>JAPFFA010000003.1:7696416-7706642 GCA_026153275.1 Sciades herzbergii | reverse complement strand
AACTGGGATAGGCTCCAGCTTGCCTGCAACCCTGTAGAACAGGATAAAGCGGCTAGAGATAATGAGATGAGATGAGACACTCTAAAAACAATTAACGCAATACAATATTGTTTACTTGCACACTGGACTGCAGTTTGCATGCTGCTCTTTTTAAACTATTTAACTGTTTTGTCTTTAATATTTTATATCCAGGGAGTTCCACTGGAATTTCACGGTGCTGTCTTGCACAGCAGCATAATGATTTAAAAAAAAAAAAAAAGAATTGTGTGTCTTATAACAAAAACTAAACAAAACCAAGAAAAACTCCATGAAGATTTGAACAGACGAATACTGAGAGTCAGATATACAGAAGTCTCCATTGTGGTTGAGGGAGAGAGTTACCACACTAACGTCGTCATGTCCTTATAAGGGCATTTTTTACACAAGCTGCCAGTGAGGACGTGCAAACACACACTCGCTCGCACTACGCATCTCTCATTGTTTTCATTACTCCTCGGTTTCTGCATTTCTCCTCATCAATACATCCATCAATCTGAGATGGTCTCCTGTATTGCTTATAATGTTTTGAGAAGAGCAACCCCCCCGTTTTGTTGTTTGTATTTGGTTTTTGTTTTGGTTTTATGGTCTACGTGTTTGTCTGTTGTCTCTTTGGTATATGTATGGTCGTTGATTGTCTGTAATTTGTGTTTCTGATTAATAAAAAAAAAAATAAGTTAAAAAAAAAAAAAATACATCCATCAATCTGAGGAAAACTTACATTGTCGTTGGGATAAAGCACTCGGGAGATGTTCTCCGCCAGGTTCCTGTCCAACACAGCCTGGATATAGTCTCCGACATTAACTACAGGAACATGAAGGCAGAAAAAAAGGATTATATATAAAGTGCACAAGATTTCGACAAATCCAGATGAGCAAACTGGGAACAGAGAGCTGTGTTCTAGGATTCAAAACTATTAGCTACAGCTATAATAACCAGCTCTATAAAACTACTCATAATTTGCAAAGTATAATCATTTTAAAAAAGTCTGTATTTCCTTATTGTTACATGACATTTGTGTTCTAGTTTGGAGAGTGACATTTTTTGCCATAGCACCAATCAAGACATCTTCATGACAGTTAGCTTGGCTAAGATTTTGCTAGAAAAAGTGGGAACAAAAATACAACGGCCATATTATTTTAAAAAGTTGAGATGTTTCTTGCAATATTTATTTATTTACTGTCCATCAATAAATGGAGCGAATGGCGTGAAATCAAAAATACATAATATTTTTCTACCAACCGCTGTAATAGATTGGTAGAATAAAAATATATACAAGGTTATATGACCAAAATGTCAAGAACGTAGTATCTCAACTGGCCTACCATCAAAACAACCATAACTGCCAAAACATCAAACATGACCATGTGAGAGAGGACCAACCTCCACAACAAATTGTTTACAAGAAAATCAACAAACAAAAACGACCACGTTTTGTTCCCTGAGGGAAGATCGACCCAAAACATCGATCAGAACTGAAATCGGAGGAGAAATGAGGAGGTATAATTCTAGTGACAGGCCTGGAAAATCTTTCAAACGAAACAATTGGAACGGAAATCCATGGAGAACTGACTGAGGAGATAGGATTTAACTGAATGTGGACGACGGATGGACGGACGCCACGCCATGGCAAATGGATCAACCACCTTATGGACAGATGATCATCAATCGGTCAGGGAAATGTATAAGTGCTAAAAGCGTTTAATTCATTCTTTAAGAGGTTCGAATAGGGGGTGTAGTTGTAGAGTTGGTGCACTGAAACCACAAAATTAAAGTAACTGGAATGATATTTCACTTCAAAAGTTGGATAAAAATCCAGAAGAGCAGCTTCAGGAAGTCATTCTCTCCTATCCACCTCATCCTCACGTCACATCACCTTTATTACCTCCACCAAGGAAGTTACGTTTTTGGTGTGGTTTGTTGGTCTGTCTCGAAGCAGGACTGTGCAAAACCTACTGACCTGATTTCCATTAAAGTTGGTGGAAGGATGAAACAAGGGCCATTGAAGAACCCATTAAATTTTGGCGTTGATCCGAGTCACGGCACGGATCCATCACATTAATGGCATTTAGGAGACGCTCTTATCCAGAGCGATGCACAACATACCCAGGGCAGCTTGGGGAACAGCTGGGGGTTAGGTGCCTTCAAGAGCACTTCAGCCATTCCTGCTGGTCCAGGGAATCAAACCAGCAACCTTTTGGTCCTAAAGCTGCTTCTCTAACCATTAGGCCATAGAGATACAGCATTACCTCTTGGTAGAAGTCTGGGTTCAACAATGCCAAACATCTTAAAATCCAGTAAAGGTCAATAGCGATAAAACATAGCCAGTGTAGAAATACTAAGACTTCATGTCACAGTTCATATTCATGGGTAGCAGTAATCCTCTGGAATACACGTATAGGCACATCATTCTAATAGATTTGGAAATATACCCAGCCAAAGTGGGTACAGGTGCAGATTTGTGCATCATAGAAGAGTCAATTATGGTCCTTGTTGGAGGTTCGCGCTCCGAGCGTCCTAGTTGTTAGCATGTAATGTTTGTTGCATGGACTCTCCATCATTCATCCATCTTCAGCAACTGCTCCATTCTGATCACAGTTACAGTGGATCTGGAGCCAATTCCAGGAACATGGAAAGGCACGAGAAGAATTCACCCCGGATGGGATACCACTGTGCGCACATACACACACGTTCACACCAATGGGAAATCTATAATAGCCAAATCAACCTATCTGTATGTTTTTGGCCAGTAGGAAGAAACTAAAAGAACCCAAAGGAAACCCATATGTACACTGACCTGAACTCGGGATCAAACTGCAAGGAGTGCTGCAAGTTGCCAAGGTGACCTACTGTGCCCTCGATTACACAATCACCCATTATTAACGTATATGCGTAGATTTCATCGAAGAAATTGAAGATTTTGTTGGAGAAACCCTTTAATACAGAGCGCTGCTTCATGAGGAACAGAAAAAGAGAGGTACGAGTTTTCTTCAGTGTATGAAAAATGGAAATCTTTTGTACTAATTTATGCTAGCTTTACTAAATACAGAAGAACCCACTTCAGATGAAAAGTAAATCCAGAGAAAGCTAGCTAGTTCGGTATGGACCAAATCCTCATTCAGTGAAATACTGTAGTTAGTAATGTGCCTTCATTATTAGCTTATCCGGCCGACGGGTGAGGAGTTTATGCCATCACATGTCCGTCCGTCCATCCACATGTCACGAAAATCACTTCTCGCTCAGTTCTTCACAGATTTTTATTCTTTTTGGCAAGAAGGTAGGTCTGCCTGGGGTGCATATAGCTTCTACCCAGATTTGCATAGCTGAAATTAATAATGAAGATATGGAGTAATTAAATCAATCAATCCCTAACGAGCAGTTTCCACACAAATCGCTTCTTCTCCCTCAGTTCTTCACCCATTTTGATTCTTTCTGGCATGAAGGTAGGGGTACCTAGGGTGCATGTAACGTCTACCCAGATTTACTTCATTACAATTCTTAATGAAGTTATGGACCAATTAAGCCTTAAATGAGTGAGCAGTTCAACAAAAATCACTTCGTCTCGGTCAATTCCTCCCCGTTTTGGATTCTTTTTGGTAAATAGGTTGGTAGCTTGCATATAGCTTGCAACATTTATTGTGCAAGGTGGCCCACTTTAGATCGTTCCTTCTGGACTAGATGGGGTTGGAGTGAGTTACGCAGTCATTGACTGTCTCGTTACAGGGAAACATGGGCCTATATTTGAGCCAGCAACTTATTACTGGGATTGGTATTGAAAAATAGTCCACTTTGTTCTTTGGGACTGTTCCAGCGCAAGCAAACAAACAAACGTTGACACCAAATGATGCCATTTTGGGGACTGTTCAACATTAACATCAACCTTCTCACCCCAAGTGATTCGTTTTCCATCAGTGAGAAGTAACCATTTATGACTTGTAGTGTGGTTCAGCACAATCATCTTTCTGCTTTGTTAAATAGATAAATAGCACTTTTCATGACTGCATGCATACTTCATTCATCTTTCTCAGTGGGTTACACCAATGGGTTTCACTGGCTGGTTGCCAGATCCTCCTTTTTCTTGACAGTGTTGGTTAATATTCTACAGAGATCTCGCTCTCTCTGGTTATTGCTTTCCACTCGGGTAAACCCTGAGAACATGAGAATGTTCTCTGGTATGAAATAACACTATTTTTTTTTTTTTAAACCACTTTACAAATGAACAATTTGCTCAAATAATACCCATCTAAATTGGCAGTGAAGTACAAGAACTGTTGCATTTTTGAAAAATGTGGGTTATGGAGCTTGGATCCGAGCAGCAGGAAAGAAAAAGCTGAATATAAAAACAATTACATTAACAAAAAGCAGCAGGAACGTGTTAAACATGAACCTGTATGTGCTGGCCATATTAATGCGTCTCAGAGTTTTATAGATTGATATACATTTTATTTATCTTTCACAAATGATGTGAAAATGTGGCAATGGGGACGGCTGGGACAAGAGGGACAGGTCTCCTCACTTCTAAAAAAATTTTTGATTTGTCTTTTACTTGTAGTGAAGCCCATTTGTTATCCACTGAGCATCATTTGACACATTTCATTTCCTCAAGTGATGTGAAAGTTATTTTTATTCATTTGTATCATCAGCTTACTTAATTTTTTTTCACTTGATGCATTTCCACCCACATTTCTTCTTTAGATTCCTTTAAAATATTTAGAAATCATTCTAAAAGTGCCACATACAGTGCAACAAATCAAATACAAGCTCAATATTATTTACATGATGGTTTGATGATAAAAATAATTATACTATATAGTAAATAGTGAAGTCATGCTCATCACAAATATTCAGCCAAATCAGGAACCAAATATAAACCAGAGCGTCAGCGACACAGTAGCTCACATGGCCATACCAATCACAAAACCAGGGGGTAACTTTTGTGCAGACTGATTAGATCATCCAAACAAAACAATCAGAATCCATTGAAAACTCTGGGAGGAGTAGCAATTTTGGTGAATTGTGGACGGATTGACAACGGACACTACGTCATGGTAACAGCTCCTCGGCCTATGGCTGTGTAAGCTAATCAAAAAGGGGGTAGCCATGGCCTAATGGTTAGAGAAGCAGTTTTGGGACCAAAATATTGCTGGTTCGATTCCCTGGACCAGCAGGAATGGCTGAAGTGCCCTTGAGCTAGGCACCGAGCCCCCAACTGCTCCCCAGGCTATGGGTATGTTGTAAATATATATGTAAATAAAGCCACCATCCATTCTCTGCACCACTTATTGGTGAGGATTGTGGGGGAATATGGAGCCAATCCCAGCTGACTTCAGGTAAGAGGTGGGGTTTACTCTGGGCAGATTGTCAATCTATCCAACATGGAGTAACCTGGCCAGTTGACCGAATCCACATGTCTTTGGACTGTTGAAGGACCCAGAGGAAACCCACAGAGACACAAGGAAAACATACAAACTCCACGCAGAAAGGCGTTGTTCAGCTGCAAGGTTCAAACCCAAACCTTCTTGCTGTGAGACGACAGCACTAACCACTGAGCCACCCACCAAGTATGTAACCAAATGCATAAAATAAAGAGGAGCTTGAGATTCTACAGAGCAGAGTCAAATAAATAAATAGCTTTTCCAACGCAGTAGCTGATTATGGCTGTACATTTAATAGCATTGTAATTAAATATACTGGTGTTTGCGTGACTGAGTGGAACCATACATTCTTGAAGGTTGAAGTCATTGGGTGCTTTGGCAGACCACAGTCTCATGGTGTTAACGGTGTTGTTCTTGTAGCCGGGAACAGGAGTGTCGTACGGCATCGCCAGGATCACCTGACACAGGACACCAGGATTAACGGCACATAAACAAGAGACCTAAAGGACTTTAAGACCACAGTGTTAAAATGGATCAAGTCTGATCTTGAGAAACAAACTCCTTTCAAATGAGTGAAAGTCAGGAAGTGTGTAAAATTAAGACTAGTGTAAGAAAATTGTCTCTAGCTTGTGGTTTAGAGCTTCAGAATGTGTTGGGATTCCCATATAGACGGTCTCTGGAAGCACCAAAAGATGTGAAGAGTTCCATCGCTGTAGCCAGTTATCGTAGGTGCTTAAGAAGGCAACTGGACTTGCTTGAAGACGTTTCACCTCACATCTGAAAGGCTTCTTCAGTTCTGTCTGACTCGTGGGGAGTTCCAAGTATTTATTCTCTAGTGGACCAAAAGCAACCCTAAGGAGAGTTGTTGGGGTCACCTGGGTCATCCTGTAGGTGTAGGTCACTGGGGGCTGGGTGTGAAGGGTGTTAGCAGCCTAGAGAGTGTCGTTAGGGTGAGCTGGGGCTACCTACACATACAGGATGACGCAAGGACCCAGGTGACCCCAATGACTCCTTTGGGTTGCTTTTGATCCACTACAGGATAAACACCTGGAACTCCTCACTAGTCAGACAGAACTGAATAAGCCTTTCGGGTGAGAGGCGAAACGTCTTCAGGGATTTCAAGCAAGTCCAGTTGCCTTCTTTAGCACCTACAGTTTACTATGACCTGGATGACGGAGAACCTTCACAGACATAGCCACAGTTACCTTTTGGATTCATTGTTGACTAGTTTAGAAAGAATGCTCTCCCATTTCAATATTTAATGGACCTCACACCTCCAGTCACACACTGGTGACAAACACACATGACACACAAACTGTCTTAGCTTCATCAAGCTCCTTAAACTGAGCCTAAATACACTTTGAGTTTAAATATTTAGAGGACCTCATGTACATGTGATCATCTTGTGTTCTCCACCACTGATCATCATTGTAAAGGCATTTCGCATGACTCGTCATTAAGTAGTAAAATCACAAGTCTGCATTTCAAACAAAGAAACTGTTTTTACAATGATTTTAACAGGAGCCGTCATTTTATTTGGGGTGGTCCTGGGGTGGGTCTCCTAAAAAGGGGCCTGACTTAACAACAGCTAATGGAAGAAACTTAGACTTCAGTTTTTTTTTTTTCTGGGAAATCACTCACGCTTGTATTGGTTCTGTACAATAAAAGCATTTAAGGCAACTTCTGTCATGCAAGTATATTTTTTGGCTACTTTTGAGACACAGACTTCCATGACACTAGTCAGACAGACTCATGTTCCAATACTATAATTAAATCTGCCCTTATTGACTTCCCCCTCACTATTTCCCAAGTGGAGAATCCCCTTCAAGAGCACTGACAGATTCTGATGCCATTCAAAGTATAAATTCATTCATCTTCAGCAGTTGCTTTATCCTGTTTCAGTGATTCTGAAACCTATTGTGCTTTTTTTTTTAAAAATTGTTGGTTTGAAACTTGGTTTCATGAAGCCAAACATCTCCATCCACCTGAAAACTCGCATAACTGTTACTTTACTACGCTAGCATCTTAAAGGAACTGAAGTCCTGTTTAGATCATAATTCGCTCACCTGAGTGTCCACCCACTTAGGCCCCTCCCCCGTGTGCTCCACCCTGCCGTAAAAATGCACTGGGAGCATGTACTCAGGGCGGGCCTTCTCCCAGGGGTTACCATAGCGCAGCCAATCATCAGCTTCCTCCACCTGAGGAACAAATGGAGCACAAAGACATGGGAAGGAGGACTCATTATATCAGGTGGTGTAGTTTGAGAGGACAACCTTAACCACTGGAGAATAAGTTAACTAATAACTGGGGCGAGTTTTGTAGACATTACTTACAGGTTAAATATGCAGATTAATCATTAACGTGTGTTTATAAGTTAATGCTTTTAGCCAATTAAAGACGAGTGGTGAGGAAGGTGCTCGTGTTGTACCTGCCAACCGTTAGAGATTTTCTGGTTGAAGATTCCAAACTCGTAGCGAATTCCGTAACCGTATGCCGCCAAACCCAGAGTTGCCATTGAGTCCAGAAAACAGGCTGAGAGAGAGACAGACAAACACAGAGAGAGAGAGAGAGAGAGAGAGAGAGAGAGAGACACACACACACACACACACAAACCGACAGACAAGGGCACACAGACAGAGAGCGAGCGAGACAGAGAGAGAGGGGGGCACACAGGCAGAGAGAGAGAGAGAGAGAGAGAGAGAGAGAGAGAGAGAGAGACAGGCAGACACACACCACGAGCGAGCCACACACACACACACACACACACACACACACACACACACACACACACACACACAAAGAGAGACACACACACAGAGAGAGAGAGAGAGAGAACAGACAGAAAATTGTATTACGAAGCTCATAGTCTTGCAGAAAGGGAAATTACAGGCTTCATTGCAAAACAGAAAGAGAGATCTGAGAGAGGGAGAGAGAGAGAGACAGAGAGAGAGAGCTCCGATACCTGCAAGCCGGCCCAGTCCACCATTCCCCAGTCCAGCGTCTTCCTCAATCTCCTGCAGCTCTTCCAGATCCAGTCCAAGCTAAAACACCAACACCAATTACCCCCCCCACACACACACAGTTAGCTACAGTAATGGAGTATAAAAAAAATAAAATAAATAATTTGCATATTCTACAAAAGATCGTGTCCCACTGCTATACTGCCTCCACTGTTTACACAAAACTAGCTGTTTGACTCCATGTGGTTCCCCCCCCATTTTCCTCATGGTCGATTCTCACCCACCAGCATCTTTTTGAACTGCTGCTCGTGCAATATTAGGGGGCGTCATAATACACTCCGAAGTCTACCTGCGCACTTCCGTATGCATGAGATAAGGGTTGTGGCATCTTCGGGATTCAAACTCTGTCAGCTTTTTACTATCTATTACAGGGTTACACTAAAAAAAAAAAAAAAAAATTAGATAGTAACTTGTAGCATAAGTGAAGCGTGAACCTCTCCACTTAATGTGGTTTGAAGCGGTGTCATCATCAATGTCCTGCTCCACCAGAAAATATACAAATACAACTTTTCCTGATTTTCACCAACTTGCTGCTCTTTTCTAAGCCGATCAAGCGTAATATGGTACGTGGTCACGCCAGCGTAACGTCACGTGTAGTGTATAATGTTCTCTGCCTCGCTGTAGATTTACCTGGTAAATGGCTTCGTCACAGGCGTTCTGCAGGCCGAGGTTGATCATGGTGTTCTGCAGGGTTCTGCCCATGTAGAACTCCAGAGAGAGGTAGTGGATCCTCTGAGATAGACAGAGAACAGGAGCAGTAAACTGTCTGTGTCACAGACACCATATATTTAACAGTTATTCCACGAAACTGAGTCGTACGTGAGCTGATAGCCGATGAGGTGCGTAGCACCAAATTGTCTATAAGCCATGTACGACGAGATTGAGTGGAATAACCATTTTATTCTATCCACATTCACTGGATTTTGAGAAACGGAGCATTTTTATTTATTTGCAAATTCGATGAATAAAAACTTTATACAAAACGTCCGACAAAAATAATTTCCGCTTAGAATGTAAACAAACCGGCAAAATGATTAGCAATTTGTGAAAAATGCTATGATAATAATACTCGAAAAATAAAAAGATACATTCTTACCATCAAATACTTTCATTCCAACAACAACTTTGTTGCATTTTTTTTGTATTTTTTAGGGTTTTGTTTTCAAGTCGAGTTTTTATTTCGTCCTCGGCTGGTTCAGCAACACGCGCCGCCATTTTGTTTTTCTCAACTCACAGTATACGAGCTGATCGCCTAGTGGTAGAGTAGGCAATCGGAGTGCGCGATTGCTCATATCCAGTCAACGTGGATAGAATAAACACTGTTGGAGACAGAGGAGTACTTAATGATGAATAATAGTAATAAAAGTATAAACTGAAACACAGCAACAAAATCATTAGAACAGTTAGAGAACACTTACACACATAGTGCATCTGTCAAAATACAGTCATTAATCACAAGACTCATCTACAGCCACCAGCATTAGTTAGTTCCTGTTATCACTTACACTACACCAGCTTCTCTTTTTTCCTCTGCTCTCTCTCAATTTTAAAAAGTGAGATGGCCTTTCGATTTCATAAAAGTCAGTGAAATTTAGTTCTCTCTGAAACGTGATCGTTGTGAAAACCGTTTATTTCTGTAATATATCTCACAAACTATCAGGCCGTTCTGTAGCTGGGAAGTTATTTAATTTGAGAGGACTAAATCAAACGTGGGCGGCACGGTGGTGTAGTGGTTAGCGCTGTCACCTCACAGCAAGAAGGTCCAGGTTCGAGCCCCGTGGCCGGCGAGGGCCTT
>JAPFFA010000003.1:7649216-7665035 GCA_026153275.1 Sciades herzbergii | reverse complement strand
AAAAAGGTAAAAACTTCTTCCTGAACCAGTCCCGTTGTTACAGTTCACTGCACAACAATAAGGCATGGTTTTTCTTTCGAAATTCCCGAACGCACGTCTGCACTCAAGCCGAACAGCAATGCAAGTAAACGGAAGTGGAATCAACTCCAGCGATTTGTTTGTCTTGAACGACGTCACGTGCTGAGTGGTCACAAATCGCCAAGCAGAAATTCGCTGTGATCCGTGCTAACTTATTTTAATTATTACTTATTAACAATACTTCTTGGGGCCAGAAGAAAATTTAGTTTTTTTTTTTTTTTTTTTAACATGTAAAGTTTCAAATGTGCATAAACTTTAAAACCTTTGCTTAGGACCTTTTACGGAGACTGAAAAATAATGCAAGAACAATCTTTCTCCTGTGATGTTTTCTGGGTGAGAACTTTTTTTGAAGTACCTTCATAACAGAAAGCTGAAGCTGGTCACAATGCACTACTAACATGCAAGCTGGTCAACTAAATGAACCATTATCAGCAACACATCTGGCATTTGATACCATGTTTTTATCACCAGACTAATTTGGATTAAATTGAGTGTCGATTTAGGATATCTTTTATTTTGAAAGCTGCAGTGCTAACAGTGGGGAAAATAAATAGTTTAACCTGGAGAATGATTACAAAGACTTTTTTTTTTTTTTTTTTATTAAATGCCTTATCAAGACAAATGTGCTAAAAGTGACCAAACATCAGAAAACAAGAACAAAACTAGGATGTGTTGCGAACTGCTAATAAGAGTTGAATATTTATTTATTTGGTACATCTTGAATTCTTTACAATGTTTTCTTTCCAGGTGAACCCTTGATGCTTCCAGTATAGCTCTTCAGTTTAGCTTTGTTTTGCCGTCACATTTCTGAGTGCAGCAGCTAGAAGGGAACTTGGGCAGCAATCAATCTGATGATGTCGAGCACCTCTCAGAAGCACAGGGACTTTGTGGCCGAGCCCATGGGGGATAAACCGGTCATTGCTCTGGCTGGCATCGGAGATGTTCTGGGAAAGAATCTGGTGGACCAGGGCTTTGACAAAGTGAGTTTTTGATGATGATCCTCTGCTTATGGGTTTCTCAAAGGTTCCTTGGCTAGTGAAGCATTCTTTTTTTTTTTGCTTACAAAGGTTTTGGTTGCATTCCTTTTAAGTGTGATGCTCCCTGCCCCAATAGGCGTTGGGTATCTATACTCAAGATACTTTCCCCCCAGAGGTGTACCATTTTACCAATTCTTTGAACATCACCCGTCTATAAATTCTACAGACCAGTTAAGCCTGATGGTTTTTGCCTTGCCATTACTGGTTAGGCTAAATATGATTTGCAATTTGAGTTATTCCACGAAATTGAGTCGTACATGAGCTGATGGCTGACGAGGCACGTAGCACCAAGTTGGCTATAAGCCGTGTACGATGAGATTGAGTGGAATAACTGTTATATCCACATTCACTGGAGTTTGAGAAATGGAGCATTTTTATTTTTTGCAAATTTGATGGATAAACTTCAGACAAAATCATTTCCACTTAGAATGTAAACAAACCAGTGAAATGACAGGAGCAATTAGTGAAAATGCTATAATTTTCGAAATAGAGATGTTCTTACTATCAATACTTTTATTCCATTTGGGGGGGTCTCGTAGTTTTTATTTCATCCTCTGTTGGTTCAGTAATGCGTGCTGCCATTTTCTTCTTTGGGATTTTTGGTGGTTGGTAAACCAACTTAAAGGTGCATTACTGTCACTGACTGGGCTGGAGTTTGGAACAGGAGCTATTGGGGAGGCTATATTTTAGCCATTTCTGTTTCTTTTAAATACAGTACTTTAACAGTGATGTATCTTACTTGATGTGTGCTGCCATTTTGTTTCTCTACTCAAGGTATATGAGCTGATATCCTAGTAGTAGAGTAGCCAATCAGAGCATGCGATTGCTCATCCAGTGACTGGATAGAATAACTACATTTATGATGCTATTGCTTGGCTTATTCTCCATCTACAAGCAGTACAAGTTGGTGGAAACACAACATGGAGAGCTGGTAGCAAAAGGGAACATGGAGCACATGTTCAAGTGAGCTGTGATGTATGGTGAAGGCTTTAACACACAAGAACGTTGCTGGGTTAACTTCTAGGTAGAAACTATTCAATTTTAGGGCTTTTTTTTTTTTTCTATAAAAGTTGCATAAAGGAGAGCTGATCTTGTTGACCAAGGAGTTCTTTACTTGTATATAAAACACACCTGATATGTTTCAGGCATTTGTAGTGTTGGGTCAGTACCTTTTGCTGAAGAAGGACCATGAACTTTTCTCCGAGTGGTTGAAGGACACCAGCGGGGCCAATTCAAGGCAAGCGGCCTCCTGTTGTCAGTGTCTGGCCGAATGGTGCGACGCCTTTCTCTGAATCTGGTGGCTTTCTTTCCTTCCTTCTGAATACCTTCACTTGTGACATCATTGAACAGTTTTAACCTTTTTGAATAAATGTGTTCTGCAATTTTCTGTAATTCAGTGGTAAAGCTGTATTTATGTAAAAGCATTCAGGCATCAATGGTTCTTAACAGAATATTAATCTGACTCTAAAAAAATAAAGTTTGGAGAATTTTTCACCACGTTTCAGTGACTTGATTTGATCCTAGGTTTGGGAGGGAACCTACAAATGGCTGATAAGGTTCCATTTAAATCAATTTGTGAAGGGGAAACCGTTGAAGCATGTCCTT
The DNA here is from genome assembly GCA_026153275.1 of Sciades herzbergii. Classification (NCBI taxonomy): domain Eukaryota; kingdom Metazoa; phylum Chordata; class Actinopteri; order Siluriformes; family Ariidae; genus Sciades; species Sciades herzbergii. Next base: position 7,662,315 of record JAPFFA010000003.1, on the reverse strand, counting down.
GATCCAAGATGTGCGATTTGTGCTCGAACACAACACGCTGGGCAAGTTGGAACAGGGAAAATACTGAAATGAGGACACGCAGCAACATTTCCCTCAATCCTATGCATGTCCTTAAATGTTACTTGAGTCCTTTCTGGAAGTATTGGAACATCAAATTACGATTTATATTAAAAAAAAAAACCTCAGGATGGAGCAAAAAAGTATTGGCCTTGCTGTTCCAATACATTTGCTCCAGTCCCTAGATATGAAATTAGTCATGAGCATTTTCACTAGTGTCTTTGTTCCTCTCCCTGACTTGACGTACTTTATATATTTGCATATTAAAATGGCATAATGGTTTGAGTAAATGTTGTATGAACGACATGCAGATCAGCATATTTCTGAGGAAGTGTGTGCATCAGCATAAGGTACCAGACTTGTTGAGATGGAACCATAAAGGGTACATCCTCAGGACCTTTTTAGTACATCACCCATTTATTAAATTTCCCCCTTGAGAAGGTGCAGGACCTTTTTTATTTTATTTTTTTTAAATTATCTTTAAAAGGTACTTTGTGGCCCTTTAGATCCGAATGGTTTTTTTTTTTTGTGTTTTCTGTAGGTGTGCTATATTCATGTTTCCAGGAGAAAGGTGTGTATTAAAGCTATGTCTGATGTCTCCTCAATGGTACTATTAGGGTGATGATGAAAAGTGCAGTTTTTGGTACTTTTTTTTTTTTTTTTTTTTTCTTCAAGGAATATAGTCAGGTGTTGGAGACTCAAGGGGTTAAGGCTGTTACTGATTTGGAGAATCACAGGTTCGAGCTCCAGCACTACCAAGCTGCCACTGTTGGGGCCATTGGGCAAGGCCCTTAACCATATCTACATTGACCCCACGTAGACATGGGAAACCCATGGCCTAATGCTTGGAGAAGCCACTTTGGGACCAAAGGGTTGCTGGCTTGTTTTCTTGGATCAACCGGGATGGTTGAAGTGCCCTTGAGCAAGGAATCTAACCCCTAACTGCTCCCAGGATTTGTCTAGGCATGTTGTACGTCGCTGTGAATAAAATGCTTGTAATGTAAGTGAAGGATTGTGTAGTGACCTTTTTTTTTTTTTAAATTGGCTTCCCCATTTGATACCAGTCATCTTTCTGGGTAGCAAAGTCACTGTTCAGCAGTGACACCCCCCCCCCAAAAAAAAATAAATAAAAATTATTTTATTTATACTGTATGTTCTGTGTTAATATTGATGGACCAACGATCACATTAAGTAAATGCTGCCCTCAAGTGTACAAATGTCCAAAGTACACCAGTCTAAGCATGCTGTAGACGGCCTAAAATGCTGTTGCCTTGTCCAGGCCACACACTTGATAGTTTTTCAAGTCACACTTCACTTCAATTTTTTTTTTTTTTTTTTTTTTTCCCCCTTTAAAAACCTAAAATAAAATGCTGGCTAAAGCAGCTTGTGTGGATGCAGAAAAACTGGCTCCTGCCATGCTATTTAAGCCATGGTTGGAGAAACAGCTTTGGGACCAAAAGGTTGCTGGTTCGATTCCCTGGACCAACAGGACTGGCTTAAGTACCCTTGAGCAAGGCACCTAACCCCCAACCGCTCCAGCAAGAGTAGTGGCGTTCCTTGTATCTGATTTGAATCATCAGTTTTTCATTGGCTAATCATTTGTTTGGGCATTGAACCTGACCAAGTGAACTGAAACTGGCTCCTGTAATGTGTACACTAACATGACTCTTACCAGTCTAGTTTCAGCAAACTAGATTTGGTTTATTGTTGACAGTATTAAATGCTTTCGCTGTAACTTTGGAGGCTTACAATAAGGTTTTTTTTTTTTTTTTTTTTTCACTTATTTCCACTGCAATGTTGGACTTCTTTGTCAGCAGATCTCTTGATCGCTTAAACCCGAGAAGTGTTGCTTATGTAAGTATTCAACCCCTTCAGGGGGTGGGTTTCCCAAAAGCCTCTTAACACTAAGAGCATCTTAACTAGGAGTGTGTTCATTGTGCTGCTTGCTTGACGATTTAACGATCTCTGTGCTGCGATGCTTCAGGCCAGATTAGTACTTGGTAGAACCACCTTTTGCAGTTTTGTATGTTGGGGTTAGTTTCTACCATGTTTGTATACTGTTTGAGGGTTTTGTTTTTTTTTTCCCTCCTCCCACCCATTCTTCTGGTTAGAATTGCTGCAGGTTCTTTAGGTTGGTTGGATTTTGTTAACTGTAATTTTTCAAACAGTGCCACAGATTCCCAATGAGATTTTGCTAGCTTTGAACCACTCGTTGCTTTGGGCTTGCATTTGGAACCACTGTCCTGCTGCAAGGTGAAATTTCATCCAAGCTTTTAGTTTTGTTTTTAAGCAGACTGTAGCAGGTACTCGTTATACCGCCTGTATTTTACTCAATTCTCCCTTTTATTTTGAAAAGGTCCTGAGGATGTCCACAGACCAGGATACTGCTGCTGCTGCCACCACCACGTTTCACTCAGTATGGCGTTGAGGTACAGCCTGCGTTGGGTTTGTGCAACACTTGGTGCTTTGAAACTTGCCTAAATATAGCATCTTAATCTTTTGGTCTCCTCTCATATCTTTCTCTCACGTGCGTGCGTGCACATCTCACACGTTTACACATGACCTTATCTATAACTTCCTTAGTCAGAGGGGAACCGTCAGGGCCTTCTAGACCTTCAGAGAAAGCCCAAACATGTCAGCATTTCGAATGTTATTTGACTTCTTTCTTTAATTTTTCATTGTAATTATTCTCATTCTAATGTGGCCTCATTTTCTATCAAATGTGCTTCAGAAATTCAGACAGGCTTGCTGTCCTGAAAACATGAAAATTATCAGAGTTAGAGCTGGCTCACTCATTGGTTAGGACTTCATTGTTGGGACAGAAGGCCATGGCAGTGTATGTTTATGTAGGGAGTGACAGATGAATTAACCAATCAGATTTTGATTTATAGTGGGAGGGACCAAAAATGTATCACCCTCCGCCTTCTCAAAGGCCAATGCAAGCTTGACCATGAGTTGGTGCAGCAGTGAAGTCACCTTCCAGCCGGTGTAGCGTTCATCAGTAGTGTTGGCGAATGCTAATAAAGCAGTCAAGCCAGTGCTATCTATTGAGGGCAAGTAGCACAGGCTAACGACCAAGAAACTAAGATTTCTGTCTCCAGACTCTTCTACACACTCACTACAGTATTTAGTTACTTTTTAAAGTCAATGTAGACAGCTACACACAAGAGTGACCTGGCAGCCTGCTGCTAATCCCTTACAAAGTCCTTTGCCCTGCTGCATTTTTTTTTTTTGGTGTGTCTGGCTAGGTTTTGGCTGCGTTTAAGTCCCAGCTCTAATAGTAACTGTTTGCCACGGTCCTTAGTTTTCATTTTCACTTTTTTCCTTTAGATGGACAGTCTCCAATGACTGTCCAGTTCAGATGTGTGAATACTGCACAGGTAAAAGTACAAGTGAAATGTGTCCTGGTTAAGATCTCTTTCATCTGGAACTGGGGAGGTTGAATACTTGATGCAGCTTGCTTATTTATTTCGACTGGTTTTGATTTCTGTAATGCAGCAAGTTGAATTATTAAATTATTCTTCTGCTGACAGATTCTGTCTCCTGGATTGATCCGGGAGCAACAGTCGCTGACTTGGACACAGCTGTTCCTCAGGATATTGAGACATGCATGTCCATGTTAAGAGTGCGGTGTAGCAATGGGATTCAAGAAACTGACTTGTCTGCATGCGATAGAGTAGCTTCATCAGATGATGAATTTATATTACTGATCAGGATAGCCTTATGAAAACTGAACGCAGCTGTGCAAGTGAAGATAAGTTTCAAGGATTTAACTGAAATGAACCAAAGCCATTTGCAAGCATGGCAAACGAATACATTTTGGATTTTCTTTGAAATACTTGCTGACCAGTAATTTAATTTTGGAAAAAAGCTTTTGTTTTATCACTTGTTCATTACATTGTTACAGGCATTTAGCAGACCTTATCCAGAGGGTTTGATTATTTAACACAAGATCCAAGAACACTTTATTATGAATACTTACTGATCATGTTTTAAAGATGTTTGATGGATTTTTATGAAGGTTGTCGAGATTCCGATCGAAAATGATCCATTTTGTATTTCCCCATGCCGATCTCTGACGTAGCCTGTAATGTTGGTCACCAATCCTCTCCAAATTATTTAACACGGCGCATCCTTGGACACAGTACACCGCTACAGACAACATCCAGGTTTGTTTTTGTCTTAATTTAAGCTTGGCACTTTTCCATTTATAATTTGATGGAGAATAAAGTCAAGCAAAATTTACAAGTTAGTTATAAAGAGAGCTTTTTGCTTGTACTTTTGCCTTTTACAAAGAAAAGGTAATTGCTGTTTTGTTCTAGGATACTTTAGTGGAGGTTTCTTTTGTTTGTTTACATATCATAACGGTTGGTTACGAAGACATGATTGTTGTTACCTTGCACTGGGACTGAGTCCAAGGGTTGGGGTGGGTTTTTTTTTTTTTGTATAAACGGTATTACGGGAAAATGGCTGGACCAATCTTCATGAAACTTTCAGGATAGATGGGCACTGGTCTCAAATGGAACCACCAACATTTCGAGGGTCGTCTGGTCAAGGCTTCTGTGGGTACTGCTTCATCTAGTGTCCTTGTGCTGCAAGAGTGTAACAATTGCACAGTATGGTGTGTTCTGATTGGCTGAGAGCAGTAAAGAATCAGAACCATGTTTATTGGCCAAGTATGTTCTCTTACAAGGTCACTAAAAAGAGCAATTGGTGTTTTTTTTTTTTTTTTATCATCTCTTCCTTCATATTCATCATAAGCGCTACTGGGTGAGGTTTGTTTTGCCTGGCAACACTTGTTAATTGATCTTTTTGTCAGTTAAAGACTTTGTAGCTTTTATTATTCAAATACATATGAAAACACTAATGTAATATCAAATGGACGTTTAAGTTTTCAGGAATAGATTCTGCTCTTAGTCAGCAAGAGACACAACCTCCTGGTTAATTAATTGGGCAACAGTGCAACTTAAGTCAGTTGAATTTGTGATAACTTCAGTCCCTTCTGATCATATCTATGAAGATACCCACGATTCAACATTTTATGGCTTAACTACAAATAGCCAAAGACCCCAAAGAATTGGATTTTCAGCCCACGTTGCAGGGATCGACGACTGACTGACTCTTAACATGCACAGCAGCAGAAATTTCAGCTTCCAGTTCCTAAGCAATCATCATAAACCCCTTCCTACATCAGATCCCCCCCCGATTATTGTGACCATAATCCAGAGTTGTACCCCGACTTTGGATTTGTGCTAAATAACCAGATACCAGCCAGAGAAACATGCATTGGGTGCCTTGCTCAAGGGCACTTCAGCAATTCCTGTGGGTCCAGGGAATTGAACTGGCAAACTTTTGGTCCCAAAGCTGCTTCTCTAACCATGAGGCTGTGGCTTCCATAACTTTTATTCAGACCAATTTAATTTCAGCCAGTTGAATACTTCTGTAAAATATTTTTGATCAATCCAGAAAATGGGGGAAACTCCATAACCGAAGCAGTATGGCACTTCCTATTATCTAACTTGTTGAATATTTAGCATTGAATAAACAAATGGGCTTTTTTTTTTTTAAAAAGCACTTTTTAGAACGTCTGAGGAAAGTTTGTCTAATGTCCTACATAACAGCTGTGTTTTTTTTTAAAAGGTTCTGGAGCAAATGCAGGAGAAGCAAGAAAATGAAGTACACAAGGGGAAAAACTGTACATACAGCTACTGCTTATATAGTTTTGATTCCATGTCGATACAGTAAATAGAACGTGTGTATCAATTATACTCGCCTCAGGGCTTGGAGTATTTTGGTTACCAATTTTTAGTGTCCTTTTGTTCAAAGTGGTAAAGCACTTGTTCATGAATTGTCTTAAGCATTATTTAGTACTAATGAGCATGTTTTGTTTAAATGTAGTGTAAAGACTCAAATTAAAGTGAATAGTAGGAGTTTTGATATCGGCTTTAATATATTTGCCAAAAAGCTAAAAAAAAAACCCCACTTCATTTGACCTTTCAGAAGGACAGAACAAAATCTGTGATAAAAGGTCCGTTTTCTTAAAATAAACTCCTTACTTGATATTGAATCAGTAGCCTTGATGAACCACAAGGTGAATTTTGTTTATCGTTTTATCTGCCGATTAGCTTCTAATACTAAAGTTATAAAGAGGTTTCTTATTTTGGTTCTGATTGGTTATAAAATTTCACCATTTGCTATTTATTTCATTCTTACAACACAATGAGAGTGGCTACTGCCTCGCTTTGCTTCTATGAGGCAGTAGCAAAAGTTAAATTAAAAAAAAAAAGTTTCCATATGTTATAAACCTCAAGTTTAAAAAAAAAAAAAGTGCCGATGTAGTAGAACTTTCAGCTTTATATTCTTCCCTCCCCCCCCAAAAAAAACCCCTATATCATTATGCCAAGCTTCATCATGGTACAAATGCAAAGTAGCTCATTTCACCAGTCAACACATTTCATACTTGATTTAAACAAGAACATTCAATATAGAAGAGGTATTTCATTTCACATTCCATAGAAAATCAATATTAAATACAATCAAGATACGGACCAACTTTTCCCAGAGCGCAAAGTACCAGTAATGCAAATAAAACTGCATGACATTTCTGTAGTAGTCCCAAGGCTTGTATGTGTACCATATAAAGATTAGCTTCCTTGAATCAAAATGTCACGTCTAGCCTGACGACCATTTTAATCCTCCTTGGTGCAGTAACTATGCTCAGACGCACACTAAAGATCTGTCTGAGAGCTGGTCCAAGATACAATCCTATAACCAGCACAGTCTCCTGTATTTATCAAGAACTATATGTCTGGGTCATGTGAAATTGACAAATCAAGCAGCTCTTAAATTAAAAAAAAAAAAAAAACCCAAGTCACAGGGCCTAGGTTTGCTTTTTGTTTGTATTTCTAAGGCAGAGAACTTCTTTCTTCACCCTATGGATCATCAGGTGTGAACTAGTCTTATTTGATCATGATTAAAAACTAAAAGGGTTGTTCCCCCTTAACTCAAGCCCAGGTTTGACTTGAATGTCAAACCTGGCCCACCCTGTACAGCTTTTTAAAAAGTCACAGTAGGAAGTGATCGTAGCCAAAATGTCCATCTACTCCAACTCAAGTTACTTTTTGTTCAAAATGCATTTTTACATCATAATGTAAAAAAAAAAAAATAATAATAATCAGGTTTTGTGTAGAAAATTGGGCGCATGTTTGAATTGAAAGCACTGCAGGAAATAAAATCTTAGCAAGTGCCAATATCTTTATACATTTCAGATACAGCTAGCATTTCCAATTTATATAAAAAAAAAAAAATTATGCATTAAGCACTTATTTCTCAACAGGGAAAGAGCCAGTATACAATATGCCAGTAGAATAATAACTAAGGCTGAATGAATAATTTGATAATTTTGCATAAAATTCAAACATCAGCAGAATCATGGCTCAGAGTTGCAAACTTGTCCAAAAAAAAAAAAATTCTCCTGCTTGTCCACTTGGCTGTATGAATGATTTTTAGAGCATTTCACATGACTTCCTCCAAGCTCAGGATTGAACCAGGAAGCTGTGAGGCGGTCAAACACCCCCAGGGTACATTAACCATATCACGAATGAGAAACTGTAACAGGTGGGGTTTGCAGCTGCATTAGTGCAGAGAATAAAGAAGAAACGTCTAAAGACGACAAATTTAGATCCATAGTCCTGTTCCTTAACAGGTTTTTCAGTTTAATCAAGAAAGGAGCTGATCCTAGATCAGTGCACTCTTCAGGTGCTTTGGGTCATTGGGGTCTTTACCTCTTCCACTATAAAAGCCTGCGAGGTGGCTTTTTTTTGGACTCGAATGGATCAGGTTAATGTCTGTGGAGAGATTCCATGTAATAGAACATGGCTCCTAAAGCCCAGCTCGTCTCGACGTCATGGATTTTTCTGGCCAGCTGAAAAGTCACACATGCAAAAGTTAGTGTGTAGATGAATGGCAAAGAATGAGGATCATTAAAAAAAAAGTAATGAAATGCAGAGAACAGTTTCAATACAACCCCAATTCCCAAAAAAGTTGACACTGTGTAAAACATGAATGAAAACAGAATGAAGACTTGCAACCCTATATTTAATTGAAAATGGTACAGAGACAACATATCAAATGTTGAAACTGAGATTTTATTGTATTTTGAATTTGATGCGTTTCAGAAAAGTTGGTACAAGGCCAACAAAAGACTGAACTTTGTGTAATGCTTTGTTTTTTTTTAAAACATTGACTTGTTGCCAATTAACAGTGACATGATTGGGTATAAAAAGAGCATCCCAGAGAGGTGGAGTCTCTCAGAAGTGAAGATGGGGAGGGGTTCACCGCTCTGTGAAAGACCGCGTGGGCAAAAAGTGCAACAACTTAAGAATAACATTCCTCAATGTAAAACTGCAAAGAATTTATGGATCACATCATCCATGGTCCATAAGCTCATTTAAAAGGTTCAGAGAATCTGGAGAAATCTCTGTATGCAAGAGACAAGGCTGAAAACTGACACTGGATGCCTGTGATCTTCGGGCCCTCAGGAGACACTGCATTAAAAGCAGATGTGTGTGTCTGTAGTGGAAATCACTGTATGGGCTCAGGAACGCTTCAGAAAACCATCATTTGTGAAAACAGTTCATTACTGCATCCACAAATGCAAGTTAAAACCAGATATAAACAATATCCAGAAACACCGCCACTTCTGGGCCCGAGGTCTGACGAATCAAAAGTAGAAATTCTTTTTAGAAGTCATGGACACCATGTCCTCCAGGCTAAAGAGCTTATCGGTGCACAGTTCAAAAGCCAGCGTCTGTGATGGTATGAGGGTGCATTAGTGCACATGACATGGGTAGCTTGTACATCTGAGAAGGCATCATTAATGCTGAATGATTTTATATACATGTTTCAGAGCAATATGCTGCCACCCAGACAAGATCTTTTTCAGGGAAGGCCTTCCTTCTTTCAGCAAGACAATGCCAAATAACTTTCTGCACATATTAAAACTGCATGGCTCTGTAGTAAGAGTCTAGGTGCTAAACTGGCCTGCCTGCAGTCCAGACTTGTCTCTCATTTAAAACATTTGGTGCATTATGAAGCACAAAAATACAACAAAGGATACCCTGAACTGTTGAGCAACTGACATTGTACTGTATATCGGGCAAGAATGGGACACTTCTCTTTCAAAGCTACAGCAATTGGTCTCCGCCGTTCCTCAACATTTCCAGAGTGGTGTTAAAAGTAGAGGTGATGCAACACAGTGGTAAACATGCCCCTGTCCCAACTTTTTTTTTTTTTTAAACGTGTTGCCGACATCAAATTCTGATGTGTATATTTTTCAAAAACAATTTCTGTTTCAACATTTGATATGTTGTCTTTTTGTACTATTTAATGAAATTTGGGATTTCATGATTTGCAAATTATCGCATTGTTTTTATTTACAGTTTACACAGCATCCCAACCTTTTTGGAATCAGGGTTGTACATTACACACACTGTGTGCGCACGCGTGTACCTTCAGCTCCTTGTCCAGAGGAAAGCCAAGCTCCTGCAGCAGCACTGAGATGTAGATGAGGTCCAGACAGAGGAAAGGGTTTTCTCCTGCACCAGCTTCCATGTTCTTACATGCTGCATACAGAAGACCAACACACACTTGACCTTCTAACTTTCTCACACGTTTCACACTTGCTCAACATTTTCCTCCTTCGTGTTCAATTGCCAGTCACTTTGGACAAAAATCTCCATTCACTGAATTAAATATAATTTAATAACTACTTTACACATTCACTCAAGTTTCCAGACAGCTGGAATTTGTTTTATTATAACTTTAAAAATATAAAAAGTAAATGACAATTAGGGGAAAAACTACAGTACTGTAAACCAGTAAATCCTTCAGATAAAACTCACCTGGAAGTAACACGTGTGTTACAACATAAGAGCCAATTAAGTTCCAGTATCCAAATGCATGCCATACAGGACCAGTTTACTGCTTACTGGGGTTTGTTCTAAGCACTTTTTTTTTTAAAATATATTTAAAATATTTTTCCCTTTTTGAGTGCCACAAAATGCCAGCTTTAATCTATAACTGGACAGTCTGTATAGGAATCAGTTCTTTCTAATATCTTGCAGACTGAAATGAATGCCTGCTGTGAGGCAACATTAACACGTTCCCGAATCAAAATAAATCTCGTATATGAATTATTGACACCTTGGCATATCACTATTCAATAACTAAAACAGTCATCTGTTCAATTACATACAATCCTAAAAACTGTTCACTTTACCTGTTTTGGCACCATCTACATAGTTTCTTAGTCGGAGGGAGCCTCCCGTCTTCTCCTCTGAGTCAGAGAGAACAATGCAGTGTTTATGACGACACACAGAGCGAGACAAGTGCGAATAAAATCAGCCAGTGGAAGATGTACAGTGCCTACCGATGAGGCCCAGGTCCACAGCACGGTCATAGTAATAGGAGAACGCATAGAACTCCATGTGCTTCACCTCTTCTGCTTTCTGCACTCGTTTGTAGATCATCTTCTCCACTTTACTCAAGCAGGACTCATAGATGGGCTCTCCTGAAACGCAAATAAACTGGATCACAAATCATGATCACTTTAAAAAAAAAAAAAGGACTAGCCTCACCCTCAGCAACTGCTCTGTACCCTTTACATGAGGGCATTTTATTATTAACCCATCTTTCATCTATCCCTCATGTGTAATGCAGGAATACACACACGATGGGCCGCTAGTGCAGGGCATCGTGTGTGTACACACACAGGTGTTTTTTTTTGAAGTATAAATAGAGGAGAGAGGGGAAGAGGGAGAGAAAGTAAGGAAGGGAGAAAAAGAAAAACGAGAGGGAAGGAGAAAAAGGGGGAAAGAGAAACAGGAGGGAGCGTGAGTAAGGGAAGGAAGGAGGAAAAAAGAGGGGGAGAGAAAGTAAGAAGGAAGAAAAAGGGGGAAAGAAAAAAACGGGGGGGGAAACAGAAACAGGAGGGAGAGTGAGAGTAAGGAAGGGAAGGAGAAGAAAGGGAGAGGAGAGAAAGGAGAAGAGGGAGGGGGAGAGAAGAAAAAGGGAGAGAAAAGGAAGACGAGGGGAGTGGGAGGGAAGGAGAAGAGAGAAGGAAGAAAAGGGAGAGAAAAAGAAAAACGGGACAGAGTAAGGGAGGGAAGGAGAGGAAAAGGAAGAAAAAGGGGGAGGGAGAGTACGAGTAAGGGAGGGAAGGAGAAAGGGGAGAGAGGAGAGAAAGGGGGAGGGAAGGAGAAAAGAAAAGGAAGAGGGGAGGGGGAAGAAAAAAGAGAAAAAGAAGGGGGAGAGAAGAGAAAGGAGGGAGAAAGAAAGAAACAGGAGGGAAGGAGAAAAAAGAAGGGGGAAATGGGAGGGAAGGAGAAAAAAGTGAGTAAGGGAGGGAAGGAAAAAAGGGGGAGGAGGGAAGAAAAAAGAGAAAAGGAAGAAGGGGGAGAGAAGAGAAAGGAGGGAGGAAAAGGAGAGAAGAGGGACAGAAGAGAAAGGAGGGAGAAAGAAAGAAAAACAGGAGAAAAGGGGGAAATGGGAGGGAAGGAAAAAAACAAGGGAGAGAAGGAGAAAAGAGGAGGGAGAAAGGAGAGAAGAGAGGAAAAGAAAAGGAGAAAAAGGGGGAGAGAGGAGAAGAGAAAAAGGAGAGTAAGAAAAGGAAGAGGGAAAGGGGGTAGAGAGGAGGAAGGGAGAAGGAGGGAGGGAGAAAAAGGAGGAAAGAGGGAGAGAGAAAAGGAGGGAGAGAGAAGGGAGAAAAAGGGAGAGAAGAGAAAGGAGGGAGGAGAGGGAGGGAGAAAAAGAAAAACGAGAGTAAGGAGGGAAGGAGAAAAGGGGAGAGAAAAGAAAAGGAAGCGGGAAAGGGGGTAGAGAAAAGAGGGAGAAAGAAAAGGGGAGAGAAGAGAGGGAGAAAAAGGGAGAAAGAAAAGGGAGAGGAAAGAGGGGGAAAGAAAAAAGAGGGAGAGGAAAAGAAATGGGAAGGAGAGTCAGTAAGGCAGGCAAGGAGAAAAAGGAAGAGAGGAGAGGGGGGAGAAGAGAAAGGAGGGAGAGAGAAAGGGGGAAAGAAAAGGGGAGGGAAAGAAAAGGGGAGGGAAAGAAAAGGGGAGGGAGAAAGGAGGAAAGAGGGGAAAGAGAATGGGGAAAGAAAAGGAGAGGGAAAGGGGGAGGGAGAAAAGGGGGGAGAGAGAAAAGAGGGGGAGAAACGGAGAAAGAAAGGGAGAGGAAAGAGGGGGAAAGAAAAAAGTGAGAAAGGAGGGAGAAAAGGGGGAGAGAGGAAAAGAAAAATGGGAGGGACAGTCAGTAAGGGAGGGAAGGAGAAAGAAGGAAGAGAGGAGGGAGAGAGAAAGGAGGGAGGGAAAAGAGGAAAGGGGGGAGGGAAAAGAGGAAAGGGGGAGAAAAAGGGGGAGAGGAAAAGAAAAATGGGAGGGAGAGTCAGTAAGGGAGGCAAGGAGAAAAAGAGAAGGAAGAGAGGAGGGGGAAAGAAAAGGGGGGAGTGAAGAGAGAGGAGGGAGAAAAAGGGGGGAGAGACAAAGAGAGGAGGGAGAAAAAGGGGGAGAGAAAAAGAGAGGAGGGAGAAAAAGGGGGAGAGAAAAAAACAGGAGGAAGAAAGAAAAGGCAAGAGAGGAGAAAAAAAAAATCAAAAGGGGAGAGAAAGAGAGCGGGAAAAAGGAAGGGAGGAGGGAGGGAGGGAGGGAGGGGAAGAGAACTGGAGAGTGAGCCACTCTGGAATACCTGCTTTCTGGCCTTTTAGGGTGTAGGTGACCTCTGCATGTTCCCACTCTCCAGTGTAGTCTGGAGCCAGACATGGACTCACCAGCTCCTGACTGCCCCCTACTGGAGGAAGCAACAACATCCCTTGTACACTGTTCACAAGTTCTTAGAATTCAAATCTGAACTCAAGGTCATCGTAAGTCAGACTCTCAGACACGTGCTCTTCTAACATCCAACAGGGGTAAACGTCTACAACCCCGATTCCAAAAAAGTTGGGACAAAGTACAAATTGTAAATAAAAACGGAATGCAATGATGTGGAAGTT
>JAPFFA010000003.1:7360507-7373243 GCA_026153275.1 Sciades herzbergii | reverse complement strand
TAAACTCTCCAGAGAGACGGATTTGTTTTTTGGGTCTCTCCCCCCCCCCCCCCAAAACTGTTCAACACCTAAAATGTACACTCGGTGAGTTTGGTTCATTTAGTAAATAAGCCATTTAGTATTTCCTCCAGAGAAACGCTTCCAAAACACATTTAAAGGTACAGTCAGTCATTTTAGGAAAGATTCTTTATTGTCGTTGTAGTTATACAGCAAAACTTGGTTTGGTAGCACTCAGAGAAAACTGCAGCAGTAAAAAAAAAGAATATAAATAAAATCCAAGATAAAGTAAGTGGGGGAATGGTAGTGTAGGCAGATATTGTACTAGGTGTATTTACATACCTATTTGTAAAGTGATCGTTGGAGAAATAAAGTGCAGTTTAAGCAGATATTGCACAGTGATCACGCGCGTGTGTGTGTTGGGGGGGTAATGGAGGCTACAGCTCTGGGGAACAAGCTATTCCTCAGTCAACTTGTGCATGTTCTGATGGCCTTGCATCTTATGACCGAGGTGTGTTAAGTCCTTGATAATGTTGGTATCCCTCTTACATAAACAGTTAGCATCAACTAGGTCACCACGAGTTGGCCTAGTGGTTAGCGTGTCCGCCAGTCGGGTCATACCAAAGACCATCATAAAAATGGTACCTACTGCCGTCTGGCAAGGCACGCTGCAATACAGATGCGAGTGGGGAGTCAAACTCTTGCAGTTACCAGAGGACTAGCCGCCGCCCCACCCCAGTAACCCTAGCTATGTAATAGGCGAGAGGCCAAGGGCTACAGAAACGGAGATCAGTGTCGCCCAATGCGCCTGTGGTGCGGGAAGGACTTTAGACTTTATAAACTACGTCCAGATTTGGTAGCTTAGTCCTCACAATCCTCTGTGTGGTCTTAACTATCCATTCCAAATCTCTCCAGTTGGTGTACCAAACTGTGACACTGGAGCAAAGCAAGCTCTCTATTGTGCTCCTATCGAAGTTTACTAAGAGCTGAGAGGGAAGTTTGGCTTTAAGCTTTCTCAAGAAGAAAAGCCTCTGCTGAGCTTTCTTGACCAGGCGGGAGGTGTTAAGGGTCCACGTCAGATCCTTTGTGATGTGGAGTCCCAGAAATTTGATGTCGCTGACCTGCTCCACCTCTTCACCATTTATGTGGGGTTTTTTTTCCTGGTTCTCCTGAAGTCCCCAACGAAGATCTTTGTTTTGGTTGTGTTCAGTACCAGGTTACTGTCAACACTACTGGACCAGGTGTTGAACCTCCTCTCTGTAGGACTTCTCGTCATTTTCTGATATCAGTCCCACGATAGTGGTGTCATCAGCAAACTTCACAATAGTGTTAGAGGAGTGGATGGGTGTGCTGTCGTACGTGAATAGAGTGAAAAGGGCTAGACTAAGGACACAGCCCTGTGGTACTCCTGTGTTCAGAGTGAGGGTGGACAATATGCGGTTGCCCACCCTGAGGTTTTGTGGTCTGTTGGTGAGGGCATCCAAAATCCATGAGCACAGTGTGGTGGTTAATCCCAGGTTGCTGAGCTTGTTTACCAGTTCATGGGGGACTATTGTATTGAAAGTGGAGTTAAAATCGATAAGTAGCATCCTGGCGTATGTGTTGGGATGCTCCAGATGAGGCGAGGTTATATGAAATGCAACTGAGATTGCATCCTCCATTGATCTGTTTCCACGGTAGACAAACTGGTGGCTGTCCAGATCACTGGGGATGTTGGCCTTGATGTAAGAGTACAAGCTTCGCAAAGCACTTCATTGAGATGCCTGACTGCTTGCTTTGTGGGCATGGGGACAATAGTGGTGGATTGAAGAGACTAGTGGATATTGGCTGAAAATAAACGATTTAGAACCATGTTCTAACCAATACAGCCCCATCCTTTTGTAGTAACTTTAAAGCCACGCCTCCAAAACACATTTAAAGGTACAGTCAGTGATTTTAATGGATGTTGGCTAAATATCAATAATTTAAAACTCAACTTTCTAACAAAGACAAGCCCTCTTCTTTTGTATTTCGTCCAAAACACATTTAAAGGGACATTCATTGATTTTTAGTGGTTGTTGGCTGAAAATAAATGATTCACAACTCGGCGTTCTAACAAATATAGCTCCACACTTTTGTAGTTCCTCTAAAGCCACACTTCCGAAACGCATTTAAAGGTACAGTCAGTAATTTTTGCAAAATTGGCTAAGCTCTCTGGTTGGGCTGAGAGATGGTATGTTCTATCTGTCGATCACTGCTCAATCGTGTGGGTATCTGTGAGCTCATGTATGTGGAAGAGGGTAGATAGCACTTTCTTCCAAGTGTGTTACGCTGCCCTATGATGCAGCTTGTGCAGTGGTTCAAAACAATGCAGATGCTTGACTTCAGGTGTCGCAGAGGAATTTTCACCCTCCCTGATTACTAGCTGTTGTGTTACTAGTCAATGGGAAAGCTGAACTGTGTTCGAGACGTACTAAAAATGATCTTGCACTTCCTTTTCAGGCCTCTTGGGTTCCCCAGACCTTCCCGCACATAACGGCTCGTCTGATCCTAACCCGGTTCTGAACGGGCATGCTTCCGTCCCAAATGGACCTAATGACGTAGTTGGGACACTACAGAGCAGCAACCATACACACGCCCTGGCTCCATTACAGGGGCCTTCACTCTGGACCAACACTCACACTACATCAGCCAACACTGCAGGTAATGCGTAACACTCCTGCATTCACCTGGCAGTCTTATTAATACTGATTATAGAATATATTAATCCTGGAACGAGCCTTAACAAGATGCACAACCCAGAAGGACCACGCAGTTGACCTTGCAGTAGAAGGTTTCTAACCATAAGCTCTTGAATTGCTTCTAAAACTCTTTCTGAAGTGTGAGAATATCTGTTGCTTAAAATAGAAGCTGATGCAAACTATGGTTTCTTGCTTCGCATTTGTGATTTCAGCTCTTAAAATGTTTAAAGTGATGGTTGTTTTCTCTGTCATGCTGAGATATTTGTGTCCAATTCTCTCCTTTTGAGTTTTGGGACTGTATACATGAGGAATAAAACACTTGAGGAATGCTCTTATAGGAAAATAATCAGCGATGAAGTGGTGTGATCAAGCAGCGTTACTATTACTACCTCAAAGCTGATTACATCTCTTCACACCACTGCAGCATGGGTTCGTGTAAACTCGATCATGCATCTTGCAGTTACTGAGTTCTAAGTACGCATCATTGGAAAAAAACCTAGATAATAACATCCAAACAGATATTTTGTATTTGGATTTTGCCGAAGCGTTCGATTCTGTGGACCACGTCATCCTTCTTGAAAAACTTAAGAATTATAGAGTGGTCGAACATCTACATGACTGGTTCAAGAATTACCTCCTTGACCGACAACAAAGAGTAGTTGTAGACGGCGTTACCTCCGGTGTTCCCCAAGGGAGTTTGCTTGGCCCAGTCCTGTTCATCGTTTATCAACGATCTACCAAATGTTGTGCCGTATGGAACTCTGACAGCTCTTTATGCGGATGACACCAAGCTCTACAGAAGTATTTCATCGCAGCTCAGTGCCGAGAATTTACAGTTGGCTCTAACAAATCTTGATTCCTGGAGTCTCCAAAACAATATCAAGTTCAGTACATCTAAGTGCAAGGTCTTAACTGTAACATGCAAGAAAGATCCATTGTGCTATGACCATCATCTAGGACATGTGAAACTATTAAACGTGAAAGAGGAGAAAGACCTAGGAGTAACCATCACGAGCAAAATGACACGGGACTCTCATCTGCATGGAGTCACTGCCAAAGCTAACAAATGACCTGGTTTATTATGACGCACTTGTCCAATGTTGACTGATGTGAATGTAAGGAGAAGGTTATATCTCGTCCTAGTGTAATCTCCGATGTGGTACGCCACTGAAGTGTAGTCCCCTGGCGTTGCGCGTTTGAAACAGAAAGCTGAAAGGATGCAGAGAAGAGCTACACGTTAGATCCTACAAGTCAAGCAAGGAGAACGATCATATAAAGCAAGACTTATTCAATTGGATCTGTTACCTCTTATCTACGACCGCAAAGTCAAGGACTGAGTTTTTTATCCCCCGCTGGCCAAAAGGCCCAAGGGGGGATTATGTCGCGGCGATATCCATCCATCCGTCCGTCTATCCGTCCTGGGAAGGGTGCTCACCTTCTGAAATCAACTTGTCTCACAATTTTTGGAGGAATTTCACGAAACTTGGCAGGATTCTTTGTTATTTGTCGGTAATATGCAGATTGTAATTTTGTTAAATTCGGTCACATTTTACCAGAGTTACAGCCCTTGATTAGCAAAATTATACTTTGACAATTTCATGAGTGTATTTTCCTTCTGAAATCAAGTCCCCTCTCAATTTTTGGAGCAATTTCATGAAACCTGGCAAAAGGCATTGTTATATGTCGGTAGTACACATTGTAATTTTGTTCAATTCTGTCACATTTTACCAGAGTTCCAGCCCTTGATTAACAACCGTGTGCTTTCGCAATTTCATGAAGGTGTGCTTGCCTTCTGACATCAGCTCCTCTCGCAATTGAGGACGAATTTCTTGAAGCTTGGCAAAAGGCCTTGTTATATGATGGTAATACGCATGTTCTGATTTCATTTGTGAAAATTTTCCCAGAGTTTTGATCCTTGATTAATTAACAAACTTTGGAAATTTCGTCAAGCTGTGCTTGCTTTCTGAAATCAACTTCCCTCACAATTTTTGAAGGAATTTTGCAAAACCTGACAGGATTCTTTGTTGCCAGCAGGAGATATTGTGCTCTTGGAGCACTCTTGTCTTTATAAGGCTTCATATGGACATGCTGACACTGAGACCAGTTTCTTAATATCTAAGTCATGGTCACACGCACAACGATCCCAGTCTAGTGAAATTAAGTACTTGGAAATACCTTTTTGTAAAACCTCTACTTTTCCGTCTTTGTTTTTCAGTCACGGTGCTAACCTCTGGAACATCGTGCAAATTAGCTACACCTAGTAATTTCCTTAGTTTTAAAGTCCTTCAAGGTTTTTGTTACTAACAGCGAGAGCTAATTTGAACCGTGCCATCAGATTAGCAAAGCGTCCTCATAGTCAAAAAAAAAATCCAGGACATTTTCCACGACACCACCAACACCAGGGATATGTGGAAAGGCATACGGGCTATCACAAACTACAGGATAGCCCCTCCCGAGTGTGATGACGCGGACTTCCTAAATTTGCAAACGAAATTTCGTTTGGTGTACACTTGTTGCATACTGAATGACAAAGGTTGTCTAAGTCTAATGTGTACAAGGATCGGTTTAATTAATGTTTTTGATATGGATGGGCCTTGCTCTGTCGTACTTGTGGTTGCCATTGGCAACAATAGATTTTACTTTTGTTTTGTCCAAGTCCGATTTAACGTTTTAGCAGGGAGGTGCCTTACATGGGGACTCTAGGTCCTGTTCGTGCCTACCCTTTTGGACCTTCCTTTTTTTTTGTCCCCCTGGCATGTAATGCGAGGAGGATATAGCTATCGCTCCGTCCGTCCGTCCATCCATCCATCTGTAAATGTTTTAGTTTCTGGAGCATGACTCAAAAACTATTAGGAATTTTTTTTTTTTAACGAAACCTGGCGATTATGTTAAGTGACTAGAGAAGTCATGCCTTTTGAAATGGAGATTTTTGTGATTGATATTTTTTTTTCCATATTTCCATGGCAACCAATTCAACTTTGTGAAATTTGGAGTGGGGTTTCATGCGGGGGCCAGGTGGATGCGTCCTCTCCTGATGGCGTTTTTGTTTTCCCGATGGTTTTGTTTGATTTGTATGTCTTGTAAATTTGTGCTTTTGTTGTTTTGAAGGTCAATAAAGCTGTTAAATTTTTAAAGCAGCTATAAACATTCTCTCACCAGCCTTTATTATTATTTTTTTATATTAAAGGTTTGTATTAATGCACTCGTTCTGATACATTACTGTTTCAATAGAAACTGTTATATTTTGTATTTAATGAAGAAATATTAAGATTATACGTTATATTAAATTACATAGTAACATTTTCAGCCCTAAGCTGGAAAATGAAACACCTAAATATCATAATGCAATTCCGATATGTGCATAGAAACCTCGTCTCTTCCTGTTAGTCCTCCCTCTAGTGGAGATGCTTATTAAATACTGTTTTCTTTGTCTGTCTCTCTCTCTCTCTCTCTCTCTCTCTCTCTCTCTCAGGGTTCTCCTCTGTGCTGATGTTGCAGTCTGTCTCTCAGGGTTCTCTCAGCGGTCTGCTGTTATCCGGAGTCCACGGTTACAGCCAGAATTACACACAGAGTCCATCTCTCGCTCACTCGCATACTCACACGCACACTCCTTCGCCCCCACCGGGACTGGCACCAATCCACAAACCAGTGAGCACAGAACAACTCAAAACACACGTGAGTGTCAGCCTGGAAATGTAGCTTCATTGGCTTCAGTTATATAATTAAGCCTGAAGTAGAGGTGTGTGTGTGTTGTAGATGCCTTCTATGTACAGAGGGATTTCGTCCGTGTCGCTAAGTGAATCCATGCTTGGCTCCACCCATTGTGACCCAGCACAGGAAGTTAATGGACACAGCCAATCAGAAGCTCTTTCAAACAAATCTAGCTCTGATGAAGGTAGAAATTCTAAACAGACACCGTTATTAAATCGGCATGACCAAAGTGGCGCTTGATTTTTATCTCATTCACCAGTCAATATTTAAAACAGAGAGAGAGAGAACGAATAAACAAAGAGAAGACATGTATTTTTAGTTTTGTTCCTCCTCCCAGGCTCAGACACGTTTGTCGAAGTGGGCATGCCCAGAAGCCCATCCCACTCAGCCAATGGGAGCGAACTGAAGCAGATGCTGACGTCCTGTACGGTGTCGTCAGGGAAACGGCAGGCTGTAGAACTGCTCCAAGGCACCAAGAACTCTCATCTCCGGTAGGAACAAAAACCCAAACACGCCACAATGTCATCATCACTAATTCACATCTAAGCTCAAGAATTTTAGTAGGAACGAAACCCAAACCCTACCCTGACTGCCCTCATCGCCAACAAATATTCATTCATTCATCTTCAGTATCCATCCACTTTATTATGGTCAGTGGATCCGAAGCCAGTCCTGGGAACACGGTACGAGTTCGGGATACACTTGGATTGGATGGCAGTCCATCACAGTGCTCCATACACACATGCGTGCGCACGCACCTAGGGGCCGTTTAGCACAGCCCGGTCCATCTACTTGTCATCCTGGAGGAAACTCGCATGGACGTAACCCGAGGTCAGGTGACCCTGGAGCTGTGAGTCAGCTACTCCATCACGCTCCAACATCCCTGTGATCTTCTTACTCTTATCTCCAAGAGCAACAAAACCAGAAAGCCAGCGTTAAACCCAACATCTCACTGAAGTCCAAAATTACAAGAGCATCATCAGACTCTGTTGTGACCGAGATGGTGAAACCAACGAGTCACTCATGAATAATGAATTATTAGTGTATATCTATTCATGCCAGATGTAGATTCATTAGTGTTACATAATTAAAGCCAGCGATTGTGTCTTCTTGGCTCCTGGGCCCTGAAGGACCTTCCTGTTAATTACTCTTTTGTGTGTAGATCAGAGTGTCTGCTGTCGGATTCTGAGCCTGACGCAGTCGCTGATAAGAGAGCACCAGGCAGCGAGAGAGCAGCAGAGAGGAACAGACTGGCCCCTCACATACAAGTATACACATGCACACACGTGCACAGTATCTGTATGCGTTTTCATTTCTTCAGTTACTCTCACTCACCAGTAATAGTCCTACAGGCATGTAGATATATGCACACTGCCAACGTACCAGTGTCTGTGTGTTTATTATTTAGACGTGAGTGTTTTACTGGGAAATACGCCACTCGTATTTTTCATACACGCTACATCCAGGACGTGGAGTAACACATATATTTTCTAATATCTTCACTCATGAGGAAATAATTTTGATAAATCTAGAGATTTTTTTTTTTTGTGAATGTGTCGATATAATAAGAAAATCACACCCTGGCTGGAAGTTATGAAGTTTATGTTCTCGTGTTGAAAAACTTGCAGTTTTCATACGAAACGCATCGCGGATCTGAGTGACACATTTCCTGAAATTTCACTCCGATGACATCACTCGCTGTGTTTTTCTGGTGACTAGACGCACATTGTGAAAATGATGAACCGGTTCAAAATTTAAATTTTTTTTGGTTGACGCGTCCATATAATATAATATAAAGAATAGTACATAGTGGTGTGAAGATATGAAGTTTATCTTTTCATGTTGAAAATATTTTCACTTGTTCGCTTTGCTCACTCGTGAAATATACAGGGTGTTTTCAAAAAATTTGATATTATTTGAGATGTCAATATCCCAGAAACTACATAGTCGAGGCAAATGAAACTGAACAGGCTTAATGTTGAGCAATATAAGATTTATTCCTCAAAATTTGAATGAGAACTTCAAAGGTATGTGGATTCCATGAACAATTTCACAAATTTTCAATATGCGCCGCCTGAGACACGGACGCACAAACACACACCTTTTTGAACTTTTTCTGCCGTGTCCGAATCTGCATTGCAGTTGGTGCATTTTTACAGAATCCTCTCATAAATGCATGCTGCACAGTCTTGTTCGACTGTGTTTGAGCGCACTGTAACACACAAAACGCCTTTTCTTTTCCAGCGAATGGCATTTCTAGACCTAAAAACATAAAATTTTGACCCGTTTCCACACACGCTGTTAAAATTTGAGGTCAACTGAACGAGAATTGGCAAAGTTATTAGATTGTAAAGTGATATATATCAAATTTTTTGAAACACCCTGTATTTTCACCACTCAAAGATAAACTTAATATCTTTGTGCAACTGTGTAATAGCATATATTATATAAATAAAAATGTTATTCCATGAAATCGAGTCATACATGAGCTGATAGCCGATGAGGCGCGTATGTTTTATTCTATTCACATTCACTGTTTTGAGAAACGGAGCATTTTTTTATTTTTTGCAAATTCAATAAATAAAAACTTTCTTCCAAAGCATCCGACAAAATCGTTTCTGCTTAGAATGTAAACAAACTGGTGAAAAATGCTGTAATAATTCTTAAAAAAAGATACGTTCTTAACATCAAATACTTTTTATTCCATATTTTTGTTGCTTTTTTTTTTTTTTTTGTATTTTTTGGCGTTTTCTTTTCAAGTAGAGTTTTTATTTCGTCCTCGGTTGCTTCAGCAACACGCGCCGCCATTTTCTTTTTCTTCTTTAGGGTTTTTTGGTGGTTGGAAAACCAACTTAAAGTTGCATTACTGCCACCGACTGGGCTGGAGTGTGGAACAGGACATATTTTGGGGAGGGGGGGGACCTCACTATATTCTTTTAGCTGTTTCTGTTTCTTTTAAATACTTAAGAGTGATGTATATCTGACTTGATGTGCTCCGCCATTTTGTTTTTCTCTACTCACGGTATATGAGCTGATATCCTAGTAGTAGAATAGCCAATCAGAGCGCGCGATTGTTCATATCCAGTGAATGTGGATAGAAAAAAATTATATAAATGTGTGTGTGTGGTATCTTTTTAGGCCTATGACTACGAACAGAAGAAGCTACTTGCCACTAAAGGTCAGTTGGGAATCCGCTTGTTGTATGTGTGTGTGTACACACACATACACACAGAGTTAGTGTTGTCTTTTGCTGCATGCTCTAGTGAGTTTGAGTCGACTGTGCAGATAGTTAGCTGTTGTCTCTCTCTGTGTCTCAGCCATGCTGAAGAAGCCAGTAGTGACTGAGGTTCGGACCCCGACCAACACATGGAGCGGACTCGGTTTCTCCAAGTCCATGCCTGCAGAGAGCATCAAGCAGCTCCGCAGAGTCAGCCACACAGCTTACAAACCCACCGTTAACACTACGGTATTCTCTCTCTCACGCACACGAGCTACATTTGCATTACATATAACTTTACTTTAAGCTGTATGATGCAATTAAATGTATTTTTATTCTCCAGAGAGCTTGGACTACTTACACGATGCTGTATATCTGCTCTCTCAATTAGACGTTAGTTTATTTCCAGTTATTTCCTCTTGATGATGATTTCTCCTCTGTCGGGGAGAGCTGGCACAACTATACCACTCGTGTTTCCTGTCTAAATTTCACACATGCAACTGCGACTTCATTATATTAATCTAGAAGTTCATGACGTCTCTTTGTCCATTTTGGAAAAAAAAAAAACCCACGTCTAATTCCTTATGTACGAGGTATGTAACAGTATATCGTGCGATGATGAATCACAACACAAATTTATCATGATTTGAATCAGTGAAATAAATTATCACGATTATTACCAGGCTGTGTAATCTTAGTTTCTCTCTCGCAGTGATTTAGACAGCAGAGGGCACAATAATGTTTAAAAAAAAAAAAAGGGGAATAACTGCAGGGTGACTTCACTGTAGGTGGAAGTAACACAGCTCTAATGCCACGAAAACACACAAAAAACAGATCTAAAGTGGGAAAGAGCTGTCGTGTGACTGAGTACAAATAGATTTAACAAGAAATCAGAGCTCTGTTTTTACAGACTGCTGAAAGATCGAGAAGAGAAGCAAATGGAGGAAGTAGAAATGTTCATAAATGTTTATGAAGAAAAGGTTTATTGTTATTAACTTTCATTTTTAATAAAGGAATATTTCAGTTAATGGGCTATTATGTTTCACTCCAACCTTTGCAAATGTGGGTAAATAATTGTTGGTTATTAAGAAAATGAAACAAGTTTGTTTTTTTTATTATTATTGTTAAAAAAAGGAATATATGAGTTGATGAAGAATAAGAAAATAAATGTTGCATTTAAAAACATTTTTTGGTAATCAAATTTTCTTCTTTCTTTTTTTAAAAAATGTATATCCCCTGCTGGCCGAAAGGCCCGAAGGGGGATTATGTCATGGCGATGTCTGTCCATCCTGGGAGGGGTACTCGCCTTCCGAAATCAACTCCTCTCACAATTTTCGGAGGAATGTCACGAAACTTGGCAAAAGGCGTTGTTGTATGTCGGTAGTACGCATATTCTTTTGTTCAGTTCAGTCGCATTTTACCAGACTTGTGGCCCTTGATTAACAACCTTGTACTTTGACAATTTCATGAAGGTGTGCTCGCCTTCTGACATCGACTCCTCTCATAATTTTTGGACGAATTTCTCGAAGCTTGGTAAAAGGCCTTGTTATATAATGGTAATATGCATATTGCGATTTAATTTCATTTGGGAAAATTTTCCGAGAGTTTTGACCCTTGATTAAATAACTTGTACTTTGACAATTTCATGAGGGTGTACGTTCTTCTGAAATCCACTCCTCTCACAATTTGTGGAGGAATTTCACCAAACTTGGCAAAAGGCTTTGTTGCATGACAGTTATACGCATATTGAAATTTCGTTTAATTTGGGCAAGTTTTCCCAGAGTTATGCCCTTGAATATTAACAAACTTGTACTTTTGGCAATTTCATCAAGGTGTGCTTGCTTTCTGAAATCAACTTCCTTCACAATTTTTATCCCCCACTGGCCGAAAGGCCCAAAACGGGGATTATGTCTGTCTGTCCCAGGAAGGGTGCTCACTTTCTGAAATCAACTCTTCTCACAATTTTTGGAGGAATTTCACGAAACTTGACAGGATTCTTTGTTATATGTTGATAATACGCATATTCCAATTTCGTTCAATTCGGTCGCATTTTACCAGAGTTCTGGCCGAGTTGCCTGCTCTCAGAGTGCGCTCGTTTACATTTTGTGGCGAAATTGAATCGTGAATTGGGCGAATCCTTACATGCCTATTAAGTACACCATGATAAACTGTAACTTGTATTTTCTGATACACTCATCAGTGATCTGTGGCTTCTGTAACAAGCGTGTACAACACAGAATTTATGGGCGTGCGCACACCATGCATACAGTCTCATAAAAAAAAAATTCTACAAACAATAATTGACTACCAAAACGATTTACTGTATACATGCAAACATGTACAAAGAGAACCCTGCTCTTACGTGTGTGTGTGTGTGTGTGTGTGTGTGTGTGTGTGTGTCAGTGTCCTCTCTCCGTACCATGCAGCAGGGAGACTCCGAGTAGCGACGCCGACAGTGAGAGCTGGTGCACAAGAAACGGAAGTTGTGTAATGAATGGTAATGGAGCAACAACACACACATTCCCGTCCACCATCAGCGCGCCGGAGAGGAACAAGAGCAGGACCGGTGAGAGCTAGTAGTGTGTGTTGAACACTAAAGGAACCTTTTTATGCGAAATCAGTTGACCAGTTGATCATAATGGTATAATTCTACCAATATCAGTAACAGGAACTATATAGATCTCGGTACTCATTAGTGTGTGTATATGTGTGACTTAGCCATGGATCAGTACCTGAGCAGCAGTAACTACATGGAGTGTATCTCGTTCATGGGTGGCAGTAAGGCGTCGTCTTTGAGCTCCTCTCTCAAAGGTACAGACCTGCCGGAGCTCTTCAGCACTCTGGGACTGGGCAAATACACCGACGTCTTCCAGCAGCAGGAGGTGAGATCTAAAGCTAATTATTCTATCCACATTCACTGGATATGAGCAGTCGCACGCTCTGATTGGCTACTCTACTACAACCCCTGGCAAAAATTATGGAATCACCGGCCTCGGAGGATGTTCATTCAGTTGTGTAGAAAAAAAAGCAGATCACAGACATGACACAAAACTAAAGTCATTTCAAATGGCAACTTTCTGGCTTTAAGAAA
>JAPFFA010000003.1:7337936-7349964 GCA_026153275.1 Sciades herzbergii | reverse complement strand
TTGGCATGAAATTTCAAAATGTCTCACTTTCGACATTTGATATGTTGTCTATGTTCTATTGTGAATACGATATCAGTTTGAGATTTGTAAATTATTGCATTCCATTTTTATTTACAATTTATACTTTGTCCCAACTTTTTGGAATCGGGGTTGTATGTATATTTTTGACCCCGTGTTGATTTCAGAAAACCCAAAGAAAATTAAAACTTGTGCACCAAATTCTAGTGTGGGTTTTTTATTTATTTATTTATTTTTAAGATGTGCAATCATTCTGCCACAGAAAAGGAACAGTTCAAAGAAATTACTGAAAGCCCAAATTCATGTCATGACATTCATGTCACTGTATGTAAACTACTGACCACAACTGTATGTGCAGTTTTGACCCATATTATTTAAAAATGTCAGACTTTTCTGAAGATAAGATGCTTCTACCGACCATAGAGTACCCAGATATCGCGTTCTGTCTGGTTCGGCTGCCGAAGAATCAAGTCTGACCTTGGACGAAACGTAGCCCATTTTCTGACTGGGTGCCCAGTCTGGATTGTTTCTGTTGTATAATTTTGCTGGCGCTCCTAGAAGCGAAATGGTAATACACGTGTTAAAATTATAGTAACAACCGAGTGAACCACGACAACAGAACGCTCGTTTTATAGCAAAATTCTAGCAAAACGAAATAAAATTCTTCCATGATAGCTTTTGAATCTCACGTGAGATAAAATGATTACTGCAAACACGAGCTGTTTTGGTTTTAGTCCGTTAGATCAGCCGATGTTGTTCAGCCGTGCTCGTTTCCTTGCCCTCTTTCCGAATCACGGATGGAATTCTAAAAAATCAGAACATGCCACGGTCACGAGTACTATTGTGACTTTAACCATATACAGCACAAAGATATGGCATAGCTAAAAGAACGCTTAAAGCAGTAGAAAAACAAAGAGAGTCGCGCACACGTGATTGTTTTGTATGGAATGTCGCTTCAGCCCGCATTTGTATCTCCACCAACATGGCCGACATCCTGGTTTCTATTTTGCTTTGACGTCACTTGCAAGTCAAGGATACATCGACGTAGTCACAAAGCAGCTTTGTAGAAATGTATAAATTTTAAACGTGAATTTATAATGATGGTTAACCATGTGGGTGGGTGCATTAGATTGATCTGCAGACGTTTGTCACGCTGACGGACCCAGACCTGAAGGAACTTGGAATCACGACGTTTGGAGCCCGTAGGAAAATGCTGCTGGCCATCTCAGGTGAGAAATCTGTTTAATCACGTTAACCGTATTTAAGCTCCTGGGTTATACTTCTACAAACCTTTTTAGCTCAACTAGAAACTTTCATGAGACTAGGAACTATGTTGAATGTGGCATTACGAACATCACTAATTTTTGAAAAGCTTCACTGAATAGTCAACACTCGTTATAGACCAGGAACTGTGTCGTTCTCAACCAGGAGAGTTCCAGAACTTCCTCAAGAGGTTCTGGGAACCTCACGTCTGGTTTACAGTGAAGATCAAAGACCTTGCCGTCTTAAACACTTTCCTTCTCTTCTCTTCTCTTCCGGACAGAGCTGAATAAGAACCGACGGGAGCTTTTCGAGCCTTCGAACATGCGCACGTCGTTCCTGGAGGGCGGAGTCAACAGCCATCTCACGCGACACTTCCATACCGATGTGGCGAGTGTGAGCGGGCGCTGGTGACCGGAAAAAAGGCACGACGATAAAATCTACCTCTGTGGTACTAGTTGACGGTACCTCTACATGGACTACACACCTTCCCCTTTCTAATGTGGAGATTCTGATCATGTAGAGCAAATCATTTCTTTCTGTTCAAGCAGGCTGGATAATATGGAAAGCCATAAGGGTCAGTATGGTCCATTTGTTAGCCACAAGTGCCAAAAAAAAAAACCCCGTTGACTATCCTCAGAGGTAGGTTAGGGATGACTGGAGAAGGGGAGGGTTGGCTGCTACTTAAAAGTGTGTAAAATGGTAAACTGACGCAGTGTTATTAACTGAAACGGTACTTGTTTATTATAAAGAAGCAGGCACACGTGGTCACGTTGACTTTGGTACTCCTGCCTTCTCTGGCACATTGAAGTATCAGTATTAAGCACTTTAAAGAAAGCTTTTACGTATGTGTGTGTGAATCCAGTGCCAAAGCACTTCCCAGCCATCAGTGTTCAAAGTTCATAGGTCACAGTTCATGCTCAAGGCCTCGTTGATTGCTCATATTGGTGTTATTCATTGTTATAAAACTGCACTTACTCCAATGTATATTTAATTTTTTTTTTTTTTTTTACTATAAACATTTTCATTTTACGTATGTACTTTTCCATAAGAAGCATTAGTTTACATTTTTTATTCTCTCGTGTTTTTTTTTTTTTTTTTTTAATCCCATTATGCCTCCAGGTTTTTCCAGAACGAAAAATGTACCACAATATATCCATGATTAAATTCATGATTTAAGTTTTTATTTTTCCTTTTCCATGTTACTGTGATTTGTTTATTTAAAAGGGAAGCATTCTGTCGAGGTTTAGTATTTGACCAGCATTTCAGTCTTAAATATTCGCTCAGGGCTTTTTGTTACGGGATCCAAAATGATCTTGATTAACTCGAGAATCTGTGACAAACACGTCACAGTGAAATCAAAAACTCATACAGGCCCTATTTCAAGTTTCGCCTACAAAAAGAGAGGGGAAAAAAATCAAATTTACGCTTATATGGACATTCCTTTAACCACCAAAGTAATGAAGAAGCTGGGATGCGTGGGGATTTTGCACTAAAGCTATGAGGCTCACAGTAGATGATATTAAAGCTGCATAGAAGTCTCACTCACCAAGTCTTTAGGCTCCGTGATATAATTTATTTAAAAAAAAAAAAACACGTTTAGACAAACTATAAGAACCTTCTAGTACAATTGAATCCTCACCCAGTTTCTTCTCTGTACCGTACGCTAGCACACTCTGTTCTGAATCTGAACAAAGCTGGAGTCCTGCATGAATCGATACCAAAAAAAAGGGCGCAGGGTGAGGGAGAGGTTAATGAGGTTGCCCAAGATGGCCGCCTTCCCATAACATTTAGTGCGTTTAGCTGCACAGTGAAGTTTATAAATTACAAGAAGTCCCACGGTGTGTCTCGTTAACCACAAGAACCGGACGTGGTTTGAGGCTGATGTTGACTGTAAAGATGTATAGAAAAAAAAATTTCTATTCTTTATTCGCCGCTACGTTAGCCTCGTAGCGCTGGAGGAACCATAATGAAGAAACTATCCAACACCAAACGTTATCACGGCTGCTTGAAATTTGATTTTTTTTTTTCCCCAGAGTTATCTTTGGAATTAGGGCAGATTTGAGATGTGTTTTGGATCTAATCCAAATATATATTATAAAAACATGCTTTTAATGAATTTAGCTCCCGGTTAGGCTTAAATTCAACTTCAAACAAACTGCACATATAAAATAATTTATAAATGCAGCCATGAATGAAGTCGTGTACAGTAATAGTATAGTATACATGATGAAAAATTTGTATGTTTTTTGTTGTTTTGTTGTTATTTTTCCCCTTTTTGTAATTTTGTTTATGGCTGGTCATCCATTATTGTTTTCGTTTTGACCGTTCTAGCTTATTTTTGTTGTTCGATCTCGATTGTTTTTTGGTTTTTTTTTTAAATTGTAATATTTCACTGTTTTTATAAGTTGACTCCTGTGTGTTGTGTTATTTTTTACGACAGAATTGAGGATGTTCACCGAAAGCCTTATAGCCTTGGGATTATAACATGTACGCCCCCCCCCACGAGATGTGTTTCTTGAACGATGTCCAAATGCATTCAGAAGCCACTTTGAAAATGTATATGCTAGCTTGTTCTCGTGACAGTTCTGATTGTATAAACAGATTCTTTTTTTTCTTTTGTTTTTGAAACACATCTAGTTTTAGGTACTTTACAGATGTTGCACATGAGGTACTCAAAGTTTTCCTAAGCAGCATGTCTTTTCTTTTTTTTTTTTTTCCCTGTATTGTTAATCTTATGTCGTTATGAGTTTGTTTTAAATAATCAGATGTATGTGAGTTTCATAGAGCTGAACTTCTGATATCCAGGAAGCAAGAATAATTTACAGGAAGTGCTTTACTGAACAGCTGTAATTTGATGAATCATGCTAGCTTGGGTCGAGTTTGTTTTCCGAATCTTCAGTAATGGTTTCAGGTGCACTTCTTCTAATGTGTTTTATATGAAGGAACGACGATTCTGTTATTTCTTTTCTCCCAAAGCGAAGGTTTAATCTGCTGGGATTGAGCTGAGAATGTTTTAAGGAACACAGGGTTTCAGCAGTATTCCTAAAGTGTTAAAGCAATACTCCTATCGTCTGTTCTTCCAAATCAAAGCATTATATTTGATGGAGGAGTCGTTTTTGTTTTCTTTTGGAAGTGGTCCAAAGACTCGTACAGGAGAATTTTTCAGTATTTGCAAGAATCACACCAAAGTACACACTCGCGCTGATTCATTTAACACATGGAACACAGGTGATGTTTCTACAGACAGATCAGATACAATATAATAACTGGGCTGCAGACTGATTCAGCTCCTGTGCTATGAGACAAAAAAAAATAATTATCATAATGTTCAAAAGAAGTTCAATTGTGGTTTGGTTACATCGATAAAAAAATAAACATATGCAAGCAAAGTTTTCTGAATGAATCTCTGAACATTTATCACTTTATTATATCACAAAACTTGAAAAAATGTGTACATTACATTAATGCTAGTAAGTTTCCTTACTTTTTATCCCTCGCTGGGCGAAAGGTCCGAAAAGGGATTATGTCCGTCCCGGGAAGGGTGCTCACCTTCTGAAATCAACTCCTCTGACAATTTTTGGAGGAAATTCATGAAACTTGGCAGGATTCTTTGTTATATGTCGGTAGTACACATATTGTAATTTCGTTCAATTCGGTCACATTTTACCAGTTATAGCCCTTGATGAACAAAGTTACACTTTGACAATTTCATGAAGGTGTGTTTGCCTTCCGAAATCCACTCCTCTCACAATTTCTGGAGGAATTTCACCAAACTTGGCAAAAGGCTTTGTTATATGACAGTTATACGCATATTGAAATTTCGTGTAATTTGGGCAAATTTTCCCAGAGTTATGCCCTTGAATATTAACAAACTTGTACTTTTGGCAATTTCATCAAGGTGTGCTTGCTTTCTGAAATCAACTTCCCTCACAATTTTTATCCCCCGCTGGCCGAAAGGGGGATTATGTCGTTGCGATGTCCGTCCCGAGAAGGGTGCTCACCTTCTGAAATCAACTCCTCTGACAATTTTTGGAGGAAATTCACGAAACTTGGCAGGATTCTTTGTTATATGTCGGTAGTACACATATTGTAATTTCGTTCAATTCGGTCACATTTTACCAGTTACAGCCCTTGATTAACAAAGTTACACTTTGACAATTTCATGAAGGTGTGCTTGCCTTCTGAAATCCACTCCTCTCACAACTTGTGGAGGAATTTCACCAAACTTGGCAAAAGGCTTTATGTGACAGTTATACGCATATTGAAATTTCGTTTAATTTGGGCAAATTTTACCAGAGTTATGCCCTTGAATATTAACAAACTTGTACTTTTGGCAATTTCATCAAGGTGTGCTTGCTTTCTGAAATCAACTTCCCTCACAATTTTTATCCCCCGCTGGCCAAAAGGGGGATTATGTCGTTGCGATGTCGGTCCCGAGAAGGGTACTCACCTTCTGAAATCAACTCCTCTGACAATTTTTGGAGGAATTTCACAAAACCTGACAAGATTCTTTGTTATATGTTGGTAATGCACATATTGCAATTTTGTTTAATTCAGTCACATTTTACCAGAGTTATGGCCGAGTTGCCAGCAGGGGATATTGTGCTCTCTTGTTGTTGGGCTTTTTCAGCATCTCTGTGTACGGCAGCCATTTCATTCAAGTGTTTGTGCTGGAATTACCAACACAAGCACGACAAACACGCTTCATTTTACTTAATGAGGTAGTGATTAGGTGATCACCTGAACTAAATTTTATTTAACAAGGAAAAGTCTCAAAATCACTGCTGTGGTCATCACTATCCTCTTTGCAATAGGACCAGTTTGGATGGCAAAAATGGTGTTAGTAGTACCTTAAATTTAATTGAAATACAAAAATATCTATTCATCATGCCAAAAGAGTTTAAAAAAAAAAAGTATCTTTTCTCCCTCTTTTTTTGACCAGCTGTCACTCTTGGGCCCTTGAGCAAGGCCCTTAACCCTTTCTGCTCAAGGAGCACTGTGAGATTTACCCCTTTGTTGTACATTGCTCTGGATAAGAGCATCTGCTAAATGTCTGTAATGTTAATGTAAAAGTTTTGAGAGAAAAAGAAAGGTTCAGTTCTGGCTTTACTGGCAGAGGGATGCAGTGAGCCTCAGGTTGCTTCCATCCTCAAAATTTCAAAGATTGCAGTTAATAAGAACAAGGTCAAGCAGCAGACATTTGGGACAATAAAGTTACAGACTCTCAACTCCTTCGAATGTCACTCAACAACCGGAGGATGACATAGTGACCAATAAAAAGAATAGCAAATGGCAGCTGGGGTTAAGTGCACAACAAGGACGGTTCAAAACCGGCTCCTCCGGGCAGGGTTGAAGTCATGCAAAGCTAGAAAAAAAGCCCTTCATCAATGAGGAGCAAAGAAGAGCCAGGCTGTGGTTTCCTAAAGACCATAAGGATTGGACTGTAGAGGACTGGAGTAAGGTCGTCTTCTCTGATGAGTCCAATTTTCAGCTTTTCCCATCACCTGGTCATCTAATGGTTAGACGGAGACCTGGAGAGGCCGACAAGCCACAGCGTCTCGCACCCACTGTGAAATTTGGTGGAGTATCAGTGATGATCTGGGGGTGCTTCAGCAAGGCTGGAATAGGGAAAGTTTTTTTGTGTCAAGGACACATGAATCAAGCCATGTACAAGGTTATCCTGGGGAAAAAACTTGCATCCTTCTACTCTGATGATGTTCCCTAACTCTGAGGATTGGATTTTCCAGCAGGACAATGCTCCATGCCACACAGCCAGGTCAATCAAGGTGTGGATGGAGGACCACAAGACCCTGTCATGGCCAGGCCAATCTCCAGACCTGAACCCCACTGAAAACCTTTGGAATGTGTTCGAGATGAAGATGGATGGTCGCAAGCCATCCAACAAAGCTGAGCTGATTGAATTTTTGCACCAGGCGTGGCAGAAAGTCACCCAAGAACAACGTGAAGGACTGGTGGAGAGCATGCCAAGACGCATGGAAGCTGTGGTTACATGTCAGGGTAACTCCATCAAATATTGATTTCTGAACTTCTCAGTTCAAACATTAGCATTGTGTTTAAAATTGAATGTGATCTTGATTTCTGTGCATTATTCAAGGTGAAAACACTTTTTTTTTTTTTTTTTTTGACCAGTTATTTTTATGCATTTAAATGCTCCAAGTGACTATATTTTTTATGTGGAATTTGGGGGGAAATGTTGTCAGTAGTTTATGGAATAAAACAAAAATGTTCCTTAAACGCTAATATTAAAACCAGAAAAACTCATTATTTTAAGATCCTTAAGATACAGAAATAAACAAATACTGCATATTGGTTTTCCTCACTATTTGTATGTAACTTAAGTGGGATAATTATATTATATGTAATGAATTTGTCCATCTTTAGTTTTACACATTTTTACTGCATTATAATTGGAATATTAAAATATATTTTAGCATATTTGAGTTAGACTATTCATCATCATCATCTGGTTGAGCTAGCTTGGACTCCCTTGACTCTGACCCTTCAGCCATCCCGATTGGTCATCACAGCTGGAAGCTCCTCAGGAAGGCAGCCCAAGTCATCCCACAGTTGGTCAAGGAAGGTATGCACGGAATGACCCACAGAGGTGGAACCATGCTTAGGCTGCCATAGGAGGAGGTTGCTAGATGGTTGTTCTTTGCTTCACCAACAATGGCCGGCCAATTACAACCTCCTCTCCCGGATGGTGACGGATAATGGTGATATATTACCGTAGCGCTCCTTATTTGTGAGGTGACCCCTCCAGGTGACATTTAGTGTCACTCATAGCATGCGTGCAAAATTGCCATTGAGCGAGGACTGCAGCTTTGCAATCAAGGTCTAAGCAGTTAATCCATAGACCAGGACTGACTTGACAGTGGCTCAAAAAAAAGTTGTGTTTCAGGTCAGGGGAACAGGTTGGATTTCCAGATCTTGTTGAGGCTGTTAAGGGCCCCCAGGCCTTGCCAAAGTGAAGTTCTACATCTTTTGTAGTGGCAGCAATGTTACTGCCAAGATGTGTGAACTCCTTGTCCTCTTTGATTGTGTCACCATCTATAGACCTGATGTTACCTTATATATTGAAGACTCAGTTTTTCAGGCATTGACATAGTCCTAAACTTCTTGCAGCTTCTTCCACAGAGTAAAGTAGAGAAGTAGCACTGGTTATGTCATCAGCAAAAATAACCAAATCGTCAGCATCAGTGATTTTGTGCTGGATAGCGGCAACTCCTGGCTCTTTCCAGAATGAATCTAGGCTCATTTTGCTTGTCTGCTGATGTCCCATAGGACATAGTCAAGACAGATAACAAATAGGTATGGGGGAAGTGTATTACCCTGCTGGACCCCTGCAAGTATGTCAAAGAAGTCGGCGTCTCCATCAAGGAGAATCTCTTCCATTTTCTCATGGTGGATGGAGTCAAAGGTTTTTGTGAAGTCTACAAACAGTAGAACTGCTGGTAGATTTTTCACCTTTACTCTGTGTGAATTTGGCCAGTTGTTGATCGGTTTTCACGGAAGCCATTTTGATTACGCTGGAGTAGAGGTTCCAACTTTGGGCGTACTCCGTTGAGAAGAAGTAGACTGACTGTAGATTTTTGCGGCGATAGCGGTGAGTGTGATGCCTTTGTAATCGTTGAAACTCTGAGATCTCCTTTCTTAGGGAAGGGTAGGATGCATCCTTGGGTCCATCAGTCGATGGGATTTCCAGAGTAGACAGTGTTACACATACGAAGAAGTTCTTCATTAAAATTTCCTGTCTTCCAGACTTCAGCTGGGATGTTGTTGAGGCTACAAGCTTTCCTGTTTGAGAGGTTCTTTAGAATGACTGAGCGCTCTTCCGTAGAGGAAGTATGCTTTCTTTCTATCCAGCTCCTTGTGTATTATCTGTATAGTTGGACTTGGTAATGATACTTGGTGGCTTGCCAAGGAGACTTTGGAAATGTTCCTTCCAGAGATGAAGCCTTTCCTCCTGATTTGATGCCTTTAACTTAGCTTTGTTTGCACTTTTCCTCCCACGTATCTCGTTCACAGTTTTCCAGGCGGACGCTGCTCTGTTTGCGCTAGCAGTGGTGATCAAGTCGATTTTACTCTGAAGGTAAGCCATCCTTGTAAGTGGCAGAGAGTGACACTTGGGCTCTTTTAAAGTTGGTTTTATTTGCCCTTGTGGGATTTGCGTTGTGGCGGCACGGTGGTGTAGTGGTTAGCACTGTCGCCTCACAGCAAGAAGGTTCTGGGTTTGAGCCCAGGGCCAACAAGGGCCTTTCTGTGTGGAGTTTGCATGTTCTCCCCGTGTCCGCATGGGTTTTCTCCAGGTGCTCCGGTTTCCCCCACAGTCCAAAGGCATGCAGGTTAGGATAATTGGTGGCTCTAAATTGACCGTAGGTGTGAGCGTGAATGGTTGTGTGTCTGTATGTCAGCCCTGCGATGACCTGGCGACTTGTCCAGAGTGTACCCTGCCTCTCGTCCATAGTCAGCTGGGACAGGCTCCAGCTTACCTGTACAGGATAAGCGGCTACAGATAATGGATGGATCTGCGTTTTTGGCTTTTGCAGCCGTTTTTAGAAGCCTCTTTGCGATTTCTTCCGAAGAAAGTGCTACCACCAACCTGGGGGGAGTGGCTAAGGGAGTGTTACCACCATCTCCTAGTGGGCTCCCAGACTAGTGGTGGGAAGGAGGTGCCTTACTGCTCATTTGTGAACCACTCAAAAGGGGGGTGTCCACCTACTACCCACGGATAATTATTTGTCGTATTATATTTATTCATACTGTTTATATTCAATACTAATAGCTTACTATATTTGATTTTGTTAATTTACTGAATTATAATGGGGATATTAATATTTAATCATTCATTTATAGTATTTCCATTTAATATCATAATTGGGATATTAAATATATTGTTATTTAATTATGTATACAAAATACTTTTAATCATATATTTAGTTTACTGTATTATAATCTTTTACAATACAATTATTATACAATACAATTTATTGTTGTAAGTTAATGTTTCAGCAGTGCTGAGTAGTGATGTGGTGCGCGCTGCTCCTGCACCAAATAAGGACACGAGCACCAGTGGAGGTGACGTCAGCAATAACGCAGAAAGGAGGAGGGGTGTGCGTAGGGGTGTGTGTGAGAGAGAGAGTGGAATCTCTCAAAAAATGTGGTTTGTATTCTTTAGCATGAACTAGCATTAACAATTATAACGTATTTTAATAGCTGCAATATAACTACACTGTATAGGCAAAAGTTTGTGGATACCTGACCATCCCACCTATATGTCCTTGTTGAACATCCCAAACCAGATTTATTCCCCTTTTGCTGTTATAATGAGCTGCTCTCTTCTGTAAAGGCTTTCCACTAGATTTGGGGGCGTGGCTGTGAGGGTTTATGTTCATTCAACTACAAGAGCATTAGTGAGATCAGGTACTGATGTTGGGTGAGAGGTAATGTCTGGGGTTCAGTCGACGTTCCAGTTCATCCCAAAGGTGTTCAGGAAATCAGGACTCTGTGTAAGACAATTGAGTTCTTTTTCTCTCCAACTTTGTCTTCATGGAGTGTGCTTTGTGCACGGGGGCATTGTCGTGCTGGAACAGATTTAGGCCTCTTGTAACCCTCCAGTAAAGGGAAACTGTAAAGCTACAGCATACAGAGACATTCTATACAAGTGTGTGCTTCCAACATTGTGGCGACAGTTTGGTGAAGAACCACTTATGGCGGTCATGGTCAGGTGTCCACGTCCAGTACTTTTGACCATTTTGTGCACATCTAATCGGTAACAATAGGTGAGCTAGTTTTATCATCGAATTAAATAAAGTGCTTATGACAGATTGAACATTCAGATATAGGAATGAACCTATTTTTTTATGTAAGAACTCGTAGCTGACACTTTCAGAAATATATAATTTAAAGTGAGACGGCCTTTCGATTTCATAAAATCAGTGAAATTTCGTTGCCTCTGAAATTTGGTCATCGTGATGCATGT
The DNA here is from genome assembly GCA_026153275.1 of Sciades herzbergii. Classification (NCBI taxonomy): domain Eukaryota; kingdom Metazoa; phylum Chordata; class Actinopteri; order Siluriformes; family Ariidae; genus Sciades; species Sciades herzbergii. The sequence continues at coordinate 7,338,680 of JAPFFA010000003.1, read as the reverse complement.
TTATTTTTTTAATATCTCAAACACAAACAAGCAAAATATTAGGCCGTTCTGTGGCTGGGAAGTTATTTAATTTGAGGGGATTAAAGCAAATAATGTGCATGGAATCGCTCGCTTTGCGTAGTCAAGCAGACAGAGGAAGTCCGTGTGTGCATGCACGCATGCGCAGGTTTACCTTTGACCGTGCATCGACCGTTCCATCATTCTGTCACTAAACGAACAGCTGATCACACCGAGGTGCTTGCTGAGCGCTGCTATTTATTAGTTTGGTCATGCGTTTCCTTTCCTTCGTATACAACATCTTTTTTTTTTTCTCGCTTTCCGTTACTGTAGTCGGTCTTTCACATTTCATTCGCACACTCATGTCCTCCATTTTTCTCTCCTGTTTCAAATTTGTATCCCATAATGCCTTGTGCGAATGAGGAAAGCCTACCACGTCATGCATGACGTAGTATCTTGTATTGGGTCATGGTGAAGCAGGAAAAAATAGCGGAGAATTGGAAGCCTGTGATTCGAATTCGGAAGCTTTCGGTTCTCTAAACAAAAATAATTTGGTGTCAGGGAAAATTCTTTTTATGACCTACACTTGAAGAAAAATCTGAAAGGCAGTCTAGCTTTAAAGTACCGTAAAGACCTAAATACTGTAAAGACCTGCTGTACTATTAAAACTTCCATCCATCCATTATCTGTAGTCGCTTATCCTGTTCTACAGGGTCGCAGGCAAGCTGGAGCCTATCCCAGCTGACT
>JAPFFA010000003.1:6460841-6475674 GCA_026153275.1 Sciades herzbergii | reverse complement strand
GCATTACCACTCACCATGCGACGTATTCACCCCACTTTCCATGTGTCACAGCTTAAACCTCTGGTTTCCAGTTCTTTCCAGTGTTTTTTTTTTTTTTTAACAGTAAAAATCACATGGTTACAGAAAACTTCTAATTGCATGGCTCTATGTTACTAAAGCAAATGGTGTACTAGTGAGTAAGCTACGTTAGAAGCAGATATCCAGTTTCGATGCAAATGGCCATGCCCAGGGAAGCTATTCTTAGCAATATCGCACCTTTTAAAATGGATAAATTGTCATGAAGTTTTATTTTTAAATAAAAAGTTCATTCGAGCACTTGCTGTAATTGACAATGTATGGACCAAGGGTTTTGTTTGGCTTGAAATTCGAGAAGTTTATAATCCTGAAGTGTTTTGTCCTATACCACTTTCCAATGTTTACAAACTTGAATTTATTAATGCATAACATATTTTTTAAAACCATTTATAGTTATATTGAATGATATATAATCTCTGAGACAAATTCCTCTTATCGCTAACAGTATAGCAGCTAGCTATAACTATCACAGCTGAATTAGCTGTTACTATGGAAACAATAGAGTGCAAGTGCATTAATTTAAACATTTAATTTGAATTACAGCTGGGACTATTGTTGGAGCTGCTGTGATAGAACATTTATTGACGTCTTCTGACCAATCAGGTTTGAGAATTCAACAGCGACATGGTATGAGGATAATAGTGTGATATGTTAACATTTAACAATTCTACGAAATCGAGTCGTACATGAGCTGATCCGTAGCTCTGACTTGGCTATAAGCCATGTATGACGAGATTGAGTGGAATAAATTCTATCCACATTCACTGGATTTTGAGAAATGGAGCATTTTTATTTTTTGCAAATTCAATAAATAAAAACTTTATACAAAACGTCCGACAAAATCATTTCTGCTCAGGCAGACTTCTTAAAAACCTATGGACGGCTACATGAATTGACTTTAGTGTGTTTTTGTAGAAAGTGCCATCTTGCTGTCATGCCGAGGTATAGAATAGCTTTACACATTTATTTAATTCTTCTTTGGACATTTCAATGATGTAATTTTCAAAGTTCTTTGAGCTTTTGAACCAGTCTAAAAAAACTCAACAAATTTTAATAAAGCTTAAAGATGAAGCTTTTGGGGGCATGGCCTAATGGTTAGAAAAACAGCTTTGGGACCAAAAGGTTGCTGGTTTGATTCCCTGGACCAGCAGGATTGGCTTAAGTGCCCTTGAGCAATGCTCCTAACCCCCAACCACTCCAGCAAGAGTGGTGGCGTACCTTGTGTCTGATTAGCCAAAGAAAAACTGATGATGCACTTATCAGTTCGGGCATTGAAACCGACTGACTGCCTGAAAGATGAAGAATGTAAACAAACCAGCAAAATGACAGGAGCAATTCGTGAAAAATGCTATAATAATAATTCTTACCATCAAATACTTTCATTCTATATTTTGTTGCTTTTTTTTGTATTTTTTGGGGTTTTGTTTTCAAGTAGAGTTTTTATTTTGTCCTCGGTTGGTTCAGCAACACGCGCCACAATTGTTTTTCTCTACTCACGGTATATGAACCAACAGCCTAGTAGTAGAGTAGCCAATCAGAGCATGCGATTACTCATAGCCAGTGAATGTGGATAGAATAATATTAACTATGTGTGTAATGTGTATATTCCTGTATGCCACCAGTCCGCCAGCTGAACTCACTGACTCATCTATATATGCATTGATGTGGAAAGTCTGGGGAAAACCATGCAACATGTCTTTACACACACAGAGTTAAGCAGTCACTCTATCCCTCTCCTTCTCCCTCTAACCCCTCGTCACTCATCGATTGCAGATCATGGCTCGTAGAAGCAGCAGCGGGGTCAGAGCGAAAGTGTTCACCTGGCTGAAAGAACAGAGGGACACACACATCCATCAGCAGAGCAATACACACTTCCTGTTTGAGGTGAAGACAAGGTTGAGGTCTGGTTAGTCTTTTAGACTCTGGCTTAAAGCCAAATGGTTCTTATTGAAGTTGTGCGAACAAAAACAATGACAAGCTGTTCAGAATGCTGAAAAAAAAAAAAACATAAAAATGCTTCCCATAAAGTGTGGAAAATTAGCCGCTAGAAAAATCTATAGACATCTTACAGTTCACAGTATGTTTGTGAAATTGCATCCGATTTAAAATTGAAATTGGCTCGTTATAGTTAAAAGTTTTTGGATAAAAATGTAAACAAATCCAATACATGTTAACGTAATAGCTACGTAATAGCATGCTAACTAATTGGCAGTTATAAACATCGACAGATACATAAATTGTCCTCTGGCTATGTAAAAAAAAAAAATGGAACAAGTAGTTGGTCAGGTTTACAGATTTAAGAGAGCACATTACATATTGCTTATATTAAACTTAATTTAAACATGTTTCTAATTAGTAGATTTAATTACATAGTGTGACTGTGATCAAGTCACATAGAATTAATGTGATCCAGTTACATGATAAAATCTCATGCGGATGTTGGTGCTGACCGGAAGAAATAGCAATTTAACAATTATTTGCCGAAGGCGAAGTGAATATTGGTGATTGTTATCTATACAGGACACTTTTTCCATGGAATAAAACGTGTTCTATTCCCTTCTAGCGGGTTTTGTTCATTTGGTTTGATAGCATGCAATATTGTTAGCATATCGCTTATCCTACGTGTATTACATCACTCTACCCAATGGAGAATGAACATTTAATATGGTTGACGATATTGCATGGTTGTCAAGACAACATGACATCGCACGTTGGAGACGTAAAACTTCCACACTAGTGAGCGACTGGAACAATTCATAAATAAACATGGCTGCCAGATTTGCTTTGTTAAATGTGGAAGATTTTGAGAATTTTGAAAGAGAAAGATGCACTGAACACCTGAAAGGAATGTATAATAATAATAATGGTTGGCTTTTTTTCGTGGAATATCAGATATATTCCATTCAGCTACTCATCTTCGACTTGTTCATTCAATATCATGCTAGCTGAATGGAATATATCTAATATACCACTCAACACCAGCCAATATTATTTAAATAATAACTGAGACAAAATTGAGGTTATTAATGGTATCTTGTTCTTTAGCACAAGTCTTTCAGCACAAATCCAAAGTCTTTTAGCACAACTATGCTCTTTAGCACAACTCTGGATTATGGTCACAATAAAAAAATAAATAAAAATACTCATCTTTATATAGGAAGGGGTTTATTATGATTGCTTGGGGACTGGAAGCCAGAATTTCTGCTGCTGTGCATGTTAAGGATCAGTTGTTGATCTCTGAAACGTGGACTGAAAATCCAATTCTTTGGTATCTTTGGATATTTGTAGTTAAGCCAAAACAAACCTTGAATTGTGGGCACCTTCATAGATAACTTCAGTCACTTCTGATCAGATCACAAGATGGCGGAGTGGGAAAATACAATCGCTCGTTTTCGATCGGAATCTCGGCAACTTTCATTAAAAAAAATCCATCAAACATCTTTAAAAATGATCTGTAAGTATTCATCATAAAGTGTTCTTGAATCTTGTGCTAAAGAACTTAGAGCTGTGCCAAGAGACTTTAGATTTGTGCTTAAAGACTTTTGTACTAAATAACCATAAACCTTATTAATCACTGATATTCACTGAGGCTGATAATTGTTTTTAGTATAAATACACAAGTGATTATTTAAAAAAAAAATCATATTAAAAAAACTGATTTCAAACTTCAAAAGTGGCATGCGAATGTAATAACAGTGTGGCGCAGACTTGTGTCACTTATCTACGCCGACTCACGTAAAATCCTTTGTTTTGAAATCGATGAAGTGAATCACAATTCCACTTTACCTTTGAATAGTTTTAGACCAAACTTCATAGCATCTTTAGCGCTTTTAGGAACAGCATTTTCTTTCATCATGTGTAATTCTTCCTCATTTACGGTGACAAAGCGATTGGTTGCTGTTTTGCCGAGTCACTTGAGGTGATTATCAAGAAATAGTCAGAATTTCTTGACCAATCAGCGTGTGCGACTTTTCTATAATCACCTGCATATTTATAATAAAGCATTCTATTCACGTGATTAAAGCTCGTCCGGTAGAATGGCGTCTCACAATGTTAGAGACCCAGATCCGAATAGAGACCTGAGCTTGAATAAGAATGCAGGGTTTGATTTTATTCAGCATGATCAAATTATTTTAACCTAACTTAGTTCAATCACTTGGAACTGATGTATGCATTTGAATTAAGTAAATTCAGTAAGCTTTTTTTGTGTACTTTACATTGTATTTACATACACAGTTATTCAAATGTTATGTTTTTAGTTACCATAACAACATCGTATGGAATGTTGGAATTAATAACTATAGAGACGTTACATATTTTTACATTTGGGACATTTCTTAGAAAGGCTCATGTTCCAGTAAGTAAAAGTTATCTAGAATGAATTTGGGCATTTAGGACAGAGCCATAAATACTGACTTAGGGATAATATGGAAAAGATTATAGAGGAAGTCCTCACTGACCTGGAAGCAAGACTCACTTCAGACCATCTCTCATCAAAACTGGACCACCACTCCAACACTCACACACTCGTCTCATGGACGTCCTGCTTTGATAATGCTGGTCTTTCCCTCCTCCTAAGCACTGCCTATCATCACTCAGTGTGTATGTGCTCGGGTGGGGTGGAGGGGTCACTTAGATGAGAGAAGGACATAGCGTTTCGAGGGGGAACATACTGACCCCCTTGGGGTATTGTGGAGATTCTTAGGTCTTTGCATATGTGAGCTTGTTTAGCTGTGTGTGTGCTTTTCAAGGGGCTTTAGCAGCGCCCAGTCACCCGTCTCATTTCCTTATCTGTCAGAGGGCCGTGTCGCCCGGCGGGTATCAGGTTCTGTTCTGGTGACGCCTCATGACCTCGGACACTGACCCCTGAGGCCTTCGCTTCCTCTGAGGAGAAAAAAGAAAAGGAAAAAAAATCCTTAAAACAATACAGCAATTCAACATGTTTAAATTAATTTAAACACATTATACATCAGGCATATTATACATAATAATGACTTAAATCCTATGAGTAATGTGACATCGTAAAAATGGTCTAAATTTCCAAATTATTTATCACACAGTCAGATTGAAAGGTCTGAGTAACCTTTTTATTTGATTTGGAATTAATGTAATTTTGCATTCTAATTTACTTTCTCAGGATTCTCTTAAAATATTGCTTCAAAATATTTAATTTGTTATGCTTAGGCACAATGCATGGTGTTATAGGAAAATAATCAATGACACGAATCACAATTACTGTTTTCACCATCCTGTTTATTCGTTTTACACCACAGCAATTAATGTTTTATATTTTTAATAACCAGGCATTATGTTGCGTATCCATTTTCAGTTACATTTAATGTTGTGGAATGTCTATGAAACATTAGTGTGTTATAGCAGCTATAAACAGTCATTCCCTTACCAGCCAAACTTTTTCACTCTCTCAAAGTTAACTAGAAGATCACATGGGAGAGTGCATACCTCAGCTTAGTCGCATATTATCAACAGCAAAATCAAATCACTTGAACCTAGGATAATACTAAAGCTGGACACCAAATTTCAGCAAAATCTGTTCACTACTTTTCGGGTTACGTGGGGAACAAACAAAAAAAATCCTGGATCCGCATACATATCTGGATCCTGGATCTGCATACATATCTAGATTTGCATCAAAATCTAACCAATTGTACCTTAACCCATGGCTCACCTTTCCTCCAAATTTGATCAAAATCCATTCAATACTTTTTGAGTTACGTTGGGAACAGACAAAAATCCTGGATCTGCATACATATCCAGATTTGCATCAAAATCTAATCAATTGTTCCTTGGCCCATGGCTCACCTTTCCTCCAAATTTCATCAAAATCTGTTCACTATTTTTTGAATTATGTTGGGAACAGGCAAACAAACAGAGGCAAAAACATAACCTTGTCCAACATAGTTGGCAGAGGTAATAAGACAAAAAAAATGCAGCATGTTTTACCAAGAAATAGCAAAATGGAGGTGTGGGTCATTAAGACTTTGTCATGTCAGAATGCTTTAAGTTATTGGAGCTAGTGAGGATGACGCCTGCCAGTGCAGTCGCACGCAGACAATCCCCCACATCTTTCAGGAGTGCCCAGTCATCAGGCCACCCCATGGGCCTGATGGTCTCATCAAACTGGACATGGACACAGTCAGCTGGCTGGAGAATGCTGACATCTCAGTGTAATTCCCGAGAAAATTACACAAACGACGATGGCTTAAAGTTTTACGAAGCTCTAACTCCGGCTTGTAGAACTCCAGGCTGACTCAGGCCCTAATTTTAAGGACTCATCACTTGACTTGGATTTGAGCACTGATGACTTGGACTTGGACTCGGACTTGTGCATTAACTGCATTCGGACTTGTAAATTGGAGATGAGGACATGGATTTTCTCTTTTGTTTTTTGTAACATGCCATAATAATTTGGCATAAGATTTATATTTATATTAATTTTTATACTAATTTTGTGCAAGAGAATGCACATTCACCTGTTCATACGTCATGTTTAGGAACAAATTAACGTTAATGGTGCTAAAATGCCTGGAGAGAACGCCCCTAGGATTGTCTGCTTTGCTTATACAGACTTCTCGTGCAGTGGGAAAAAATGCACTGCTATGTGTTCCACGTGTAAAAGAACTATTGAGGAGATGACAGGGACAACCTCAAACTTCAATCGTCATTTGGTAAAACTCCACCCAGAGAAGTAAGTGACACGCTATGTTCATTGCCCTGTTGATAGCGGGGCTTGCTTGCTGACCAGTGAACTAGCTAGTGTTAACTTTCTCTCATGTTATTTGCCATGTTGATAGTGGGTGGGGCTTGCTGAGCGATGACCAAGCTTTTTATCTGTAGCCTATTAACTAAAATGGGTCAGTCAAGCAGTAACGTTAGTCCAACACAGTAGCAGAGATGGTTTCACATAAAGGCAGCAACAGCCACCGTCAAATGGTGCAGTTGGAGTCTTGTTCTCGGACTCAACTTGGATCAATAGTGGACTCGAAATTTTATTTTATGACTCGGGCTTGAACACCGGTGACTCGAGACTGGACTCGAACTTGAGGTTTAGTGACTTGACTACAACACTGGCTCTGACATTGGAGACTCCTTCCATAAATGTCACCATGTAAACAATTACACTCATTTTAAATTTGTTTATTGATGCACTGTTACAATAGAAATAATGTATTTCATATTATGCATTAGAATCAATGATTTATAAATAAATATCTGAAAGGTTAGTAGGGATTTTGCTTGAATCAGTGACTGGTCCAGCTCTTGGAGTTAATGCTGAGTACAGTAGATGAGGAGCGTTAGGAGCAGAGGAAGATGAAAATGTACAGGACAATGTCAGACCTTAAGACTGGGCTTGAGATCAAAATTTTTTAAAATAATATATGAATAAAGGTTTTAACCTAATACCTAAATATTAATCCATAATGTAAAATGTACTATTAGCAATAATTACACATTTAAAATAGTTAACAATTACATACATAAGTTAACTATTCATTATTCAATCATTAACTAATCATTAAAGAGATTCCATTAATTTTTACTAATACAAGTTAAAAAAACAAACAAAATGGTGGTGTTTTTTACTACACTCTCAGAAAAGTACCTTTAGGGGTACAATGGCTTGTCACTGGGGCAGTACCCTCTAAGGTACTTATTTGTATCTTTTAGATACTGCTTAGGAACATGTATGTACCTTTTTGTCCCAAAAAACATACACAGTTACTGTAAGGACCAGTAATGTGCCCTAGAGGTACATTAGTGTAGACTGTACCTCAGGGGATAGAAATGGACTCCTCCTGTTCCCTTATTTCTGACAGTGTAACATTGTTAAGCAATGAAAACAGTCCTAGTGTATTATTTGGTCACATATTATTCATATGATTCATCGTAACTAACATGAATTTTCAGTAATTACAGTAAAACTAATAGGAAAGGTATGTAGTAATAAAAGTGAAGAATACAAGTCTGGACTGCTGAAAGGTTTAAGGAGTTAACACTGAGTTTGAGCATGTGTGTTAGTATTTAAATACAGTATATAGTGTCACAAATGTTATGAAACTAAACTGATCATGCATATGATCACTTTATGTTCATTTCCAAACCAGGATATCACCTTTTCAAGAATAAGTATCAAATAATAGCAATGGTATAATATTGATGGATGCAGAATTGTAGACCCAACAATAACAACCATTGTAATTTATTAGTTCATCCAGCTGATAGGCGATGACTTTATGCCATCATGTGTTGTCTGTCCATCCGAAGGCATCCACATTTCATGAAAATTGTTTCTTCTCTCTCAATTCTTCACCAATTTTTATTCTTTTTGGCAGAAAGGTAGGTCTGCCTGGGGTGCATATACTATAGCTTCTACCCAAATTTGCATAATTGCAATTAATAATGAAGATATGGAGTAATTAAGCAATCCCTAATGAGCAGTTTTCACACATCGCTTCTTCTCCCTCAATTCTTCACCAATTTTGATTCTTTCTGCCATGAAGGTAGGGGTACCTAGGGTGCATATAACTCCTACCCAGATTTGCTTCATTGCAATTATTAATGAAGTTATGGAGTAATTAAACCTTAATGAGTAGTTCAACAAAAATCACTTCTTGGTCAATTCCTCGCCATTTTGGATTCTTTCTTGCAAAGAAGTCGGGTGGATATAGCTTCTATATATAGTTTGCAACATTTATTGCACAAGGTGGCCCACTTTAGATTGTTCCTTCTAGACTAGATGAGGCCGGAGTGAGCTATGCAGTCACTGAGAGTCTCGTTACACTATAGTTTAGTAAGATAACATACATAGATAGAACGAAGTCCATTTCTCCAGGAAGAAAGGATGAATGTATATGCTTAATGTTTAAAAGGTAGGCGTGCTATTCCAACACGTCCAATATAATCTACAGTAATACCATTACTCCACCAATGAACAATATTGATCACATGGGTATGTATATCAAATTCAGAAGATTCAAAAGAGGCCAATAGTAAAAATTAATATAATTTAATCGATCTGACTTATTTACTTGATTATGAATCATTATGACTAATTAGCTTATGTCGCTTCTTGTATTATGAAGTTGTGCCACTAATTTTAGCAGTAACAGAGCTTAAATAGCCTGAATTTATCTTAGTTTCAGGTTAGTTCAGTCAATATTTATGTGATTAAATTTTGTAGAAGGTCGGAGAATACACCCTGGTTCCAGCCAGGGTATATTCAAGATCTTGCCCTTTTCAGAAAGCAGTTACTAAAAGTCAATGAAAGATGAATGAATACATTAAAATGCAAAATAATTAAATTAGGGAACACTTTATTTCATAAGATAAATTTGTAGATCATGTACATCTTATGAAATAAAGTGTTCCCTAATTTAATTGTTAGGGATCACTTCACCAAAGTTAATTGGCGAAGTTTCTCCAGAGTGTTTTCACGCTTCAATTTTGATTTTTTTTGCAGCATGTTTGAAAAAGGTGGGACAGTAAAGCATTTACCACTTCATAATGTTGCTTTCCTTCTCATAACACTTAAAAGATGTTTAGGGACTGAAGACACCAAGTGATTAAGTGTTTCAGGTGTTATTTCATCCCGTTCTTTCTGCAAACAGGTCTTAAGGTGTGTAACAGTATGGGGTTGTCACTGTCATATTTTTTTTCATTTGAAAATTCTCCACACATTCTCTATTGGGGACAGAGGGGACAGGCACCCTCTTCTTCCACAGCCATGCCTTTGTAATGTGTGCAGAATATGGTTTTGCATTGTCTTGTTGAAATCTCCCTGGAAAAGATGTTACCAAGGGCACTGGCACAACCCCATACCATGACAGACTTTTGGACTTGTTGCTGGTAACGGTCTGGAGTGCACAGGGTCCATTTCTTCCAATAAAGACCTGGAATACTGATTCATCTGACCACAATACATGTTTCCACTGTGTGGACTCATGATCCCTCTGAGCCAAGAGAAGTTGATGGCGCTTCTGGACACAGTTAACATAAGGCTTCCTTTTTTGCACAGTAAAGCTTTAACTGGTATTTGTGGATGTAACTCTGCTTTGTAGTGTTTGCCAAAGGTTTGCCAAAGTAATCCTGAGCCCCTGTGGTTCTATCAGCTGTAGATGAATGACGGTTCTTGATGCAGTGCCGTCTGAGGGATCGGAGCTCACGGGTGTTCAGATTAGGCTTGAACCCTTGCCCTTTACACACTGAAATTCCTCCAGATTCCTTGACACTCACTGTTACATATATAGCACTTTTCACATGATGTACAAGCCAGTAATTCATTGAATGTGGCGTCTGGGGAAAAAACAATTTCTATTAAATTTATTTTAGAATTTCTATAAAATTATCATATAGATTTCTGTAATTCAACAATGGGAAAATTTAACAATGGAAAAAATGTATTATAGTTATCTTTTTTAATATTAGTACAATTTTTATAGGTTATATTACATTATTATAGGTTTAAAGTTTTAAGGTGCTTGAGGCAGTTGCATTCGGAGACTTAGGGCGCGGCATTTTCGGTTTGTTGCGGTTTGAGTTATTGACTGCAACTGCTTTTAAATCCATATATTTACTTAACATATATATTTACTTTTTTCATAATTTTTATTGGTGTGGTAATGTTTTAATTTCCTTCTATTTTCTTTTTGTAAGAGCATAGACTTTGTTTATATGCTCCTAATACTAATAGTGCACACACTCACAAAACTGGGAGTCACCACATCACTTCACATCTCATATAAATGTTGAACTACGTCACCTGAACCCCATGCATGTTGCAAGTAGTCAGTCTATGTGCTGTCACTGTAAATTGCCAACCATCATTCAAAGTGAATGACGTCTGGTTGCTTTATTGCAATGCTTGTGGTGATTTGTGGCATCATCACATTAATATTTTATAGTTTTGCAGCACTAGCATGTGCAGTACAGGAAACCAATCACCTGTGTAGCTCATATGAAATACTATTATATGGGCACGAGTGTTTTACTGGGAAATACACCACTCGTATTTTTCATACGAGCTCCATCCGGGACATGGAAAACCAAAACAGGGACATAAATCTCTATCACTTGTGAGGAAATTGATGAATTGTTTTGATAAATTTGGGGACTTTGTTTGTGAATGTGTCGATATAATAAAAAGAAAATCACGCATCACTTGTATTTTTCATATGACATACATTATGGATCTGAGTGACATATTTAAATAATATTGGCTGGCTTTTTTTCGTGGTATATCACATATTCAGCTAGCATGATATTGAATGAGTCGAAGATGGGTAGCTGAATGAAATATAACTGATATACCATGAAAAAAGCCAGCCAATATTATTATTATTATTATTATTATTATTTTACATACACATTCTCTTCATATCAGTATTCAAAGGCCAACGTGAGCTTACCTGCGACTCCGTGCTGTTAGTGTGGCAGTGAAGTCTCCTTCCAGTGTAGCATTCAGCAGTAGTGTTACCAAAGGCCAACACTAGTACAATCAAGCCAGTACAATCGAGAACAAGTAGCACAGGCTAACGACCAAGAAACTAAGATTTCTGTCTCCCGACTCTTCTTCCATGCTGCATGCTTGCTACAGTATTTTTCACTCAGACTTAAGTATTCATTTCACTTAGTTACTTTTAAAATCAACGTCAACAGCTACACACAACGGCGCAACCTGGCAGCCAAAATTCTCTCCATTTTCTGTTTTAAATGAAGCAAACCTGGTGGCCATGTTTGTTTACAAATTGTCACAGTCGCTCGCTCGTAGAAGTTTTACGCCTCTGATGTGTGCTATCATGTCTTGACAACCATGCAGTATCGTAAACCATATTCAACGCTTATTCTCCATTGGGTAGAATGACATAATACACATAGGATAAGCAATATGCTAACAATATTGCATGCTATCGAATCAAATGAATGTAACCTGCTAGAAGGGAATAGAACGCATGTTTTTATTCCATGGAAAAAGTGTCCTGTATGGATAATAATTCCTGATATTTCACTCCGATGATGTCACTCCCAGTGTTTTCCCGCTGACTAGACACACATTGTCAAAATGGTGAACCGGTTCAAAATTAAAATTCTTTTGATTAACTTGGATATTTTTTGTGGGTGTGTCCGGATAATATAAAGAACATTACATTATGGCGCAAAATTATGAAGTTTATCTTCTTGTGTTGAAGATATTCACTTTGCTCACTATGATATATCCATTCACCACTCGAAGATAAACTTCATATCTTTGCGCAACCGTGTAATATCCTTTATATATTGTGATAGAAGTGTTACAAGGGAGAAAGATCTTTATGTATGTGGACGTTTCAAAGCAGCTAGATTCCTTTTTGTAAAACATGTCATTCCTGTTAATATCATGTGTTTATATAATTTATTGGTCACTTGGTAGAATGGCTCTGTGTGTGTATGTTAACAGATTGCTTTGTGACAACAGCATACTCCGTTGTCTCTCACGCCAGAATGGCAACCTGAAGAAGCTCCCTGTTTACTTACACACATCAACAAACTGTGTGTGTGTGTGTGTAAGCGATCCATTAGTGGCGTGTGGAGCTCACCTCAGGCAGTGATTAAGGGGTCAAATGCACCTCGAGACAAAAAGCGTGGTGAGAAAAAGGGACAGAGGAGAGGAAAGAGGAGGACAAAAGCCTTAAAAAGGCCCTCAAAAGTGCACTTTCAAAAGGTGTCTCATCCCAAAGCCCAAATCCATCTCTCTGTCTCTCAGCCTTAGGGTGAAAGAGCTATTAAATAACAGGAAAAAAAAAACAGAAGCAGATTCAATGAAGGTGTGTACTTCCTGCTTGTGATAACTATTTGAATATGTTCACACCTGGATCGCTGAGGTTACTCTTCACTGTGAAAGGGCGTTGACCAGAAACAGGTGAGTGCCTGGAACGCATACCACAATCTAGCTGAAGAGTGACACACACACACACAAACCTGAATATGGGTATGCGTGGATGTTAATCATGTGCAGTCGGAAGTGAGGCTATAAAGGTCTGTCTGAAACATTCACCCTAAGCTACAGGGGGAGGAAACCAAAAATATATCATTTTGTAGGATTACGCACACACACACTGTCTGGAATGTGTTTCTGATGGTTGTAAATTAAACAGCAATCCAGATTTAATATTTTTGCTCTCTCTCTGTTCTCTAAAGACAGGACTAATTGGATCTTTCCTAAGGTTTGAGTGTGCAATAACTTGTCTATATGTATTTTTTTTTTCTTTCCAACACTGTAATCCTGGCAAATCCACCAAAAAAAAAAAAAGAGCTTTAAACACAGTTGCTTGAGTTGCTAGTAATGGCAATGATCGAATATGATGGCCAGCAACATGGGTAGGTGAGGAGGACGTAAACTCTCCATCTGAGCCAAGGAAGTCATCAGAAAACACTCTGAACGTCAATCACTCAGCGTCTCTGGCAGCCATTTCCTGCTGAGGATGAGGAGATTTGGTTGTGATGAGTGCCAAAGCAAACCTTTAACACCACGACTGGGAACAACAGAGTATCTGTTATAATGGAAGTGATGGATTTTCCACAATGTTGAGAGAGAGATAGATAAACTTTATTTCAACAGGGTGGCCCATTCAGCACAGCTGGTATCCATAGGGGCCCTGAAAAACTATACTAACTTACAGTTTCAAAAATACAATATAAAAGTATACTAATTTGGAATTTCAAAAATACGTTACAATAATCTTTAATAATCTCATTAATATAATTAATCTAAAAATTTTATTTAAACTACCATTATGGTCTTAAAAAGAAAAAAAAATGCAATGAAAGGTTATTATTCACCAATATTCACTGAGTCTAAAGCGGGTAATTGTTTGAGTAAAAATACACAGGTGATGATTAAAAAAATCATATTAAAAATAATTTATTTCAAACTTCAAAAGCGACATGTAAATATAATAATGACACAGCGCAGACTTGTGTCATTTATCTACGCCGAGTCACATAAAATACTTTGTTTTGAAATCAATGAAATAAATCACAATCCCACCTTACGTACCTTTGAATAGTTTTAGACCAAACTTTGTAGCATCTTTAGTGTTTTTAGGAACAGTGTTTTCTTTCATTTGTAATTCTTCCTCACTTACGGTGACGAAGTAATTGGCCGCCATTTTGCCGAGTCGATCGAGGTGATTATCAGCACGCGTGATTTTCTATCATCACTTGTGTTTATACTAAAAATATTAATCCACGCTAACATGTTTGGTGAACATATTTTAAGCAATCTTAAAAACTATTTTCCACCACAAATTTATTCTTTGTAATATAAAAGCACGTAACACTTCCTGGTCTCCCTGTTCTACAGCAAAGTCGAATGATCCATTTCTATAGAAACATGCAACTGAAACATAGCACACGAAAGTGGTCAAGTTTAAATCCTAATGTTAATAGTTTACTCTTTTCACAGCTACAAGAAAATTAGTGGACAAGACGTGCATTCATATGAAAACAAATAACAAACTAGTGATATTGCTATAGCAACTGTCAGCCGGCTTACATCGCTTCAGCGTTCCTACCCGTAGTGCGAATGCAAACAGGAAATAAAGCCCTTGAAGAAAGTGGGAAGTTTCTTTCAACGAGTCCCTAGAACTGTTTGGCCCAAAAGCACCTTTTTCTGTTTTACAGCCTCTAACTCATCTCATCTCATTATCTCTAGCCGCTTTATCCTGTTCTACAGGGTCGCAGGCAAGCTGGAGCCTATCCCAGC
>JAPFFA010000003.1:5535742-5546802 GCA_026153275.1 Sciades herzbergii | reverse complement strand
TTAATTCCAGCTTGTAATGCGACAAAACAGGACAAACACCAAGGGGGATGAATACTTTTGCAAGACACTGTATAAAGAGTACAAATAAGTACCTTAAAGGGTATTGCCCCAGTGACAAGCCATTGTACCCCTAAAGGTACAGTAATGTACTTTATTTTCACAGTGCTACCGTTCGTCTATTTGTTCACAAGAGTCTCATTCTGTCCAAATCAAATGTAATTCCTTTTTAAATCAGGCCTCAGGAATGAATCTGATCTGACTAAAATCAGACGTGTGTCTGAGCCTTTGAAACTTTTGTCCCTTGCTCCCAGACACACTCATTACCATCGATCTCATTCACAAACACTCAGACAATTTCCATGCTTTGACTAAATCTGAGCAGTGCTGAATAAATCTCTCCGCTCTCCCGGGCTGGGACTCGGTTCAGTGGTCAGCTCTCGTGGTGGCAGGAAGCTTACAGAGGATTTCCCCAGATGCTGTCAGAATGGGTCCATTTGCAATTTTATTTAATAGTGATGTGCAGCCAGGTGCGAAGAGACTGAAATAGGCTTAGTGGGTTAGAGTTTGCTTCATGTTCAGTCATCGGTAAGTGCTTAATTAGAAATTTGAATCATTATTTAGCTGATTAAGTAGATGCGGGTAAAGAAAACAATAATCTGTTGATTATCGGTTTATATAGGAAGAATCGCAGTTTAAAAGTAAAAGTGAAATCAGAGTTGAGTTGAGTTAAGTGGCCATGGTAGTGAGGATTAAATAAAAGTGACATTGTCTGACAGTTTGGTATAAGTAACTTCAATAAAATGAATGTTTTGAACTGCTCAAGGAACTATGGAACATCACTGAGGCAAATATTAAATACATAAATATGACGCTGCTCATTAATTTCTCATATTGTCCCTTGAAAGTCCACAAAAATTCACCTCTCAGCTTTCTCATTCACCTGAACTCTAACACACCTACTTCCTGTTTGTTGGTGAAAGATGCCTAGAAAGGGTACTTCAGTAAAGCTGATAAATTAGATCACCAGCTCTATACATCTGGTGGGTCAAGGAGTCCATTGTTATTATTATGGCCGGGTTCTTTCCGGGACTGATAACGGCATCCTCAGTTTTTCTTTGGCTAATCAGACACAAGGTACACCACCACACTTGCCAGAGCAGTTGGGGATGAGCTGCCTTGCTCAAGGGCAATCAAGCCAGTCCTGCTGGTTCAAGGAATCAAACCAGAAACCTCTTGGTCCCAAAGCTGTTTCTCTAACCATTAGACCATAGCTTCCCCTAAGGAGTCCAGGGTGTTTCATTAGGAAGAGAAAAGCTGTCATTGTAGTGCTGTAGTCCTCGAGACTGGTCTCAAGGCTACTTTTTGAAGGTCTCGGTCTCGTTTTGGAATCGACCGCATTTTTTTTACTCAGTCTTGTCTCAGTCTTGGACATAGAGGACTCTGGATTTTATTTCAAAACTGGTCAAGACCACAACTGTAGGGATTTCATTAAATTGCCTGTGCATTATCTGACTTATTTGTTAACATTGTTACTGTGATTGGATGTAAAATTTCCTGCTTCAAATGCAACCAATAACGTGACTCATAGCTAATTCAAAATTTTTGTTACTGTTAATGGCTGTCACCCCTCCCTCACCCCTTCACACACACTGGTCTGGTTTTGGTCTTGACTCAGTCTTCCCCTGCCTTGGTCTTGGTCCTGACTTGGTCTCAACCCCTCAAAAACTTGGTCTTGACTTGGTCTCAATACACTCTGGTCTTGGTCATGACTTGGTCTCAGTTTAGGTGGTTTTGACTCATCATCGTCATCAGCTGTCCATCACTAGCAGTGATGACTACTTTGTTAGGATATGCAGAAATGCAGATGGGCCGTGTGGCCCGCACCAGAGCAACAGAGCCATCCGCAGCAGTGGCATGAACAGCCACAGAATGTCTGGCCTCATGAGCTCCTGCAGGCTATTCTCCTCTCCTAACGAAGTGCCTTGCACAGTAAGGTAAGACAAATGATGTTGTGCCCCCATTGTGTTGTCTCTCTGGACTTCCAGACCTAATGGCAAATGGTGCACAAAAATGCCACAAACCTGACAAGTATGGAAGTTGCCC
The DNA here is from genome assembly GCA_026153275.1 of Sciades herzbergii. Lineage (NCBI taxonomy): Eukaryota > Metazoa > Chordata > Actinopteri > Siluriformes > Ariidae > Sciades > Sciades herzbergii. The sequence continues at coordinate 5,544,699 of JAPFFA010000003.1, read as the reverse complement.
TGCAGTGACAACTGACTTGCTGAGTGATGCCATCTACTGGCCATTTGAGTGGCTCTTCTGCATGCCATCTGATTTTGTGCCATTGATCCTGTTGGGTTCATCTGCCACATTGCACTGAAAAGTGCCCTGCTGCCAGCACCTTGTTGGTGATGTATTATTTAACCCATAGCTGGAACCCAGGCAGGTGCTACCACTCCAGGTCAGAGTGGGCCTGGGAGCAATGGTGATTAAGGGTTAACTCCACTTTCCCCAATACTCAAGTCCTCCCAGACCTGAGACTCACCACTGGTTGCAGCTTAAAGTCATACCCAGGAGTAGATGACCTTGACTACAACACCATACGGAGGGGAAGTTGGTATCTGCTAACTAACTCACTTTTGCTAATGTTAGCAATATTTGCTTCTGAGATAAACTTCCCAGTTCCCAATAATCTAGCTAGGTACCAGAGCTGTGAGCTATCATGACAAGGAGAATCAGCTGCACTGCTGCTTTTTACCCCTGCCAACTTTGTTGGAGGAGGTTATGTTTTCACCTATATTTGTTTGTTTGTTCATTTGTTTGTCTTTTCCCAACATAACTCAAAAAGCAGTGAATGGATTTTGATGAAATTTGGCAGAAAAGTGAGCCATGGGCCAAGGAACCATTGATTAGATTTTGATGCAAATCCAGATAAGCTCTACAATTTTTTTTTTTGTTTTTCCCAACATAACTCAAACAGTAGCAAATGGATTTGGATAAAATTTGTTGTACAGCTTTAATATCATCCTAGGCTGAAGTGATTTGATTTTGATGTTGATAATGTGTGACTTGGCAGAGGTATGCATGCTACTCTACCGAGTTCCCTTCTAGCTTCATTCTAATTTACAAATGTTATGTCATCTTTCTAGAATCAATCTTTTTCTCCTTTCCGTATTTTATCCAGGTTTTTTTCCCGCTGTAGAACTCTGTTTTCCTGAATCAATTTACTTTCCTTGTTTCTGACTACCTTCTTGCTTGGCAATTTGGACTGTTATTAAAGACTTTGCTGGCAAATACATCCACTGTCGCAGAATTCTTGACATCAGAGGAAGCAGCATATTAATCAAACACCGTTAACCCCGAGAACCTTTTTTTTTTTATGCATAGTGAAGTTCTGAACACCACTTAATGTGAGCTGTAAGTGCAGCAGATAAGTGCTTGGTCAGCTTATCCTTCAAACCACTGGCATATTTTGTTTACAGCAGAGTTCATCAATTTAACAAAAAAACATTAATTTATTCATTCAACAACTCTAAATAGTAAATTAAAAGTGTCATATTGTATATCCCACACCCATGTTATGATTTAATGACCATCGGTTCATTGAGTTGTTAACGGTAATAAGATGCAAATTAATAGAATGGATCAAGTGCTTTTTTATTATTATTTTAAGCTTATGAATAATGATGGTATATTAAAGCCAATTTGCAGTAATTACTATGATAATTACAACTTATTCATGGAGGAATATCTAGGTAATATATTCGACTCTTCCAAGAGTGCATCTTCTGATAATTCCACTAAAGAAAATATGGTAACCTCAGAAGGTAGTTTGCATAATTTGAATGAAGGACAAAGAAAACTGACTTAAGTAACCAAACTCTTAATACTTGCAATTTTCCCTATGTATATATCAGAGGGGAACCGTCAAGGACTTCTAGGTCTTCAGAGAAAGCCCAAACATATCAGCATTTCAAATGTTATTTTTAATTTCTTTCATTCTTTAATTTCTGTCATTTTTCATAATTTCACTATAATTGTTCTCCTCATTTTCTATCAAATTTTCTTCAGAAATGAAAGGGTTAATGTCCTGAAAACATTAAAATCAAGTTATCCAAGGAGACTTTTTGTTTATTGTGTCTAGGCAGAGAAGAGTTTCGAGCTGGCTCACTCATTGGTTAGGACTTCATTGCTGTGACAGAAGGCCATGGCAGCGTATGTTTCTGTAGGAAGTGGCAGATGAATTAACCAATCAGATTTTGATTTATAGTGGGAGGGACCAAAAATTTATCGCCCTCGGCCTTCTTGAAGGCCGACACGAGCTTAGTCGTGAGTCGGCACCATCGGCGCAGCAGTGAAGTCACCTTCCAGCCAGTGTAGCGTTCATCAGTAGTGTTAGCGAATGCTAATAAAGCGGTCAAGCCAGTGCTATCTATCGAGAGCAAGTAGCACAGGCTAACGACCAAGAAACTAAGATTTCTATCTCCAGACTCTTCTTCCATGCACGCTCGCTACAGTATTTTTCACTCATACTTAAGTATTCATTTCTTTGTGTAATTTACTTAGTTACTTTTAAAATCAACATCGATAGCTACACACAACGGAGTGACCCAGCAGCCTACCGCTAATCCCTTACAAAATCCTTTGCCCTGTTGCTTTATTGGTGTGTCTGGCTAAATTTTGGCTGAGCTCAAGTCCCAGCTCTAATAGTTATGGTTTGCCACCGGTATATATTCACATAACTTTGGAATGCAAGTCACTGACATAAGTTGCCAGCTCTGAATCTGGCCCACAATGAATTCAGGAATGTAAACCAATTAGTGTGGACATTTAAATGAATGCAAATGTGTTTTGAAAACATATGATTATATAAAATGAGGAAAGAAGAATGAAGTCATAGGTCATAGTTTGTTAATGAAATCCAGCAAAATATTTTGACATTTTCTACTTGCTCCCTAAATCCCATCATGACGTACCCATGAGGTCAGCTGAGCTCTGGCAATGAGCTGTATGTCGAAACAGAGAGGTCAGGACCGGGAGGAGTGCAGTGGTGACATAGGTCACTACTTCTCCATCTCTTTGAAACTGTATGGTCCCCAGAGTCACGTTGTCCACCACCAGCTCCAAGTCCACCGCTGCAGCTTCGAAGAATGAGTACAGAGCTGAACGCACGCGCTCCATCGCCATCTTCATCACTACCCTGTACGTTAAATAAATGTTGCTCAAACTTACTGTATTTGACCATGCTAAACAGTCCCCAGTAGTTTGATTCACTGTTAGCAACATTAGCATTGTGTGCTAACGATGTTGGGACACATTAGCGCTACTCTACACTCTGTTTGAACTTTTACACATAATGATTTGTTACAACCGAGAATTGAAATGGAATTAATTGGTATGATGTCATAAATCTACACAGAATATCCCATATTATTCTATCCACATTCACTGGATATGAGCAATCGTGTGCTCTGATTGGCTACTCTACTACTAGGATATTAGCTCATATACTGTGAGTAGAGAAAAACAAAATGGTGGTGTGTTTGGCTGAACCAACTGAGGATGAAATAAAAACTCTACTCAAAAACAAATGTTAGACAATGTTAGACCTATTCTACAAATCATATGGTATATACACCAGTTAACTCCCTGGTTATAACACTACAAAATGTGGAAAGAGGGGTTAATACTTGCGCAAAGCAATCTACTCTATCATTAATTGTCTGATGAATTATTTATAAGCACGAGGAGATGTTGTCACGAGGATGCAAGAGACCAAATGTAGAGTTACAGAAATGAGATCATGCTAACTGATCCATGCGAGATTTGACTCATTGTTAATCTCATAAGCATTTTAGGATGAAGAATCAACTAGGATACAAGAATCGTTTTGTATAGAGTGGGGCTGCAAAACTCTAATCTCAGATGTCCATAGCTCAGGACAGTTTGGAGATTTCCCATTCTTACACACCAGCTAAAACTGGTTGGTAAGTAGCTGGTAAGTTGAATAGATAGATATCTGGCAAAAGTTGCAAAAATCCAAATAAAATGTTCTGAGAACTATAATTATGCTTTATGTTATATCTCTGTTGGCTCCCGTGCCATGTCACATGACCATTATCTCTGGTCATAGTCTTCTGATTACTAATCACATGCATCTATCTGAAAAAAATAACAAAAACAGTTTCATTACATTCCAGGCATTTAGCTGATGCTCGTATCCAAAGCAACATACAACATATCCAGAGCAGCCTGGGAACGGTTGGGGGTTAGGTGCCTTGCTCAAGGGCAAAGGGCACTTCAGCTATTCCTGTTGATCCAGGGAATTAAACCGGCGACCTTTTAGTCTCAAAGCTGCTTCTCAAACAATTAGGCCATGGTTTCCTCTGCTGAAAAAACCCACCCTAGACCCCTCTGTCATCAAGACCTATGGATGGACAACCATCACCTGAAGCTCAACCCAGGTAAGACAGAGGTAATCTACAGTCCCGCTCTATCCTCTCCACCCCAGACATCGCCATCTTCCTGGGGGACATCTCTAGGTCACCGTCACCCAGTGCAAAGAACCTAGGGGTCATGTTCGACAACAAACTCTCCTCCTCAGCGAACATTGCTGCAGTGACCCGGATGTGTAGATTCCTCCTTGACAACATCTGAAAGGATCTGCCCTTTTCTTACCACTGACACTACTCAGCTCCTGGTCCAAGTGCTGATCCTCTCCTGCTTGGACTACTGTAATTCTCTCCTTGCTGGCCTTCCGGCATCTGCCATCAGACCCCTCCAGCTCATCCAGAATGCTGCAGCCCACCTGGTCTACAACCTCCCTCATTCCTCCCACCTTACCCCCCTGTTTGCTGACCTGCACTAGCTACCTATCATAGCTCGTATCAAATTTAAGACATTGGTGCTAGCTTACCAGGCTCTCAAGGGGTTAGAGCCAGCATACCTCCAGAGTCTGAGCAGACCCTACACGCCAGCCAGATCACTACACTCTGCTACTACCAGTCAACTGGCCCCTCTGACTCTCTGCTCCTGCCCTGCCTGCTCAAGATTGCTGTCTATCCTGGCTCCCTGTTGGTGGAATGACCTTCCCATTGAGGTCAGAATTGCTGACTCCCTGACCACCTTCAAGTGCAAACTAAAGACTCACCTCTTCAGGCTACACCTCTCCCCTTCTTCCCTGCCCACTGTGTAACCATGTATCGGTTTAGACCAACCCAGGCTGTGTACTGTCTTGCCTGAGGTTAGCCATTGATGTTTCACTTTTCTCTATTTAGTTGTACTTTGTCATTTCATTTGTATGGTTGGTTTGTTTCCTTGGCTGTTTGCTGAATGTTGGTACTTCAACAGAATATTACACCCAGTGTTATTCTGTTACTTGTTCATTTGGCATGAGAACTTTCTTGTCTAGAAATTCAGCACTTTGTGTACCTGACTTTTGCGCTTGTTGTATGTCGCTTTGAATAAGAATGTCTGCTAAATACCACGTAATGGAATGTCATATAATTTTAGATCTTAGCAGGTGGCATAATAATTTGCTAGTCGATGGATAAGATATCAAAGTTCATCACAAAGGTAGTCTAATTGTTATGAAACCAATTGTTTTGACAAAATAGGAGTTTGTTCCAGGTACTGAGCCACTTTTCCCACAGGATTGCATCAAACAGAACATTCTCTTCCTATTGTAGGACTTGAGACCAGTGTCAAGACCACTGTTTGAAGGTCTCGGTCTCGTCTTGGAATCCACCGCATTTTTACTCAGTCTTGTCTCGGTCACAGATATAGAGGACTCTGGATTTTATTTCAAGACTGGTCAAGACCACAAATGTGGGGATTTCACTAAATTCCCATCCATCCGTCCATCATCTGTAACCACTTATCATGTGCAGGGTCGTGGGCAAGCTGGAGCCTATCCCAGCTGACTATGGGCGAGAGGCAGGGTGCACAAGTCACCAGATCATCGCAGGACTGACACATAGAGACAAACAACCATTCGCACTCACACTCACACCTACGGTCAATTTAGAGCCACCAATTAGCCTAACCTGCATGTCTTTGGACTGTGGGGGATACTGGAGCACTCGAAGGAAACCCACAGAGACACGGGGAGAACATGCAACTTCCACACAGAAAGGCCCCCATCGGCCACTGGGCTCAAACGCAGAACCTTCTTGCTGTGAGGCGACAGTGCGAACCACTACACCACCGTGCCACCCTGCGATTTCACTAAATTGCCTGTGCATTGTCTGATTTATTTGTTAACATTGTTACCGTGATTGGATGGAAAATTTTCTGCTTCAAATGTGGCCAATAATGTGACTCATTGCTAATTTGAGATTTTCGTTTTTGTCTATGGTTGTCACCTCTCCCCCATCCCCCTTCACACACACTGGTCTAGTCCTGGTCTTGACTCAGTCTCACCCTGCCATGTTCTTGGTCTTGACTTGATCTCAACCCCTCAAAGTCTTGGTTACAATCGTACATTCTCTAGTCTCACGTCGAAGACCCCACAGGTACCAACACTCGGGTTTGACTCTAAGCTGGACTTTTAGCAGATGCTCTTATCCAGAGTGATGTACAACATCAAACCAGCAACCTTTTGGTCCCAAAGCTGCTTTTCTAACCATTAGGCCATGGTTTTCCCAAGGACTTGGACTTTTTTTTTTCTAATGAAACTCTTCATGTACAAACCATGTTCTTGAGCTGAACCATATCTTCTAAAGTGAGTGTGTGTTGATTCAGACGTGCAGCTTGGACAATGCTAAGCTCAAGGCTAAAAACTGGTTAGGACACAAAGTGACCACTCTAGCACTACCTACTTCGCATCCAGAGAGAGTGCCAGGATCTGCAGACAGCTCACCACACACTGAGCATCTTGACCTGAGAAAATTAAATAAAATAAAAATTAATTTAAAAGATAATAATTCAAACCCAGTCCACACTGAGCTACATGCTACACCAGCTAGCCTATAAAGTTAAATAAAATAAATAATTCAATAAATAAATAATTAAAATTAATAAAAAATATAATTAATTCATTGATTGATTAATTAAAATAAAATAAAATAGCATGCAATATTATCATTCCATAAATACTAAATAACCAAATCATCTCCATTTCAAACATGCTTTTGGCTAAAATATTGAAATATGAGAGTGAAAATGAAGCAACAAAAAAATCATGATGGAAACAGCAAAATGCGTAAGTATGACACACTTGTGCCAGACTCTTACCGAACAGAGAAACCCTGAGTCTGGTGAGAGCTGCCAGTTTACAGAACAAACTGAGGAGGAAAAAAGAAAATATGGAAGAAGGAAACAAAAGAAGGTAGATGCAGATGGACGCAGGTTCAAAAGTGGAATGACGGAGAAAGCCATGGGACATTGGACATGAGAAAGAAGATGTAGATGTATCTGAGCAGCCACACACACACATACACACATACACACACACGTATGTCTGCTATAAAATGTTTCATTACCTAGAAACCATCGCTCTCTCTTTATTGGAAGCATGAGCAGTGTTGCTAAGAGAACACATCACACTGGGCAGGAAGTAGAGATGGTGATTTTTAAAATACTGATCAATTAGAGGCAATAAAACCTGAACGAGGAAAGAGAGAAAGTGTGTGTTAGAGAATTTATAACACTGAGCTATCATTAGGGCTGCACACTAGATCACTTTTATTAACATTACTGGAACATTATAACTCTGGCTTGGTGTGTGTGTGTGTGTGTGTGTGTGTGTGTGTGTGTGTGTGTGTGTGTGTGTGTGTGTGTGTGTGTGTATCAAAGAAGCCTGAGAACAAAATACTGAGAGGACTATATGTACTAACCTTGATGAAGAAATGCATCTGCTGCACGTGACACACTTGCTCTGCCTTTCCCATTTGCCCTCTAGCCTGAGCAACGTCTGGACAATTACACACACACACAGTATATATAGAGGATGTTACATGGTTGTGCAAAGATATGAAGGTTATCTTCAAGTGGTGAACATATTCACAAGTGAGCGAAGCAAACAAGTGAAAATTTTTCACTACTCGAAGATAAACTTCATATCTTCGTACCGCCATGTAATGTTCTTTATATTATATGGACACACACACATACGAAAAAAAAAGCAAGTTAATCAAAAGAATTTTAATTTTGAACCGGTTCGCCAACTGGTTCAGGAAAACACTAGGAGTGATGTCATCAGAGTGAAATATCAGGAATTATTATCCATACAGGACACTTTTTCCATGGAATAAAAACATGTCCTATTCCCTTCTTGCGGGTTTCATTCATTTGGCTTGATAGCATGCAATATTGTTAGCATATCGCTTATCCTACGTGTATTACGTCACTCTACCCAGTGGAGAATGAGTGTTGAATATGGTTTACGATATTGCATGGTTGTCAAGACAACATGACGTCACATACCAGAGATGTAAAACTTCTATGCTAGTGAGTGACTGTGACAATTTTAAACAAACATGGCCGCCAAGTTTGCTTCATTAAATATGGAAGATTTTGAGAGAATTCTGGCTGCCAGGGCACTACGTTGTGTGTAGTTGTCGATTTAGATTTTAAAAGTAACTAAATAAATTACACAAGGAAATGAATACTTAAGTATGAGTGAAAAATACTGTAGCAAGCGTGCAGCGTGCATGGAAGAAGAGTCTGGAGATAGAAATCTTAGTTTCTCAGTCGTTAGCCTGTGCTACTTGCTCTCGATTGATAAGAGTGGCTTGAACGTTTTATTAATTAGTATTTGCTAACACTACTGATGAACGTTACACTGGCTGGAAGGTGACTTCACTGCTGTGTTGACAGCGCTGATTCGCAGTTAAGCTCGCATTGGCCTTCGAGCAGGTCTAGAGTGATAAATTTTTGGTCCTTCCCACTATAAATCAAAATCTGATTGGTTAATCCATCTGTCACTTCCTATATAAACATACACTGCCATGGCCTTCTGTCATTGCAGACACATTCACAAAAAAGTACCCAAATTTATCAAAACAATTCATCGATTTCCTCACAAGTGACATACAGGGGTTTATGTCATGGTTTTGGTTCTCCATGTCCCGGATGGAGCTCGGATGAAAATTCAAAACATTGCCCAAAAAAGTGCAAAATGTATTTTCCTATTCTTCATAAACATACACTATATTGCCAAAAGTATTCGCTCACCTGCCTTGACTCACATATGAGCTTAAGTGACATCCCATTCCTAA
>JAPFFA010000003.1:5233801-5244843 GCA_026153275.1 Sciades herzbergii | reverse complement strand
TAAACCTTGTGGACAGCCTTCCCAGAAGAGTTGAAGCTGTTCTAGCTGCAAAGGGTGGGCCGACGCCATATTGAACCCTATGGATTAGGAATGGGACGTCACTTAAGCTCATATGTGAGTCAAGGCAGGTGAGCGAATACTTTTGGCAATATAGTGTATGTGTTGATTTTCTTGTCTCTCTCGTTCAGAGCTCTTTTCCTTATGACCAAGAGCAACTTCCAGCCTCCTAAACTGAAAGATAAACTCAAATGGTGAGTGTGTGCGCGTGCATGTTTTAAAGACATTTTTAGAAGCTTTTACCATTTTAGATGATGTAAGAAGTTGTAAAAAGAATTCCTCTCTTTTCTTGCACTCAGGACGAATAACTTCCATCACTTTGTGAAAATGGCGCTGATTAAAAACCCGAAGAAGAGACCGACGGCAGATAAACTGCTGCAGGTGTGTGTTTTATTCTGGGCTTGCTCCAGCAGCAGGTTTAACTCTCGCTCATCCACTTGTTAAAAATTTTCCTGATTTGAATGAGTTCTTTCGATAAACCCAAAGGCATCAATTACAGGACAATAACAAAATACAGCCTCGGAGTACACGAAAGAGTAGACATGCTCGCTGCTTAGAAAATAAGGTTTAAAAAATACATTTTAACTTTACACCCCAACACAAGCAGTACAGGAAATGATGCAATGACCAAAACACTGAACCAAGTTGCGCAAAACATTTAGCCTGCTATTTAGTGTCTAAGTAATCAAATTTATTTACTCAAAGGAATCCTATACAGGAAGTGATGTAAGTTTTTGCTCTGAGAAAACACCAGACCAACTGTTTTTGTTCATTTATTCCTTTTTAGTTTTGGTTTTAGTGAAAATATAAAGCACCTAAAATTGAATAGGGAGCGTTAAAGCCAGGCTTTCGTCCAGTCACATCGCTCCACTCGCTGACATCACGTACACTCATTTCCTGTCTCGTCCAGCACCCGTTCGTATCGCAGCCGCTGAGTCGCACCCTCGCCATCGAGCTGCTGGACAAAGTCAGCAACCCCGACCACACCGACATGGAGGACAGCCACGACGGCGAGGACGAGGAAGCCGATCCTGAGGTGAGGTCACACACATCCTTTGACATTTGTCACTGAGGTTCAAAAGAAATATATATTTTCCCCTTTTACATCACACTTTTTCTTTATTTGAACAGTAAATTCAGGGGTTTGGTTTCAATTCAGCTGCGATATAAAGAATGTACATTTTGACCAGGAAGTAAAGCCGAGTGACGGGACAGAATTCCGAGAGATTCTCCTCTTCAGACGCTCGATCACGGCGTCAGATCCCTGCCTTTTCCCGAAGTGGGAGTGGTGTTCCTTTTAAATCAAGTTCTCCATTTTAAAGGCTCAGAATTCTCCCTTAACATTGTTACCACTGCTGAACCCTGGACTACCGATAGATCCTGATGTTTATCCCAGATTTATTTTTCCTGGGAAAACTGCTCAGCTTTAAAATCAATGTTAAACTGAAGCACGTGACTTGAATACAGGAAAACAAAAAAGTTTTTTCTTCAGTTAAGTCCCCCCCCCTTTTACACCTTCAGCTCGAATTTGCTCTTCTTTTTTTTTTTTTTTCCCCCTCTGATATTTGATCCACTATGTTTCGCTGGGTATCAAATCAGTGCCACCTCAATTCTTACACACAGAACATCATAAATAAGAATTGGTAAAAAGACACTGAGGATCGGTTCCTTACTGAGGACATTTGTGTGCTTTTTATTATAAAAACGTATTATTAAAATGTATATTTTGTGTGTGTTTGCAGTCTCCGGTGCACGTTCCTCAGCGGATCACATCAGCAAGCCGAAGTTCACGGGATAAAAAGACACTGTCGGAGATCAACTGTGAGTGCGTGTGTGTGGCTTTTTTTTTTTTTTTTTTTCCCCCAAATTTCAGTGTAAGAGAGAATGTGTATGGGTGTGTTTGTGCATGTGTGTGGATGAAACGTTTCAGAAATTGAGTTAGTTTGGTCGGGAATGCTGACGAATGTTTTGGGAATTCTGACTAGGATTGTTTTTTGGGAATTCTGACTAGGATTTTTTTTTTAAGGGGAATTCTGACGAATGCTAACTAGGATTTTTTTTAAGGGGAATTCTGACAAATGTGGACTATGAATGTTTTGGGAATTCTGACTGGAATGCTGATGAGAATTTATTTTATTATTTTTTTTTATTCTGACTGGAATGCTTACTGGAATTTTTTTTGGGAATTCTGAGTGCTGACTTTTTTTTTGAGGAATTCTGAATAGGAATGCTGCCTGGGAATTGTCTGGGAATTCTGACTGGAAATTTGGTTAGGAATTTTGCTGGGAATATTTATTGGGAATTTGAATTTCTTGTTCATTTTTTTTGTTGTATGGAACAAAATGCTGACTTTCATCATCCTTCTTTGTTTGTGTCTGACAGTTTATACGTGTGTGTGTGTGAGAGAGAGAGAGAGAGAGAGAACAAGAGAATGACCTCTTTCTCTCTGTGTTGTACAGTTGATCAGGTGAAGTTTGATCCTCCGCTGTGGAAAGAGACGGAGCTACATGAACCGGTACGTAACACAGTGTGTGTGAATGTGTGTGTGTTTTTAAATCTCTGAGAATGTGTGTATCCCGTCACAGGAACTGCAGTTGGAGCCGCAGAGTTTACTGGGTGATCATAAGTAAGTGTATGGTGTTGTGTTTATTTTTGTGTGTGTGAGAAGTGTTCAGTGTGTGTGTGTGTGTGTGTGTGTGTGTGAGAGAGAGAGAGACTCCTTCTGTCGCTCTTACTTTGTTGGCGTGTTTGTCTCTCCGTTCATCTTTCTCTCTTTTAGGAGTTTGTTAAAATCAGTAGCAGAGGAACTCAATCAGAGGTAAGTTAAGCCCCGCCCACTGCTGATTGGTCAGCGCTAGTTAACTCCTCCCACCCCATTAGCCGAGTAGACTAACTCCCTCTGCTCAGCTGTCCTCACAAGTGTGTGCGTGTGTGTGTATGTATGTATAGGGGTGTGTGTGTGTTTGTTTCTTTCCATAATGCTTAATCATTACCCTTTTCTGTGGCTGCCACGCCCTCTTAGTCTCCGCCCTCTTCATTTCTCTCAGGGGTCATGTGACACATTTAGAGGAGGATGAGGAGGATGGTGATGATGAAGCTGGACAGTAAGTGTCTGAGAGTAAGAGTGTTGATGTTCAAGCTCGCGCTCTCTCTCTCACACACACACACACGTGCGCACACACACACATGCTCTCTCTCACACACATGCATGTATATGCGCATGCATGGTTGCTTGTCGCCACCTTAATGAGCCTCAGGTGGTCTCTAGTCGTGTCTTTCAGTGGAACTCGATCTGAAGCTCACTTTTCTGCTCAGCTGTGTCCTGTTCTGTGTCTGAGTGCGCATGCAGTGTGAGAATGAGCTCAGGGTGCTGGGTGCACTTCTCGTCAGGACGGTGTGTGTGTGAGAGAGAGAGAGCGAGCGAGCATGTTCCAGCCTGTCATCACTAACTCTTCATGCTTCGTGTTTGTGGTGTTGTGAAGACGTTTTGTGCCTCAGGCAAAGAAAAAAAACTTCTAGCATAAAAAAAGGAGCAACAGGCGGAATGCGTCCAGACAAAATCCCATGATGCTTTGCACCTCTTACCACTAACCACCAGCAGTAATAACACAACCATGTGACGCTACACTCCTTCGGCTGTGTTTCACTCAGGAGTTGGGCTTTAACTCGCTCAGTCTGATTTGGCTGATGTGCATAAATTAACTTCTCCTCATCTGATTGGTCGCCGTGTGAGTGTGTCATCACAAAGCTGCATGTCATTATCTTTCCATCAACCCTGTAATTCTGTATGGTGTGTGTTCGTGTTCTAATAATCTAAACTGCATGTTTGATTCCTCAGTTCAAACTCCAGTTCAACAATGAGGCCGAAAGTTCCTCCACCATTACCCCCTAAGGTGAGAAAAACGCACAAACAAACAAAAGGTATCTGTTTGGTAGAAATTGAATTACTTTAAATATTTAGTATTCAATCTCTGTGTCTGTCTGTCTCGTCTCTCGCTCTCTCTGTGCGTGTGTCTCTCTCGCGTGCGCGCTCTGTGCGGCGCACTCTTGTGCACGCACTCTGTGTCGCTCGCTCTCTTTCTCGTGCACTCTGTGGCTCTGTTGTGCACATACTGTGTGTCTCATTCTCTTGCTTGCTCGCATTCTGTCTCACGTGCGCGCTCTTTCTCTCTCTTGCTCACGCACGCTCTTTGTGGCTCTTTCTTGCATGCGCTGTGTGTGTGTCTCTCACTCGCACTGTGTGTGTGTGTGTGTGTGTCTCTCTCTCTCTCTCTCAGCCGAAGTCTCTCGGTCCTCCTCAGAACGACCCTGACGGAGAGGACAGCGCCGGACAGGGAACCATCAAACGTTGCCCTGTCTCCTCAAGCCTCGCCCCTCCTCCTCGCCCCGCCTCCTGTGTGCCCCCCAGGCCACCGCCCCCTCGCCTGCCCCCCCAGAGACGCAGCAGCTTAGGTAAAGGGCCTTCCGAGCACGCTCAGACAGAGCCTGAAGGGGATGATGGGAGTTTTAGGTTCTGGGAGTGGCTTCACGCTGAGGAGCAGAACGAAGACAGTAAGCCTGGCTCCGCCCCCCGGTAGCCAGATGCCGCTCTGTGATTGGTAGATGTACAAATGGCGGTAGATGTGTCGTGGCTTCCATTGACTCCAATGGAGTTTCCATCCACCTGCTGGAACGTGAATTTGACCCCGAAATAAACAGAAAACACAGGAATGTGAAGAGAAATGAATTTGGCTGGGTGTAAAAGTGTCATCAAGGCTGATGGAAACATTTTTGTTTTTAAGTAATGCTGTAGTGTGTGTGTGTGTGTGTGTGTGTGTGTGTGTGTGTGTGTTTACATGGCTCCGTCTTAAACCACGAATAACCCAGAGCTGAACAGGAAGGTTCCAGAAGTAAAAATGCGTTTCACGATCAGCGGTGCACATTTAATCACGATAACGAATATCTAGAAAACCTTTCACAACTGCTGTATGATTTTCCTGATTGATTTGCCAGGGAAACAACGCTACCTACACACCACCACCAACACCCATCATTGCTCTTACCATGGAAACGGGGTTGCTTGTTTTTCGACGCTCTTGCGTCTGGATGTAAACGCTAATCAGCTTGCTCGAGAGAATAAAACAGTGGCTCTTGTCTGGCACCGTATTCTTGGTGTTCGTCACTTCCTCCGTCTTTTTTTTTTTTTTTAAACCCACCCACGGTGTGTGTTTTGATTGACAGGTGCATGTCAACGACTGCCTGGCTGCGAAAAGGGGTTTTATTTTTACCTGAATTTTAGTGTAAGGAAGAGAAAGTCTGTGTGATTTCTAAACAGACAATTTGATGTTAGGGGAAAAAAAAAAGTGGTGTAATATTGTTCATCTCGTAGCTGGCTGGTTTTCTGAAATGTCTATAAGATGAACTTCTGGAACCGTTTCTGGAAAATTTTATTTATTTATTTTTTTCCCAGCTCTGTTTAGGAAGCATGTTTTCTCGCTCAGCCTTTAAACAGGACTGATTACACTACTGTGTGTGAAGTGGAGTAACCTGACCGCGTGTGCATGATGTTTATTAGCCTACTGGTTACCGAGACGGAATGTGTGTGTGTTAATCAGGATCAGGTGGAGTTAGTGAGGAATTGTTCAGGAACAGAGAGAAAAATCGCTTGCTTGCTCTTACTGAATTCAGTGTTTTAGTTAAAAACAATGCGTTCTAACAAGAGTAAAGGTGATGATACACGGGGCAACTTTTTGGGCAGTGTTGCCAGGCAACAGGCAGCCAGGTGAAACACGGGGCAACTAATTAAGGCAACAATCAGATAAGAGCAAATCTATTGCCAGGGACACAGACGCCGCAAAGACTGACACAAACATATGCAGCTGTCACTTTTCAATCAGACAATAAATTAGACATTACAACTCTCTCTCTCTCGGGGGGGAAAAAACCCCCAAACAGCTAGATAGGATTTGCGCTAGCTCTTGCAAACCGGGACGTCTGGTAACCGTACCTTATAGATCCGGAACGGGAAGAGATAGAGAATGATGCTTAGTGAGGGGGGGAAAAAAAATCCCGTTTTTCATGGAGTGATCCAGATCAGCACCAAAAGTCACAGCAAGCTAATTCAACCCAGGGATATTCTTCATGTGAAATTTGGTTGAAAATATGGCATCCTAAAAAAACGTTAGGAGAATAACGATGATAAAGTAGAAAGATCCTGAGTGAGGGTAACAATTTGCGCTAGCGCAAAAAAAAAAACCTTGAGCTGCCAATCACTTTTAACTTGCTGCAAGAGAGCTAACGTTATCTTACATAGCTAGCGATAATGTTCGGCTAACTGTTAGCAAAATCCCTATGGAGTGGTGGTTAGCTAACGGCAGTTTACACTTGGCTGAAAAAAATCGATGTCTTAATTACAACCTGAGCACATATATTTTAAGTTATTCCACGAAATCGAGTCGTACATGAGCTGATAGTCGGCTATAATCCGTGTACGACGAGGTTGAATGGAATAACTGTTTTATTCTATCCACGGTCACTGGATTTTGAGAAACGGAGCATTTTTATTTTTGCAAATTCGATAAATAAAAACAAACCGGCGAAATTACAGGAGCGATTTGTGGAAAATGCAATAATAATTCTTGAAAAGTTACAAAAAAAAAAAAATCCGTTCTAACCCTGAAATACTTTCATACATTGGGTTTTGTTTATGAGTCGAGTTTTTATTTCATCCTCGGTTAGTTCGGCAACACGCGCCGCCATTTTGTTTTTCTCTCCTCATGGTATATGAGCTGATAGCCTAGTAGTAGAGTAGCCAATCGGAGCGTGCGATTGCTCATCTCCAGTGACTGTGGACAGAATAAAAATGGCTGTGTTGGCTTTCTAAGCATTTGATGAAGTAAATTCAGCACTTTGGTTTTACACACATCATTCCGGCATAAAAAGATTTGCGCCACTGCTGGAGACGCCGCCATCTTTGTTGAACATTTCAGAAGCTCTCAGGTGGTCATGTGATTCGCTGCTAAGCACTCTGATTGGATGATCTTAATAAAAAAAAAAGTTATCCAAGTTGAGCAAAATCATTCGGAGAGAAATTATGTTGCGCCAATCTCAATGGGAAAGTGTCGAAGCGCAGTTGCCCCGCGTATCATCACCTTTACCGCAGGAGATAAACGAATATCTCAACACGTGAGAAGTGGACTGGGTTCTAATAGGTTCTTTTGTTAGAACTTTTGGTTTAAAATAGTGTGTGTGTGTGTGTGTAGGTAACGGATTGAGCGCATCGTCGCAGAACGGAGAGCGGGAAAGACAGTCAACTCTCCCCACCATCCCCAGCCGCAGGACTAAAGACATTCCCGTGAGTCTGGTTTATCCTCCAGTTCGGCGCTGTTTGTTTTAAACCTGATGTTTTCTTAGCGGCTTGTTTTTAACACCTCGCGTGTCTCACTGCTGTCACAGAAGCCGATTTGTAACGGTCTGCCTCCCACTCCGAAAGTGCACGTGAGTACATCACCTTCACCTGTCTGACTTTGGATTTCAGCAAGCGTCGTGACGGAGGAACGGAACGGAATTGCGTTACATTATCCGAGCGTTACGTTATTCGGCTTTTTGTCGACAGTATTTTTAACCCCTTTCATCTCCCTACACTCGCTTTCTTTCTTTTATATTAGCTTATACACTGAGTGGTCAAATGATACTGAAGTTCCACACATCAGCTGAACGGTGAGCTGTCTTGGAGCACGATGTGATTTTTGGAAACGCGTAACGTTAGCTAGAGAAATATTTCAGCCTCGTTTTCTCCCCAGTTCTCGCTCGGCTAACTAATATTCTATCCGCTCTGATATTCACTGGATATGAGCAATCGCATTCTCTGATCGGCTGCTCGACTACTAGGATAATCAGCTCATATACCATGAGTAGAGAAAAACAAAATGGCAGAGCGTGTTGCTGAACCAACCGAGGACGAAATAAAACCACAAAAAAAAAAAAAATGGAATGAAAGTATTTGATGGTAAAAATTTATTTATTTCCCCCCAAAGAATTATTAGAGCAGCATTTTTCACAAATTGCTCCTGTCGTTTCGCTGCTTTGTTAAGCGGAAATTATTTTGTTGGACGTTTTATATAAAGATCTTATTTATCGAATTTGCAAAAAATAAAAATGCAGTGAATGTGGATAGAATGAAACAGTTATTCCAGTCAATCTCGTCGTACACGGCTTATAGCCGACTCAGTGCTTCGGACCTCATCGACTATCAGCTCATGTACGACTCGATTTCGTAGAATAACTAACTGTTATTTCATAGTTTTGATGTTTTCAGTGCTCTACAGGACACAATACAGAAAAACCCATGAATGAGTCAAGCAGGGGTGTACAAACTTTTGTCTGGTCCTGTATAGGGTACATGAGCTCACGGATGCCAATGATTGGCGACTGCTGCTGTGATTGACAGCTGAAACAGTATGCTCCTCCCACTGATGACGCTGTTCAGTTGCGCCACCTGTTGGTCACACGTGCCCCAAGCAACATTAAAGTAGTGAGACAAAAGTCAGATTTAACGCGACTGCAGCATCGCAACTCGCTCTTTTATATACACAGGATGAACCAGGTTTGTCGTACTAGCATCAAGGACTCGTGACTCGACTCGGAATCGTACGTTAACTAGATTCGGACTCATAAATTGGAGACGAGGACTCTTTTAAACCTGCCATCATAATTTGGCAGAAGATATTTGGATCTACGTTAATTTTTGTACGAGTTTCACGTAAGTGTCTCGCGCCTTGGCGCATGTGTCAGACTCTCGGGTACGATCCGGACAGTACGCGCGGCGTAAACAGTTTCACGTAAAAGCAGCAACAGCTACCGTCAAATGGTGCCGTTGGAGTCTTGTTCTCGGACTTGACTCGAGACTTGGCTCGGACTCGAGGTTTACTGACTCGACTGCAACACTGAGACGAACAGAACCGCGTTCTTAGAAATCTGTACATCGCGCACTTCAACTTTCATGACCGCACTCACGGCAATTCCGTGTGTTGCCATAGAAACAGTGACATCTAATCACATTAAGGAAAAGTTGGAGAACGTCCACGTCTGTCATTTCATTGGCCTTACAGTTAGTGAAAAAAATGTGTTCATCTGATCTGATAAGATAAACATCGGTTTGTTCTGTGCAGATGGGCGCGTGTTTCTCCAAAGTGTTTAACGGCTGTCCGCTGAAGGTCCACTGCGCTTCGTCCTGGGTCAACCCAGACACCCGAGGTACGAGGAACAGCTCCGGAAACTCTGCTGGTTGTGTAAACGATCTGAAAATAGTTCCATATTTAAATAATCTTCAGAGCTCACAGATGTGTTGAGGGTTTTTTTTTTTTTCCTGTACAGATGTTTTTTGGATTGATCTCGTGTTTCTGATTTTCAGATCAGTATTTGCTTTTCGGAGCTGAGGAAGGAATCTACAGCCTTAATCTGAACGAGCTTCACGAGACCTCCATGGAGCAGGTGGGACTAACTGGTGTTAGACGTGTCGAGGAAGATCAGACTGGGATTGGAAGTCTGTTCACGTGACGAGTCGCTCCATGTCACTGTTTGTTTGAACTAATTGACCTGCCGCTTTCTTGCAGATATTTCCCCGGAGGTGCACGTGGCTGTACGTGATGAACAACTGGCTCTTCTCCATATCGGGTACGACTTCCTCAGCATTCTTATCTTTATAAAGCGGAAACGGGGAAAATAAAACGTACATTGAGAGACGGGTCGATTTTATTTATTTAAATTTATGCATGCTTGGTAGTTTATTAGCGACGTTGTACGTGAATTAAATGAAAATCCAGGACCGAACGAGTAATCGTCAATCCTTGGTTTATATTTTGTATTTGTAACTCCGCTTAATAGTACAGTGCGAGTGAAGATGATGACTGGAAAAACACTCAGATTAAAAACCCTCTCCATCGGCGAGGTATCACCCTGGTCACCAAGAACACGGAGCTTGTTCTGGTTGTGCTCGTCTACGAAGCAGCCTCAAGGCTCTTTTGGGTGACACCGGACAGTGACGTTCTAAAATATAAAAAGAGGATATTCCACGGTTGCGTGAAGATATGAAATTTATCTTCGAGTGCTGAATGTGTACATCACGAGTGAGCAAAGTGTGATCGAGATAAACTTCATATCTTCGCACCGCCGTGTAATGTTCTTTATATTATATGGACACATCTACAAAAAAAAACCAAATATACAAGTTAATCAAAAGAATTTTAATTTCGAGCCATTTTGACAATGCGCATCTAGTCACTTGAGTGACATCATCGGAGTGAAATATCAGGAAATATTATCCGTACAGGACGCTAACATGTTCTATTCCCTTCTAGCGGGTTTCATTCATTTGGTTTCATCGCATGCAGTATTGTTAGCATATCGCTTATCCTACGTGTATTAGGTCACTCTACCCAATGGAGAACGAGCGTTGTATGATTGTCAAGACAACATGACGTCAGAGATGTAAAACTTCCACGCTAGCGAGTGAGCGACTGTGACGGTTTGTAAACAAACATGGCCACCAGGTTTGCTTCGTTAAACACGGAAGATTTTGAGAGAATTTTGAAAGAGAAAGACGCATTGAACACCTGAAAGGAATGTATATGCAAACATAATAATATTGGCTGGCTTTTATTCATGGTCTATCAGAGATATTCCATTCAGCGAGCATGATACTGAGCGAGTCTACCTATATCTGATTTCCCACGCAACGCCAGCCAATATTATTTAAACATGTCACTCGGATCTGTGACGTATTTCGTATGAAAAATGTGAGTTTTTCAACACGAGAAGATAAACTTCATATCTTCCAGCCAACGTGTGATTTTTTTCGTTTTATTATATCGACAAATTCACAAGCACAAAATCCCCAAATTTATCAAAACAACTCCCTTATCGATTTCTTCACGAGTGATATACATGTGTGTTGTTTACCAGCTTAAGGTCGGTCCGTATGGTGAAATACCGTGGCCGAGGTCACG
>JAPFFA010000003.1:5221499-5233513 GCA_026153275.1 Sciades herzbergii | reverse complement strand
TTAGCTTTCTCCTGAAATGTTTTCTTTTATTTCTTCTTCCTCAGGGTAGTAAAACTCGCTTTCGCTGTGAACACTGTTATCGCTATCCATGCTAGAAAATTAATGCCATTCTCCTGAGAAATGCTGGAAAAAATTTATAAGATTTTTGATAATCTTATAAATAAATCCTATTTAAAAAAAAAAAGATAAATGTTGACAAAAAATGCTACTGTGTTTGTTGTTGCGAACGAGCGAGTCGCCAGAGGTCTGTAACAGCCAATCAGAGCGCTGGATTTGATGGAAACCGTACTGTGAAAGAAAAAAAAAAATAGAGATTTATGTCCCGGTTTTGGTTCTCCATGTCCCGGATGAAAATACGAGTGGTGTATTTCCCAGTAAAACACTCGTGGCTATGTAATGTTATAGTTTACAGGTGAAGGAGAGTAAAGACACACTGACGGCTGAGTGAGCCGATTGTGAAATAGGAGTACTACTTGATTCATGGACATGATGACAAAACAGCACTGTGACTTGGCCAAGTAGGTTTGTGTCCTGTGTTCATTTGCACCATGTGTGTGTGTGTGTGTTGTGCAGGTAAAGCATCCCAGCTGTACTCCCATAACCTGTGTGGTCTCTTCGAGCACGCGCGGCAGATGCAGAAGTTACCGGTGGCCATACCGACATACAAACTCCCCGATAAAATCATCCCTCGGTAGGTTTTGGATGAGAGATTTGATTTTCTTGGCTGTAAAGGAACGAGTCCATCAATAATCGAGCTGTGTGTAAACACTGGAAGCTCTGAGTGGCTGAAAGTGAACCTCACTTCAGAAACAGTCAAGCCCTTATTTTATATTTATATTAATAAAGCTGAGATGTTTATCTACTCGGGTCCTTTTCCAAACACACCATGCATCTGATCCCGCATCAGCACATTTCATTCAGACGCAGAAATATGGGTTGTTTTTACATCATTCGACTCGTTTTGCGAGTATCAACAAGAAAATCTGAAACACTTTCAGTTCCTGCTCCCGAGTCAGGACTTTTCTGTGGACAAGAAACTGTTGGAGGTGGAGCTTGCTGTTCTGAATGGTCAAGCCCCTTGATATGACATTTTTCTAAATCTGTGTTTAGCCAACAGTTAATGACGAAAGCCTGTTGTATATGACTGTTGTGGTGCGACCGGTAAAGCAGAGACGTTTTATGACACGCACACGGTGCACGTCAAAGACAGTGTGGCCCACTTTTGTAACTGAACATGCCTACTAAACACACTGATTCTCTTTAATTGTTCTACAGGAAGTTCACAGTGTCTAATAAGATTCCAGACACAAAGGGATGCCAGAAGTGTTGTGTCGGTGAGTCATGCAGGTTTCAGGATGTCATGGCAGCACACATGATGATTGTTTCTTTAAGCTTTAGGTTTAGTGAATACACAAAATTGCTGGTGTTGTATAATATGAGGGTGATAGGAATCATCCTGTTAATCTGAGGTGTGTGTGTGTGTGTGTAGTTCGTAATCCATACACAGGGCTGAAGTATCTGTGTGGTGCGTTCCAGTCCAGTGTGGTTTTGTTTGAATGGGTGGAGTCCATGCAGCGCTTCATGCTCATCAAGGTGGGGCTCCTGTCCGTGAGTCAGTGCATCTGAGAATGAGTGAATACTGAGAACGAGTCTGAGTGAATGAATGACTGCCAGTGTGAGTTAGTTAGTCTGAGTCAGTCTGAGTGAGTGAGTTAGTCGGTTAGGGAGTGAGTCTCAGTTGGTCTGAGTAAGTCGATTAGTTAAAGTGAGTCAGTCTAAGTGAGTCGGTTAGTGAGTGAATCTACTGAATGAGTGAGGGAGTCGGTTAGTTAAAGCGAGTCAGTCTGGGAATGAATCTACTGAATGAGCGAGTTGGTTAGTTAAAGTGAGTCAGTCTGGGAATGAATCTACTGAATGAGTCTGTTAGTGAGTGAATCTACTGAATGAGTGAGTCTGTCTGAGTCAGTTAGTGAGTGAATCAGTCTGAGTGAGTCGGTTAATGAGTAAGTCAGTCTGAGAGTGAGTCGGTTAGTTAAAGTGAGTCAGTCTGGGAATGAATCTTCTGAATGAGTCAGTCAATCTGAGTGAGTCGGTTAATGAGTGAGTCAGTCTGAGTCAGTTAGGGAGTCAGTGAGTGAATCTACTGAATGAGTGAGTCAGTCTGAGTGAGTCGGTTAGGGAGTCGGTTAGTGAGTGAATCTACTGAATTAGTGAGTCGGTTAGTTAAAGTGAGTCAGTCTGGGAATGAATCTACTGAATGAGTCAGTTAGTGAGTGAATCTACTGAATGAGTGTGTCAGTCTGACTGAGTCGGTTAATGAGTGAGTCAGTCTGACTGAGTCGGTTAGGGAGTCAGTGAGTGAGTCTGTTAGGGAGTGAATCTACTGAATGAGTGAGTCAGTTAGGGAATGAATCTGCTGAGTGAGTGAGTCGGTCAGAGTGAGTGATTCCAGACCTAATTTTTTCTTTTATTGTGTGTGTGTGTGTATAGAATATAGACTTCACCCTCCCTTGTCCACTGGAGGTGTTTGAGATGCTGGTGGTCCCGGAGCATCACTACCCGTTGATCTGTGTGTCTGTTGTTAAGGGCAGTCAGCCTGATCAGGTAGTGACCTTTGGCACCGTTGACCCCAACGACATCGCACCGACCTTCACCGAACCCGGTAGGAACCGATCTCCCAATCCCATACCGTTTATTACTACATTTGTTTCTGTAGCCTGATATAATGTTTATTTAATTCGGCACCAAAATCAGTATAAAATGTTGAGCTTTACATCAAATGAAAAGCAGAATCGGGATATTTCAGGGTGAGGCAGCACTCGACCGCAGTGCGTGTTGTTGATTTGGAACACAGCGGGTCAGGATGACGGGAGTGTGTTGAAATGGTTTGAGTGTTTGTGCTGGTGTTTGTTTCAGACACGTCCCAAACGTGTGTGATTCACGTTACGCAACTGGAAAGAGACACCATACTGGTGTGTTTGGACCGTGAGTATGGATTTATCGATTAATACACGTGATTATGACGTAACATAACACTCTGACTTGGATTGTGATATTGTTTAGTGCACGCACACTCAAACACGAGCTGTTTGCTGATGCAATTTCAGTGCCAGGTGTGTAAACGCTGAAGGCTGACTGTTTACAGAGCGTGTTTGTGTGTGTGTGTGTGTGTGTGTGTACTTTTGTAGGTTGTATAAAGATGGTGAACTTACAGGGCCGATTAAAATCCAGCAAGAAGCTCTCAGCTGAGCTCACCTTCAACTTCCAGATCGAAGCAATAGGTGAGTAAAGCTGTGTGTGTGTGTGTGTGAGAGATCAATTTATTTAGCCCTGATTTGTTACCCTAACACATGACACTCGTTTTTTATGTCCTAATTAGTCCGTTATTTTATTTACTTTGCATTTAACTAGTTACCTTCAGAAAATAATCTCTTATGAGCCAAAAGTTTGTAGACACCTGACTGTCACACCTGTGTGTGCTTATTAAATCCCGTTCTAACGCCTTTTTCTGCTGCTTTCAGTGTGTTTGCAGGACAGCGTGCTGGCGTTCTGGAGACACGGTATGCAGGGACGCAGCTTCAAAACCAACGAGGTGTGTGTTCGGGGCTTGTGTATTGAATGTGTGTGTGTGTACACACGAGCGTGTGATAATATTGTTCTGTCGATGCACCAGATCACGCAGGAGATCTCGGACAGCTCGCGCATCTTCAGACTGCTGGGCTCCGACAGGTAAAGAAAGACCTTCGGTGGGGGGGATTAAAAAAAAAAAAACCCCGCACACTAGAAAAAGTGCACGTGTTTTTAACTTCTCTCTTTCTCGTGTGTGTGTGTTGAAGGACGGTGGTGTTGGAGAGTCGGCCGACGGATAACCCGACAGCTCAGAGTAACCTGTATATACTTGCGGGCCATGAAAACAGCTACTGAACCCACACGCACTTGCACACTAAACAGCATTCCTCTGCTACACTACATCACATAACACACTTCGCCCCCCACCACAGCTATAAGCTTCATGTGCCCACACACACATTCCTATAAACAGTACGCCAGCCGCCCTGTTACACTACTGTCTGCCATGACACAGCCGTACACACACTACACTCTCCACACACACCATCGCTCGTATCCTGAGCTGACTCGCCTCGCCTCTTTTTTAAATTATTTATTGTGGCACGTTACATTCAAACAATGAGGCGTCTTTTTTTTTTTTTTTTAATTATTTTTTTTTTTAAACTCCAGATTTTTAGTTTTCACCAGCCCTGCCTGCAGCCTTCCCTCGTTCTCAGTCCGGCTCCTAAAGTCTGACGCCGATACACCTTTATACCGGTGGTAACATCTTATCTTTATCTTATCTCATCGTCTAGCTACATAACGACTTCATAACACACAAACGAGCGACTTATAATATTTAAAGAATAACCACCGTTTATGTAAAATGCTCATGTCGGTACTCGAGATGTTTAACGACATATAAACGGACTCGTATTGCAATATAATTAAAGCGGAGATACTGTTTCCTTCTCGGAAAGGTGCAGTAATTTATCAGCACCGAGAACACAAGCGCCTCGAGTGCTTTACCATCCCCAGACTCTAACCGGGTCGCCACAGTAATGCCGAAAACAGCGTTTGCAATTTAGACAGGCTGATTTTTTTTTAGTATTTTAAACGAACAAATTTTTTTTTTTTCCTTCTCTCTCGTTGTCGATTACAAGCCTGTATCACTTCAACTGTTGTTAAATCGTTGAATAAAATAAATCCGCTCTGGTTTAATATTAATTTATGCTGCTTTCACATTAGCTAGCATTTTATTCTTTTAATCATGAAGGACTGCTAGCGAACATTTTAACGGACGTGTACGTGTAACGAGTCCGCTATGAAGGAGCTGCCACGTGTACTTGCGATTCTGGTTAGTGAGTGAAATGAGAAGATTTTAGCATTTCAATCTGAATGCTACGATAAATAGAAAATTCAACCGTATATCAAACGTTCTGAGGCATTCCGTTTGTACTGGGGGGGGATATCAGAGGAACCTCGCCAACCCTGACTTCAAAATCCAAGATGGCTGCCTCACGCATGAACAGTAGTGAAACCTGTTGTAATTAATATTCTGTTTATTAGCATTTGCGTCTCAGTAAATCAGGACGCAGTCCTGTCCAACTCCTACCTGCGGACATGTTGCTACGGTTTTTGTATGCGCAAAATAGCGCGTAATGCCTTGTTAGTCTATCCACGTTCATGCGCTCTGATTGGCTGCTCTACTACTAGGATATCAGGTTGTATACCATGAGTAGAGAAAAACAAAATGGCGGCACGTGTCGCTGAACCAACCGAGGACGAAATTGAAAAAAAAAAAACTCGACTCGAAAACGAAACCCCAAAAATTATCAAGTATTTTAAAAGAAACTGAAATGGCTAAAAGAATATAGCCCCCCCAATATCTCCTGTTCCACACTCCAGTCCAGTTGGGGGCGGTAATGCACCTTTTAAGTTGGTTTGCCAACCACCAAAAAAATGCAATAAGTATTTGATGGTAAGAACGTATCTTATTTAAGAATTATTATTATTATAGCATTTTTCACAAATTGCTCGTCGTTTCAGTGGATTGTTTACATTCTAAGCGGAAATGATTTTGTCGGACGTTTTGTATAAAGTTTTTATTTATTGAATTTACAAAAAAAAAAAAACTCAAAATCCAGTGAATGTGGATAGAATAAAAGTTATTCCACTCAATCTCGTCGTACATGGCTTATACACAACTCAGTTTCATAGAATAACTTGATTATAAACTGGTTTTGCTTATTGGTTTCCCGAGGTAAATGGACCGCTACGTTGCGTTAGCTAAATTCACCAATATCATAATGGATTATGTTGAAATAAAGAAACGTGTTTAAAGTATTAAGATTGTATTGATGGTGAAAATTTATTTATTTGAAAGGTCGATAATTTATCAGGACAAAAGATGTAAAGGCGGCCGATAAAGTTCTGTTTTAAGATGAACTTAAGAGGTTTCAGTTCTCAAGAGCAGTAACTTCTTGTGGTAATGAGCTGCCTGGCTTTAGTGAAGTCCGCGTCATTTAAGAGCAAATCGTACGATCGTTATTCACTCGCCAATTCTAAAATGAGAAAAGGAAGAGAGGACGCTGTTCGCTGTTGTCCATGCTTTCAAAGAATTCTATAAAGTGCCTGCTTTCACCTCGCGAATACTGACATGAGCGTTGAACAAAGCGCGTTATTCTGCGAATCTCATATTACGCACGTGTTATGAAGTTGTTCCACAGCTAGAACGAACTGCACAAATTAAAAGAAATACAGCAAACACTGTTACCAAAAATGACTTTTCAAACTGAAATGAGTAGAGTGTAACTTCTGTGTGGGTATTTGTCACCATAACGTATTCTCGTAGTAGTAATAATAAAAATAAACAATAATATGCTTGTGAATATGCTTTATGCATTGCAATATCAGAACACGTACTTGCATAGAAGTTACAGTAACCGTAACGGACTCGTGTACATACTTTGGTTTAAAGGAAAAGTTTCATTCAAACGTACTGATGTTGGTCGACGTTTGCGACTTTAACCCGTACCGTTTTCGCAAGTTTGGGAAACGTGCTGTTCATTCAGCGAACACTTTAAAAACGCAGAGGGAATTGTTCGAAACACTATCCAAGACACTACTACATTTTTTTTTTTTTTTTTTTAAACATGTATTCATTTTTAACCTAATCTTTATGATAAGCTGTGATGATAAAAAGTGAACAAATGATCACAATGTAAAGGTTTCGTATCAGCACTTCTTTATCCAAGACAGTCAGGCGAGTCTCAAAGTTAAATGAGAAAAAAAAAAACACTAGTCTTAAAGTCATTATTACTTTAAAATTTATACTTTATGATGAATGTTTGGCAGTCAAGCGAGAGCGTGGGAAAATGTTCAAGGAATCTTTCATTCAAACGTACTGTCGTTATTAAAAGCTCTTTCTGCAGAAATGTCGTTTCGTTTCCCAAAAACGATTCCTTCAACTTTTGATGCGCTTTAAAAATGTTAATGTTAAAAACGTTCCTGAGTTTAGGAAGCGTATCGATTTGAGTGATACGGAAAACTAACTCCGGATTTGTTCCGAATGTGAATAAACAGCACACGGAGTTTGAGGTTCGACAGGAGAACCATTTCGGTCCGTTTCTTAATACAGGCTACGTTATGCAAATCAGTTCACAGTGAATGAAAAAAAAACTAAATTCGAACTCCAGTATGATTTTGATTTTTTTTTTTTTTTAAAGTCTTATTGCTGTATATTTATCTACGCAGGATTGCGTAACTCTGTATGGGTCCCAACGTTATTTATAAATGATCCGTATTATTCTCCTGGAGGATTTATAGCTGCTGAAACGATTGGCCCTTGAGTTTTAAACAATAGTAATTTGATATAAAATGTTTGTGTGCCAATAATCATGTATTTTAACTTCAAATCTCTTCAGATTATTGTTTTTTTTTTTTTTTTTAATTTGGGAGCAGAATTTCTCGGCGATAATTTGTACTTCTGAAATGAAGCACAGCATAACAAAAAATTTGTACAAATTTGCCGTTGCACGTGCCCTCAATGACGAGGATCCCAAAATTTGGAGGTTGTTCCAGTTTTCAATGTGGTGGACGGTAGGAGTGTTTAAACGTTAAATGAACGCGGATTTTTCTTTCAAATGCGTAGGTGTTTTGTGAATTCGGATACTTGAATGCATTTTAAGATGCTGAGTTCTATGTTTGGTTGCCTAACAACACGTTTTAGCCAAAACTCACTTGTCATGTGACGTAGGTCCGTATCATGGTTGCTAAATTGTTAGTTACGACTAGAGATGGCGCAATACTATTCCCCCCCCCCCGAGAATGATCCTGAAATCTTAAGTATCAGCCAATACGATGTCCATCTGAGCTGGTTTTGAAAAGAAACTACTACGCTTTCAAATGGTGGGGTTTTTTTTTTTTGTGTAAGTCAATTATATAATAAAATCAACCCTAATAAAAGAAAAACCAGTCAAAAATGACTTTTCTTGATTATGTAAATATTTCCAGTTCCAAATCTTTGACAGGATCTGGAATGTTGGGGGTTTTTTGTGGTTTTTTTTTTTTTTTCCCTTTTTCTTCTCCCCCCTCCCACCCAATATCCATATTTTTATTGCATCACTGCCATCTCTAGTTATAACGAATGTTCCAGCGAGTAAATTAACTCAATCGCGCGTGTGTGGAGGAAACTGATTGGATTTTGACGTACAGACAAAATAACGGGTCGCTTTTTACCTTGTGTGTTTTATCCAATACGAATGTGAGCAGTATAAAATTCATGCTAATTTAATACCTAATAATAAATATTCAAATACTGAATATGTCAAATAACCGATTCTAATTTGTCCTCCAACCGAGGCAATTTTTCAGAGTTCTGATATTGACACCAATTATTTACTCTCACACACGTTTCTTCGGCTTTGGTCCTACGTGTTGAGCTGTAAACAGTAATATTTCGTTTTCGAAACTATATAATTTATTTTTTTCCTCTCTCAGAGCGATCACTGAGGTTTGTCCGTCTGTGCGTTTTGTTCTTTTAAATAATGAACGGTCATCGTTGCCATATAAAGATCAAATTCGTATTCGTTAAAAACACTTGGGCCAATTGTGAAAATAATGAAGCCTCACTCGTTCTGAAAAACAAATCCAAAATTACTCAGCTTCAACTATTCTCTCTGACTGCAATTTAATTCACTACAAAACAAAAGCATTTTTTTTTTTTTTTTTAAATCATATAAAGCAAGACGGCGTTTGTGTTTCTTGCTTTGGACTGTAAGCCATGCCTCATGCTTTTAACCTTACTAATCACTGTAGTGAAAATTTGCACACTTTTTTTTTTTTTTTCCATTTTTTATACGAACTATAATGTGACTGTTTGCAAGTACTTAAGTGTTCTGAGACGTGCAACGAAAAGCACACACTCGCTCATCGTTTTACACTACAAACACGAGCTGTGATTTTAGTTAATAGACCTAAAAAATGATAGATTAGCGAGGAATAATACGATTTTTTTTTTTTTTAAGCACAGTGTCATCATGGTGATGTAGGTGTAAATATGAACGAAACGGAGATCGCATTCCCTTAACGCCGACTTCACAAGCACGTTTTGGCGTCCGGTAAAGTGCTGTGGTTTGTTGGAGATGGGTGTCTGTGACCCGGTAAAACCTCCTTCAAATACAAGACGTCAGCCTCGGACTGGCTGGTGCATGATGACTACGACCTCACGGAACGTTTCGTCTAAACATTTAACGTCTGGTAATTTTCACGCGTCAACTGCATGTTTGTCAGTGTGTCGATTTCATTCCGCATGCAAGAGGCGCGTTTTTGATCCGGACCCCAAAACGTCCTTGTGATTGATCGTCACTGAATGAATGAATGATTTTGTTTTATTTCTTTTTTTCAAAAATGACAGTAATGACTGTCTGGGTGATGATTTAGCAACGTGGACATGCTTACGAGGAAAAAAGTGCACTTGGGCTACTCCGTCACACTCCATGATTGATAAACTGAGTTAGGGTTGAAATATAATACGATTCATGTTTGTTTGCCATTTTAGAACATCGTTCAAACGAACAAGTCAGCGCGAAAAAAAAGTTACTTTTACCCCAAACAACCAAGACATATCTGATCTCCTGACGTTTGTCTGGCACTAAAGCTACGAGTCGAATGTCGCCAAGAAACAATGGAAGTTTAACACACCAAAAAATGCTGAAATTGCTTTCACATGTGCAGCATTTATTCTTTTTTTTTCCGACTCTGAATTGACTCACCTGCAGAAAGTGAATCAAAAATGCTTTGAGTTCTTGGGTCCCGTCCCCCCCCCGGACGCGCGAGCTGCTAAACTGAGCCAAAGGACAGAGCTGCAGAAATGGCACTTGTTCTGGAGATTTGAATTGACGAACAAAAAGAGAAGAGAAAACGACGCACAAATGTTTAGCACTAGTTATTATATAATTATCGAATAATTGATTTAAGCTCTGTTCTTGGGCTTTTTTTTTTAAATATATGAGAACATCTTCAGATATACACATCCACCGAACGTTAAGCTAAAAAAAATCTTATTTGATTTTCACACCATTAAAGTGACGAGATCTTCGATAAAAGAAAAGCTGGCAAATATCCCTCATCAAAAAAATCGGAGATGGTTTCGAGCAATACGGCCGACTTGAGTCACCGCTGTGTCTCCGTGAGCATTTGTGTGTGTAGATCTACGCATCATGATGATCATGTCTAATGGGGCGGAGTTTGACTTCTAATTATTCGTAGTTAACACTCAGTTTGGAATTTTTTCATGAGGGATATAAACCTAATATATCATGCACTGAGAGGCACCGGTTTAAATTATGGATTCTCTTTGGTGACTGGCAGAGGGAGTGCTGTACCCGTCAGCTCAGAGAATCCGTCGTTTCAACCGGAGCATATTTGATTGATTAATATGAGATTATTTTCTAACAAAGACCATTAGGACTATTTCTAGATGCATGTACTAATTTCAAGCTTAAACGTGCACCGTCTTGTTCTATTGGCAGATCATTTTGTTTCCTCCTAGAAATAAACACTGATAATAGAATAAGACAGTTTTAAGCTTGAAAATGAGTCGATATTTTGACTACTTCTAAGTAAATCTGTTTAAAAAAAAAAAATAAATAAAAGATTAGCTTTAGAATTTGCCCAAGATGTTTTTTTTTATTTGTTTTCTCCTCCTCCAGTGTCTCATCTCCGTCACTTCTACATTTTGACCTGGAGGGTGGAATGATACAAGATTTTACTTTTAAAATAAAATAAAATTCTGGTTCTCTGACATGGCCACCCTCGAAACGTTC
Source organism: Sciades herzbergii (assembly GCA_026153275.1). NCBI lineage: Eukaryota > Metazoa > Chordata > Actinopteri > Siluriformes > Ariidae > Sciades > Sciades herzbergii. The sequence continues at coordinate 5,222,636 of JAPFFA010000003.1, read as the reverse complement.
CAGGTGAGATCGAAGAAATATTTTCCGTTCGAGACGAGACGGCTTCCGTTAGTTATTTACATTCGCCTCGTAGCTCCTGCACAAAACTGTTGAGCAAACGTGTCTTGGCTGATCAACTGGATTTAGGCGAAGCTGGTAACGTGGACCGATCGAGACTTGCCGTGTGTTTCCATAAGACGACGCATTGCTTACCAGTTAAAACATGCAGGGTGTAGTATAATACACACATCACTGAACAGAGAGAGAGAGATGAATGTGTTTTGAAAGTTCAGTAACCTTCCAGAGTGCAGCTTTCATCCTGAACCAACATGGCACAGGTTTCAGCATGTGTGAATAACAGACTGAGTCCGTGTTCTTCAGCTACATTTACACGTTCACTTCACACTACGATGCACATGACCTGTAAATAGTGTACGATAATATTTGGTTTTACAGACTGTATAATCGTCTATATTTTGTTTCGAAAGTGAAACTGCTATGAGATTGAGGTAACACATTAAAGGTGGAAAAAAAAAAAAAAAACATGGTGTCTGTCTTCTTTCCTGTTCTCTTCTTAGACACACATTAATGGACACACTGGGATTGATCTGGCAGATGGTTTAGTTTTGTTTAATGTCCTCTATATTGTTTTTCCCCCCCGATATCTAGACAAAATTAAGTCTATTATGGAACTGTAGCTGTATATAATTGTGTATAGTACAATGTACAGAATAGCAGGAGTGATGTTTATATAAATATATAATGTTACTGAATGGTGGCTAATAACATTGAGAGAGGATGGAGAAGAATATAATGAAGGCATTAAAGAAGCAACACATGGAGGGGGGGGATGGAGAGAGAGATGGGAAGGGAGAATTGGGTAGAGAAAGAGACGGAGAATTGGGTAGAGAAAGACACGGAGAGATGGGAAGAGAGAGACGACAGGGAGAGAATTGGGAAGAGAGAGACGGGTAGAGAGACAGACAGGGAGAGATGGGAAGAGAGAGACGACAGACGGAGAGAATTGGGAAGAGAGATGGGTAGAGAGACGACAGACAGGGAGAGAATTGGGAAGAGAGACGGGTAGAGAGACGACAGACAGGGAGAGAATTGGGAAGAGAGACGGGTAGAGAGACGACAGACAGGGAGAGAATTGGG
>JAPFFA010000003.1:4054808-4068652 GCA_026153275.1 Sciades herzbergii | reverse complement strand
AGACTGTCGTTATCGCTATCCATGCTGTAAAATTAATGCTATTCTCCTGAGAAATGCAAAAATAAATGTTGACAAAAGTTTCTATTATGTTTGTTGTTGCTGTGAACGAGCGAGTCGTCAGAGGTCCATAACCGGGGTCCGTAACCGGGGTCCGTATCGTAGGATACGGACCCGCTCGCCAGCCAGTCAGAGTGCAGGATTTGATGGAAACCGGACCGCGAAAAAATAAAGACATTTATTTCACATTTGTGGAATGCAACGACTGTTTATAGCTGCTGTAAAGGAAGTCATAACTTGCGAGGAACTCTTGTTTCATGGACGTTTTGCAACCTTTAACTACAAATGAATAAAAAAGTAATCATCACTGCTGTGGTATAAGAGGAATAAAGCATTTCATGACGTGCTGTTATAGGAAATTAATCAACTTCAGGATGATGAGCATAACTCTGCTTCAGCACGCCACAGAGTCGCTGATTATTTTTCCATAATAGCACAACACAGAGTGTTTTATTCCTTACATAATAGGTATATACACCAATCAGCCATAAAATCAAAACAATTGACAGTTGAAGTGAATAACACTGATTATCTCATTACAGTGGCATCTGTTAAGGGGTAAGATGTATCAGAGAGCAAGAGAACAGTCAGTTCTTGAAGTTGATTTGTTGGAAGCAGGAAAAACGGGCAAGTGTAAGGATCTGAGTGACTTTTGCAAATTGTGACGGTGAGATGACTGGGTCTGACTGAGCATCTCCAAAATGGCACATCTTGTGTGTGGGGTGTTCTCGGTATGCAGTGGTTAGTACCGAACAAAAGTGGTCCAAGGATCCAAAGGACAACCGGTGAACCAGCGACAGAGTCATGGGCGGCCAAGGCTCATTGATTTGCATGGAGCACAAAGGCTAGCCCATATGGTCCGATCCAGAAGAACAGAAGAGCTCCTGTAGCACAGATTGCTGAAAAAGTTCATGCTGGCTAAAACAGAAAGGTGCCATGAGCCTTCGACGCCCATGACCCTGTCACCAGTTCACCGGTTGTCCTTTGGATCCTTGGGCCACTTTTAGTAGGCGTTAACCACTGCATACCGGGAGCACCGCACAAATAAGATGTGCCATTTTGGAGATGCTCAAACCCAGTCATCTAGCCATCACAATTTGTCACCTTACACTTGCCCGTTTTTCCTGCTTCCAACACATCAACTTCAAGAACTGACCGTTCTTTTGCTGCCTGATATATCCCACCTCACTGTAACAACATGCTCAGTGTAATTCACTTTACCAGTGTCAGTGTTTTGAATTTTATGGTTGATCGGTGTAGGTACATATGTATGTCCTGAACCCTATCCTTAATCTTAGGGCTAAATTTGTGCTAGTCCAGCCATTTTGGAAATTTTCTGCATGTTCTTGCTGTTGTGAGTTGATTCGGTCATGATTTGAAACAAATAGTAGATTTATGTGGCTTAGAATGCCATGCTAGTCCGAATCTGTGAAATGTATATCTGCTTCATTGTGCATTCAGAGCAAACATGAGAACTAGTCTAGAGCATCAGACATAGTAACAGTTTGAGTCAAGGGTGGACAAATCTGTATCCAGGGAACCCAGGACAAACAGATTTCATTTGTTTTGTAGTTGCCTGGTAGACAAGTATGTCTCCAAACAAGTTCCCGACTCCTGATTGACTTTCTCAACAACAACAACAAAGTACAAATGTTTAAACAGAAAAGTCTTTCACAATGCTGTAACTTTAGCAAGTGCTTCCCGGTTTCACCACCCGCCGCACTACACACATCAAACAAGACGATCTGGTTGAACGTTTTCTTCTCGGTGGATCAGTTAGCATGTACGAATGGCAGTGATGATTTCAGAATAAGGAACAGCCATGCGTGTAGAAACCAAGCCAAAGGAAATGCTGCACAAATCCATCGTATAGCCAGAAACTTGCGATGTGAGGAGAAAACAATGCGAAAAAGGTGACTTGCTGAGGTCTTGTTGAGGGCATTCTTCTCGAAACTTTATGGACGTTGTAATATTTTCTTAGCTATAACTTCTTAGCCTCGTCAGTTTCAAGGCAACCAATGCATTGGCCTGGGAAATTTCACTTGCTCGTGGATTTATGATTTGTCCACCCCTGTTTAGGGCACATCATGTTTAGAGTTATTATAGTGGATACGACACAAGTGTGCTTATTTGTCTCCTATTGGTATCGGTATCTTATTTACGTAGGGGTGCATGTGTGTATTATGTACTGTGTTTGGCATGGCATGGATGCATGTAATCTGCTTATGAGCAAAGTGACTGTTCTGTCTACCAAAAAATAAATAATACCAAGCAAAAAAAAAAAAAAAATCCCACAAACCAGGTAAGTTCTGGTGTGCCTTAGAGAGTTAGGCAATGAACCCTATTGAATTCAGACTCTCAGAGGAAAACAAGTAAAGCAGAAAAGGCTGAAAAGTGAAACATCCAATCCAATGATAATTTCCTTTCCCAATCAGTGTCCTTGCATTATTACACTGTGTACATTGTTTTAAGATATCAAATTTTAGATCTCCACTTTGCCCTATTTTCTGGCTAACTCACGGAGGGGTTGAAAAGCGATGAGCTGGAATATGATGCGATCTGGAAATGCTGCCTGGTTCAATGCTTCTCACTCAGTGGGCTTCGTATTCTCTCATTCTCCCGGATTCTGTAGTTTGTTTCCATTCCCTTTATCTACCTTATCTACTTTTCTCTCATTATTTTTCTTCCTGTGATGTGCAGCTGTTTTCAAAACCATGTCAGTGTTGAGTTCTCTCTCCCACAGGGCCTGTGACTGGTACAGCTCTTGAATGTCTTGAGTTTTCAGAGACTGTTAATAATGAATGGTGTAAAAAAAAAAATCGAATGGCAAACAATCTTGGAGGAAAAAAATATGAGCATCGTTATGAGACACTCAGATACAGGTGGCTTCCAGTTTTTTTGGCCGTTTAGGAAACAGGGCTAGGGACAGCTGGAGAGACTTTCAGTATGTTTACACTGCCTTCTCACTGAAATATATTTGCTTAATACTTTTGGTAACTGAACTATATCAGCTCTCCCACCAAACCTTGACTTTGTGTGTCAAGAGAACCCTCCATGGTTCCACTTACTTGGTTATTCCTGGTCAGATTTTTTTTAAAGGGTCTGTGTGGGCCTTTCATATTCAATAGGGTTCATACCTGCTCTTCTGAGACACACAGAGAGATTAGGTTGAAAGCTTTGCTCGCATTTGCCTCTTTTCAATGCACAAAACATAGGGCTTCTGCTAGTCGGATGAGGGATGAGGGACTGATTTGATTATGCTCACAGAGATGTGGTTGTTATTATTCTCGCCAGGTTTCCCCTGAGGTAGAACTCTCTGTTTTGTGCTTTGAGACATGGGAAAAGTACATGCAAATAAATGTTTGAGTGAGAAGGCAGAGTAACAGCATGAAACAAACCCACAATAATGTGAGTCAAAATAAGCCCATTGCCTGTAATAACTCAACATTAGCATCAACCATCACATGCGGAAGCAATAGCAACCATAATGCCATTTTGTTGCACATCAAAAGAAGTAGACTCAATTTGCATTATTTGGCAGTTCCTAGAACTGTCTAAGGTATAAAATGTACTATTATTCCAGCGGTGGATGTTTTGGATAAATGTAATGATATATAATTTTGAACAATTCGTATACAGACAAACAATGGTAAGAAACCTTTGTTTTCACACAAAGGTAGCAAGAGGGAATAGTTAATCTCATGTAATTTGGCTCACATGTGTTTGTTTCAGGCCTTGTAGTAAAGCCAATAGTGAGCATCACAGTGTCTCTAGCTGTCCCGACCTGTAGGAACGTTATATACTCTCCCGCTTGTTTGTTTGTCTTCCAGAGGGGAATGAAGTGCTCGAGGGCACTGGTTTACTTAATGAGGATAATTTTTTCAACAAGGAGACAGACATGACTTCCATGACCCAGAGGGATCTGAGCCATCCAAGCAGAGAAAGTGAATCACGAAGCCTGTACAGTAATCGTTCTTCTACAACATTTCCCTCACTGTCCCCACACAAGACCAGCGTCCCTGTTAGGCCACGACCTGTTCCATCAAGCGTACAGGAGACAGCAGACCTTGCCCTTGCAATCAGCCAGCAGTGGAGGGAGGATGTGTCAGCCATGCGAAAGGAACTAGCCGAGCTCAGACGGGACCTGTGCACAGAGCTTCGAGCCTTTAACAGCAACTTTTCTACTTTTGCACAACGCTACAACACCTGGTCTCCAAACTGGGCAAAGAAAACCCAAACTCCTTCTGGTCATGTATCTGTCAGTACCCAGGCTGGGAGCAAGACTTTGGTGCGACAGAACACAGCAGATGCAGCAGTGAACTGCCCTTCACCCATTGATCCAAATGTTTTATCCATGCATCCCCCAGATCCAAAGGCTTTAGATAAAAATGTCCTGCATGTCTCAACATCCAGACCTTTATTCCAGACAGATCCAAATTCACAGTTGGCAGAACTTGATGATCCAACTTATGCCAACTTGACTCCTCCAGAACCTGTGGACCTGTCATTGCTAAGCTGGCCTGAACTGGATCCCGATCCAATGACTCCTCCTGATCCTCCAGAACTAGAACTACCTTTAGACACTAGGTATTTTTCAAAAGTTTTGACTTCTGAAAGGGTAGACTCGATTGTGCTAGATTTTACAAAGCTAGAATCTGTAAACCTGGCAAACTTGCACTGGCCAAAATTGGATCCAGACAATATTAGTCCACCAGATTCATCATCACCTCAAGAGTCTTTTGATACATCCATACAACATCCTTTCATTCAAGACCCTTTAGAAGAAGTTGAACCATGTCTACTATCTTCAGTTCTTCATGTAGCAACAGAGCAGCAGCAGCATTCAACTCAAACTTCTGTCAGCCCAATTGTGCTGCTAGAGCCAACTGAAGAAAACTCAGATCACAACATAGAAGACTATACTGTTCTGGAACCAGGTGACTGTCTTGTGCTGAGTCCATTGACACCAGAATCAATGGATCTTAATGATTTGAAATGGCCAAGTTTAGAATCCTTGGACCCCGAGTTGCCTAGTCCAGGGTTTGCAGATCTTCCAGACCCTCCAACCCCAGAAACAGCTGATTTTGATGAACCTGCTGACCACACAGCTGAAGATCCACCTTTCCCAGAACTACTGGACACCATTTTCTTACAGCCAGCAACTCCAGAACCAGCATATGTAGATGTGTCAAATCCTCAGAGTCCAGAACCTATGTCTCCAGCACTTCAGAGTTCAGCAACATTTGAGCCAGAGGCTCATCCTGTTGTTTTGTGGTCAAAGAGAGAAACTATGGATCTTCATCAATCAGACTCCCCACGAAAAGAACCTCTAAATATAAGAACTCCGAGCTGGTCAGAAATGGATCCTGAAATTATTAGCCCGTCAGAACCAACCTACATGGAATCAAGTGTTGCCTACTTGACTCAACTGCCCCCTCTCGAGAGTGCTTCAGTGACACTTCCTGAACCTTTTTCTCAACAACTAGATGACCAGTACCCTGAAGAATCAGACGACCAAGTTACAGAGTACCCACTCAAACCAGATGCCCTTGACTCTGCTACAATTGACCTCCTAGAGTCAGAGGCAATATTTTCAGCCATCCTGTGTTCAGTGGAACCAGATGATCCTGAATTTGAGACTCTAACTATGGAAGAGACACTGGACATAGTGGATCAAGGTAACAGTTCTCCTGCAACTATAGACCCAGCGACTGTGCACCCATTTAACTTGTCCCTTTTAGAACTTCAGGCTGCCTTAGATGTATCAAAGAGAGAAACAACCGATAACGGGTCACCAAGAGGAACCATGGCCAGCAGCCCGTCTCCGTCTTGCAGAGATTTCCTTTGGATTAGATGGCAACGAAGGTTACGGGGACGGATGCCCATATCCAGGAGTGCCAGCATGGAGATCTACCATAAGACATACTCCAATAACTCAGAGATGTCTTATATGTCTCTGTCTATTTGAGTAACTTGAAGCCACACGTGGTGCATCCATCACAGGATTTCTAAAAATCAGAGGACAAAGAAAAAGTGTGTAGTAACAAATCAAAATGTTTACAAGGTTTGTCTGTTCTTTGTAAGAGTGCAAATGGGTGAATGGAAAACAGAATGAAAGAGGAGAGAGAGAGAGAGAGTTGGCCAAGAAGCCATTAGGGAGGTTTTAGGCTATAAGTGATCCTTTATTCAGAGCTGATGAGCCCCAATGAGAGGTCGTAGCTAAAAGCAGCTTGATGCTCGCACCCATATCGCATTAGCGTCCCTGGGATACTCAGCGCTTATTTAACACTGAGCAGCAATGACTCATCCATGAACCAAAGTCTCAATTCCACGAAAAACTGCTTCTCGACATTACTTTACAGTCTGCTTGGTTTGGCCATTCCTTCTGGAAAATACATTTCGGTAGATACTGTGATTGCATTGGCTGTGGACAGGACAATTTCTTGGTGAGAAATTCTCAAGAGTTTCTTTGAGAGCTTCTTTCTTTGATAATCTAAGACTTTTAGAGCTGTTTTTTGGTGTTGAAACATTGACTCATGCTGCAGAAATGGAATGTAAAAGTAAAAAAAAAAAGAATAATAATAATAATAATGTCTCTCATCCAAATGGGTTTTAAAAAAGGATGAGAACTGAACATTGACCAAAGACTGCTCAAGGGATCTCTTTGATATATTTTGTGGGTTTTGATCATCCTCTTCTCTGAATGTGGACTAATGGTGGTTACGTTCAGATTCAACAGAAGTCAGAGTGATTAAAAAAAGTATTAAGAAATGTATGAAATGATGTTCCAGGTAATTCAAATACAAGTCTTCAAAGCCAAAGCCTTGCTGTGAAACAAGCAAGCGGGTTTAGTACTGTGAAACTTTTGAAGACGCATTGGGTTGAACAGCTGCAGTTTGCACAGTTAAATGTAACCTTCTGAATGCATTCTGTATTTTATTGTTCCATACACACATACATATATATATATATATATACATATATACAATCAGACGTATATACTGTACATACATGGGATGAATAATACTGAAATGGTGGTTGAATCCTGCTCCATAGATTATCATTTTTATATAAATATAGATATTCCTTGATTTATTGTGAATATACAGTTGAATGTATACTGTGGGTTTTTTTTTTCTTTTCCTGTAATGACCGAAGTAATATATGACTGTCAGTAGGTATGGAAAGAGGAAATATTAAGTTTTACGTCAAAATAAGGGCCACCAATTTGTCTTATTCATGCTGGAATATAAAATAGGGCAAAAAAACAAACAAACAATGGGCAAAACTCTACTAACCGTCGAAGGATAAAAAGAAGAAAAACACTGTTGATAACCATAAGTAATATGAGAAGTTGGTAATGTTGCTTGTGGTAGAATTTAATCAGTGTGTATTTAGCTCGTCTGTCGGTAAGGTCCGTCATCCGTCGTCCACAATTCACTCAAATCGTATCTCCTCCGTCAGGATTTCCGTTCCGATCGTTTTGTTTGAAAGAACTCATCACTCCGCACAAAACTTGGTTGTTGTTTTGTCAATTTTTTTTTGCTAACGAATTTGTAATTAGGCCAAATTAACACATTTTCCAGGCCTCTCGCTAGAATTGTATCTCCTCGCTCAGTTATCATCCGATTCCAGTTCTGATCAATGTTTTGCGTCGATCTTCCCTCGAGGAACAAAACTTGGTCGTTTGTTTGTCGATTTTCCTGTTGTAAACAATTTGTCGTGGACGTTAGTCCTTTCTCACATTGTCACATTTCAGTTCTGTTTGTTGTTTTGATGGCAGACCAGACGATCTACTACGCCCTTGACATTCTGGTTTTCTGTTCAAACTCCACACTAGTAAGTATTGGCATAACAATCAAATGATTTGGTTGATCTAAAAGGCAAAGATTAAAATAAACCTCGGCAACAGTCAGAAATCTATTATTACTGATTAGCATTGTTTATGAAGCTATTTTAAAGCGATTTTTAAAAAGGACAGACAATAGACAACAAAAAATCTTTTTTTTTTTAACTGATGTCCAAATGAACAGACTAGCAAGGTAATTTGCTCATAGCGCTGATATTTCAAATAGTCTTTCTCTACATCATAATCATTTGTGAATTAACAGTAGATCTACCCCAGATTCCAACTGGAGGATACGAAACAATATCGTATCGTGTTATATCAGATTCAGTCGTATCATCAAATATCGAATCACTGCCTGAAGAATCTAAATTGCATCGTATTTTGTGGAAAGCTGAGGTTTCCTACATCCCTACTTGTTCGGTACTTCGATAATTCTGAAATTACATGGATAAATTCTTTGGTTTGAGTTATTTGTCAGACAGAAAGGATGTGTTTACACTTATTGTAAGTTAGCCAGCCACCTAATTAACAATGAAAACATGTCTTGCAGTGAGAAAGTCGGTACTTTAGCGTAAAATTTCAAACAGGTTCAGTTCACCTTAAATCTGCTCTCTGTTAAAGGACACCCTTTATCTTTAATGAATTACTCTTAAAACAGTATAAAAACTATACAAAGAGGTGAAACTAAATAAGTTTCATAAAATATGTATGTACAAATAAATAATTATTTGGAATATATGGAATATATTATTCTAGAAATAGTGGGAAATATACAATGCAATAATCTATATAATGTACAAGATATATACGATAATAAGTAGTCAGTCAAAATTTATAAAATAAGTAGAATATAGCTTTTGGAATTGAAAAAAAAAATCTTTTACGGTTGCAGAGATACAGTGATTTTTCTCAAAATAAATCGCGAGTGACCCCCATCACCCCCACCTCTACCTAACGTTGTAGCACAAAACAGAAAGGATCTACATGGTCCTAATTGGTACTATTAGAACCAGAAAAGGTTGTAGTTTTATGAGCAGTTTAGTTTCGGAGGTTAACCCTAACAAAATTCTTGGTACGTGCTCGATGCATATGGCACGATGCATATGGCACAACGCGTCACTCACTTCTGCCTGCTCCTGTGCTGAATATGAAGTACCTAGAGAAGGTGGTAAAAAAAAAAAAAGGAACATATTTAAGTTTCTTTTTTTCCCCGACATTAAAATAACTCAAATTAATTCATAAAGATTTGAGGAAAAAAGTTTTTGTCCAACAGATCTACGTCCATTGGCCTTCTTCAAATGTCGTGTCCGGTTTCATCGGTTTATGGACTATTAAAATAAATAATTCATTCTGTTAAAATTCCAAGAATGGTACAGATTAATATGTGGTTAAAGTGTATTCATAAATGAGTTAATTTGCCCAAATTGGAACAAAGTAAATGGCCAAAAATATCCAGAATTGGATGTGGACTCAAGCCCAGTCCTGGTAGCTCATGCCCTCATTTGACGCCACTTAATATTTCCCCTTTGCTGCAACTCTTGGGTTTTCTGGCAAGTAATAAAAAGTGGGTTAAATGCACACATTTAGACTGAACCCACCGGTGCTGTGAAGTACAGTAAAACACTGTACAGTAGCGTTAAAAAAGAAAAAAAAGAACAAAAAGAGAAAAATATTCTTGCTTGCTCATTGCGCCATAACACCATAATGAATCTTAACATGTTTCATAAGGCAGGAAGTATCGGACTGAGCCGTACGGGTAATTTATCGCATGGGAATTTAGAAAGTGTATATTTTTTAAAAAAAACTGAGAGACTATTTTGTTGTAGTTGCATATCCATGCATAGTAGATGTCATGCCATATTTTCCAGACCATAAGACACTTCAAAGTATAAGAACCTGATATTACGATACATTGAAGTGGTTGGGTTTCATCTGGTTTCATGCAATTAAAGCTGGAAGAAGTTCTTAATCCAAAGTTTCCTAATTTTTCATATGAATTAAGTAGCACAAATTGTTTTGGGTGTTAGCTGATTCATCAGTTTACACTACATTACATCACATAAACAGAAATATGCAGTACCGGATGTACAGTTGAACTCAGCGTTTGAGGGTTTGGTTGAAGACTGGGTCTTACTCAAGCAGCAGCTTCAAAGTACCTTTCCAATCAGTCACTTGGAGTCTTAATGACTAAAACACCAATCAGCACTTAGCACTGACTGATAACTGAGCTGATCCACAAAGAAAAGAGGAAGGACATCCTTCCCACCAATACCCGTTTTCAACCAACAGGGAACGGGTTCTTGAACTGGTTCCGTTCAGGATTCTTTAGAACCTTGTTGCCAGCTAGTGAACCGGCCCACGTTTTCACCAGTTTTTAATGAAACCATTGTAATCAAGAATGTGTCATGGACAGAGGGTGTGGCACAATTTGCAACAGGAGTAAACAGTAGGCGCAAGATGGCGGTGCCAGTGTTGTACTTGAGTCACTAAACCTTGAGTCCAAGTTCAGTCTCGAGTCCCCAGTGTTCAAGCCCAAGTCATTAAGGAAAATTTCAAGTCGAGTCCACTATTGATCCGAGTCGAATCCGAGAACAAGACTCCAACTGCACCATTTGACGGTGGCTGTTGCTGCCTTTATGTGAAAGCGTTTCTGCTACTGTGTCGGACTAACGTTACTGCTCGCCTGCCCCATTTTAGTTAACAGGCTACAGATAAAAAGCTCGTTCGTCGCTCAGCAAGCCCCACCCACTATCAACAGAGCAATGAACATAGCGTGTCGCTTCCTTCTCTGGGTGGAGTCTTACCAAACGACGATTGAATTTCGAGGTTGTCCCCGTCGTCCCCTCAATAGTTCTTCTACATATGGAACACACAACAGCGCATTTTTTTCCCCACTGCACGAGAAGTCTGTATAAGCAAAGTGGACAATCCTAGTGGCGTTCTCTCCAGGCATTTTAGCGCCATTAACCTTAGTTTGTTCCTGAACATGACGTTATGAACAGGTGAGTGTGCATTCTCTCTCTTGCACAAAATTAGTATAAAAATTTAATGTAGATATAAATATCTTATGCCAGATTATTACGGCATGTTACAAAAAATACAGAAAAAAATCCGAGTCCGCGTCTCCAGTTTACAAGTTCGAATACAGTTAATGCATGAGTCCGAGTCATCAGTGCTCGAGTCCAAGTCAAGTCTCGAGTCCTTAAAATTAGGGCACGAGTCGGATTTGAGTACTACAAGCCTGGGCGGTGCACATTGATTACCTCCGAGTTTTTGCTGTTATTGCAAATATTTGTTTTCGGTCCACTTTTTTCTGAAGACGTCTCCTTTTCTGTTGCGTTCTCCATCACTGTGCTCCGCTTCCTCTCCAAACTAATGACACACTCATTGATGTCACGGTTCATGATGGAAAAACCAGTTATATTTTGGTTCCAGCTGGGAGGGAACCAACTTTCAGCTTCCGAACCAGTTTATTTTTAGTTGAAATGCTCTGAACGGTTCAAAATTTGGTGCGAGAACAAGAAAGGAACCCGTTCCCTGGTTTTCAAAAAACGGTACCAGAGTGCAAGGTCAGTTCTTCTGGACTCCTGTAGCCAGTTGCACAAGCAGGACATAAGCTCCATTGTAGCCTAGTTTGAAAAAATTGGCCACTACATTCAAGTTTACAAACTACAAAAAAAAATGGTTGCATCAGGTGACATAGTTTCAATGTAGCCTTTGGTTTGAGCTTAAAACCTTTACCTACCCCTTAGTAGGCACAACATTCGCCTGGACGCTACACGATTTCTGACCACAGATAGTTCAAAGTCGCAATATCCCAAAGACAGAGTAAATACTTTAACAGTTGCGCCACTTGGAAAGCATTCATGGAATTTTCAATGTTATAGCCATCCTAGCTTCCCACACTGGTTTAGTATCTACAGTAGTTCCAGCTTAAGATACTACAGGCATACACAAGGCTCAATATATCATATTCTCTCTCCAATTTGGTCATCTGCCAGTTTCCACCCAGCTGCCAGCTCTTCCCTATCATACAGCAGCCACCAGAGGAGGGTGAAGGCTAACGTGCTTCCGCCTGCCAAATGGCTGAAGCCTGCCAGCCAATCGTATCGTTTCCCAGCCATTGATGGCTTGTGATCTCCTAATGAGGGGGCAAACACAAATTTGTTGCAGCACTTGGGAGCCCAGAATGTTACAGATTCACAACGAAACGTTCATTATCATCCAGATGTTCTCCAGATCTACTGCTACCCAGACCGACTAAAGCGCTTACTGAATATGAATTAATAAAGTACGCCATGAAACAGATAACTTCCTGCATTGCATTGCATTAAATGCAAAATCCGAGGTCTCGTACATCGGCAAGATTTTTTTCAAAGCTGCAGATTTCTCAGTTGTGAAAAGAATTTGGCTTTGTTTCTTTTTTCAGGTCAACAACCGAGGCCCATGCTACAGTTTGGTCGCCATGTTAAATGACGACAAGTGAAGTACAGTATTTATATATCAAGTGTGAATTTGTGCTTTTGACCTGAGAACGTAAGTAGTCAAAGGCATGAGGACACCGTTGCTAGGTAACTGGGAAACGTGAACACTGACAGACTCCTTGCGATTATTTTACTTGAAATAAGCCAAACGATTTAGCCAGCTCGTATGTAGCCGTTAATTGCTTTATGAGGACGACTTTGATGCAAAATTGCGAGAAGTATCATTTTCATTCGATTTGTGTGATTCAATAGTGAAAATAAAAATCTGCAATGAAAATAACAATGGAATTCTGCTTAGCATCAACTATTAACTGTTAATATTGCATCGCAACGTGTCAATTTCAGAAAATTTTACCTTTGGAAAAGTTGTTTATACTACAAGACTAGTGCGTTTTTGGAACCTTCTCAGTGAACACACGATCCCATATGAATGTAGCAACCTACCGTAAAAACCATTCCTTCTGGAGTAGCATGCTGACCGTAAAAACTTAAAAAAAAAAAAAAAAAAGGAATACTACTGGGTTATTATGAAAATTACAGATACACACCATTTTGAAAAACCTGCTAGAGCTCCCAAAAACGTGTCTTATCGTCTGGAAAATACGGTCTATGCTAGGCTTGCCATTAGACATTTCTCTGATGCTAATACTCGTGAATGGTGTCTCTTTATTATATTTATTGACTTTTTTTTTTTTTATCATCGTCAATGCTTTCCAATCACTGTGAGCTTTGGAATGATTTCAGCATCAGCACCAGAGTTGAGTTTTGTCTTAACAAATAACAAATTATCTTAACATTTGTGTGTGTGTGTTTTCACAAAAATCTAACTCTCTTAATTTCCTTTCTGTAGACGCTTGACTGAAACACAATGGCTAACAGGTCGAGCACTCTGATTAATTTCATATATTTATTTGTATCATCAGTCATTGCTCGCACTTTCCATTCCTTTCTTAGAGACCATTCTAAATGTATTCTAAATTATCTGAATGCTACGAATCTAATGCATAATAAAAAGCACTTCCGCTGTGCTGGAGAGTACTTGTGGTTTTGTGTGATATGGGACTGCCCTGTTTCTACATAAATTTATACATAAAGCTGAGATCTGTACAGTGAGCTGAAGTGGTAAGTGAAGTCTCGCAGTGAGCAGTCGCATTTTCTGTAATTGATTTGTTATGGCACCCCATGGATCAGCGTTCTCTCATGGGCTGTTGGTCTACTTCCAAGAAAATCTACTTAAAAAATGATACAGTATTATTACTTTCGATTTGTAATGTACTCATTATTATTTGAGGGGCAGCACAATGGTGTCGTGGTTATCACTGTCGCCTCACAGCAAGAAGGTCCTGGGTTCGAGCCCAGTGGCCGACGGGGGTCTTCCTGTGTGGAGTTTGCATGTTCTCCCCGTGTCCGCATGGGTTTCCTCCGGGTGCTCCGGTTTCCCCCACAGTCCAAAG
>JAPFFA010000003.1:3791248-3801301 GCA_026153275.1 Sciades herzbergii | reverse complement strand
CCGAGTCCCATCACTAGTAGTAGTCGGCAATTAGTATATAAAATAATCTCGATATAGCGCGCTCTCGGGTAATTCGCAGCCCCACTTTCTTGGACCCCGACCATCGCGTTATATCGAGGTTTCAGTGTACTACTAATACTTCTCCTGCTACTTCTGCTGTTGCTACTTACACTATAACGACTACTTCAACTACTTTTACTACTTCTGTTACAACCGCTACTTTTGATTCTACTATTACTTCTACTACTGTCTACAACTACTTCTACCACTTCTACTCTTACTGCTAACACTTCTACTTTTACTGCTAACACTTCTACTTTTACTCCTAATAAGTACACTTCTACTACTTAGACTGCAATGACTACTTGTAATTTCTACGACTACTACTTCTACATGTACTACTTTACTACGACTCGCTGTATATTATCCTGTATTTTTCACAGCTACTTACTAAACTAATCAATAATTTGACACACAATACTGATTAAAAATTATTTCATGTGACGTGGTCCATAGCAACGGTCTGTTATTCCTAGCAGCAGCCTGTTATACAGAAATACCAGACTGTAGACCAATCAGAACTGAGTATTCAACAAAGCTGTGTCATCATTTCCTTTAGTATAAATTCACAAGTGATTTATAGAAAATCGCACACTGATTGGTCGAGAGATTCTGACCATTTCTCGATAAGCGATTCGGCAAAATGGCGGCCGACCGCTTTGTCACTGTAAGGGAGGAAGAATTGCAAATGATGAAAGAAAGTGCTGTTCCTAAAAGAACTAAAGATGCTACGAAGAAGTTTGGTCTAAAGCTATTCAAAAGTAAGGTGGGATTGTGATTTATTTTATCGATTTCAAAACAAAGTATTTTATGTGACCTATAGTTTTTTTTAACATTTAATGTTGTGGAACGTCCATGAAGCTGGTTAGTTCCTGTTCTTACTATAAATGTTTTATAGCTAAAGTGTCAGCAGCTAAAGACAGATAAGACAAAAAAAAAACCTATCCAGCTCCTGAGAAACACCAACGCGTAAATGCCTCCATCCTGAAGATGTCGGAAAACTTAGTTACAGCGCGCTGACACTGGAGGCTCCTTCCCTAAACGCTAAAGAAACGTCTCCTTCGGGAAAACCTCACCACATCAGCAAGGTTTATGTGGAGCATCTGCTGTGAACGAGCTGTTACTATGGAAACTGTTGAGCTTCTGACCAATCACAGATGAGAACTGAACAGTGTCATGGTACATGATTATGAGCTGGAAATAAACCGGAGTTTGGAGTTGTACTTTAGAGAAGGGACCTGCACTGTTCACCTCTGTTCTTCTTTTCTCATTTCTTTTCCTCAGGATGATGATGGCGAAGACGATGATGATGATATTTGATGGGCTGATGCAATCCGTGTCCTTCCCTGTGCGTTTGAGGCATTTCTCTCCTCGTACAGGATCTACAGACTCACCATGGCGTTGAAAGAAAGGGAAATGGGGATGGAAGGACGAGCTGGACGACCTGATCACTGCAGCTCGATTGATTCCCGGTGTGGGTGTGGGATCTGCAAAAATGGACTTTTAATGGACGACTTACTTGAAATGGCTATTCATGGGAATTTAAGTCACTGCAATGCCACTGAACTTTCTTGTCTAGTCCTTCTTGTTGTTGTTTTCCTTTTTTTAATATTGTGAACCCTGTGCTAATTGAAGTAACACCGCTAATGCAAAGGTTTCTTTTCCTCTTTGGCTGCTGTCCGTTTAAAATTCTTCATTCCATTTTATACGCCTTGAAGTCTTTTACATTTCATTTGACAAATCTTGACATATTTCGGCTCTTACTTCTGTTCTAAAGTTTCAGATTATAATTTGGGTGTAACCAAAAGAGAGACGGAACTCAACATGATATTTATCTTTCACGTGTAAAGTGGCGTTAATTGATGACCGAGACGGTATGATCGTACGCCATGCGAAGAAAATCTGCGCGTTTTGCCATCATTGTCGTTTCTGTATTGCCATATCACCAAAAAAAATTTCAAGGCATTGGGAAGACCTTGAAATGTGCCTTCTTACCAAAAATATTTAGGGAAATTTATATTTCTTCACTTTTTTTTCCCTCATGAATCCATGAACAACCCCGTTTTTAAATATGACAATTTGCCAAAAAGACAAAACGTGATCTGACCTCACGTGGTGATCAAACCACCAACAGTTGACTGATAGTCGTGGGTTGTTTTTTGTTTTATTTCGGAAAAATGCTTGGAATTTCTGGCAGGCCAGATTTCCGACTCCATAATAAACATGGACAGTTTTATTCAACACTAGTGGGATGTTTCATATACATACAATTAAATTAATTGAGCCACATATGGGTATTTAATATGTTGGGGAAGAAAAGAAAGCTTTATAATAAGTCAGTATCTCTTGTTGTTTTTTAAACAAATCTTAATAACTGTCACATTTTTCTAACATGTAATAATCCTACGTTTCTTACCTAAAAATCGTAACTCATTTTTATTTTTATTTCTGCACACCATAATACACATGGATGACTCGTCGAAAACAGAAAATGGAAAAACGAACGGCTGTTATGTTACGTTCACACTATCAAGCGGCACAAGTAACTTGTCGCTCAAGGGCGTGGCCTGTACAACTTTTTTTTTTAAATGTATATTTCTGATAAGAAGCTTAAGCTGACTAGTTAAACAGAAATTAAACTAGATAGAGACTGTCAATAAAGTCACAGTGATTTGCGCTAGCTCTTACAAAATGGGGGGAAAAAGCCCATTTTTCGGTGATCCAGATCAGCACCAAAAGTCATAGCAATGTATGGTATTCTTCATGTGAAATTTGGTTGAAAACTGAGGGGAAAAATAGCATCCTAAAAACGATAGAATAATAATAAGAAGAAGAAAGTAGAAAGATTCTGACTGAGAGTAACAATTTGCGCTAGCGCAAATTAATAACATACTAATCAGCGTGAAAATCGGTTGATTTGCATGTGACGTACACAACTTCATACGAGCTAGCAAGCTAACTACTAGCTGCGAGCTTCCTTCGTCTTCCAAGCTTTATTTTTCTTTGTTTCTGTACACTTGATGATGACGACGACGGCACAATTTTCGACGATACAATACACGATATTTGGTAGGAAACTGCCAGTAATACAGTAGTATCGCAATTTTATTTTATTTTTTTAAACTCTTTGGCCAGTTATACATCATCGACAAAATGCATCTAATTTATTTTCTGTAAAAATGTACAAATTTAAAGACTGCGTACAAAAGTTCAGCATCAAATCAGATGCTTTCCGTTCCCAATTAAATATATTTTAAATAACATTTAAATAGACGTATGTTAAAGATGTTTTTATAGAAACATAAAGTAGATCGCAGTAGCAGTACTGTATCGTCATAACGCTCAGCTCTGGACATCATATATGACCGGATAAATTGAAACCAACGTTTCACTAATTTTTTTGTTTGTTTGTTCCCATATTTCCGCGTCAAACAGGAACTAACTGCAGATAGAAACGAAAAAAATCACGAGCTCGTAATTGAGCGTTTGGATTTACGGTTTCATTATATTACATTACAGGCATTTAGCAGACGCTGAAATCTTATCCAGAGCGACATACAACACACCCGGAGCAGTTGCAGGTTCGGTGCCTTACTCAACGGCACTTCAGCCATTCCTGCTGGTCCAGTGAGTCGAACCGGTGACCTTTTGGTCCCAAAGCTGCTTCTCTACCCATTAGGCTTCCTACATCATTTACAAAGAATCGAGAAGTCGTCGATTCAAACGTGGCTGAAATCCAACGGTGCCGCAAACATACACGGAAAACGAACTGCCGCTTTGTCGCTTGCTAGTGTGAACGTCGGGTCGGTGCTTTACATGGTTCCGAGGCGCATGAAGTGAATTAAGACCTTTTCTATTAAGGTTCTAGGGTTCTATTAAACCAAAGAAAGGGGAATGTGACGTTATATCACTAACACGTGGTTTGGTTTCCATATTCTCCATGTCAGTCTGATGGAACTGAGGTCTTATGTTGTGCTTTTTATTATTTTTTTTAACAGATTTTCACTCACACACTAATCTCTTCTAGGATTAACTTTGACTTACTGACGCCAGCGACATGAAGAGCACATTTAAACTTCTATTCAGAGACCCTGATTTTTTTTTTTTTTCCCTTTTTTCCAAACTGTCTGGAGCAAGGTTGCATTTTGCGTAACGTATTTGAACGAGTTGTTCCCTGAAGTGCGTAAAATAACGATAATAAAGAACAACTTCTTTGTAATTACAGCTTGTGAAACTCTCCTCGCAGGATTTTCCGCCTTCTCCTCTGCGACCGGATGCCTATAAGACGAAAGCTTGTCGTTTTTGCTGCCAAAATAAGACTTGTACCATTATGTGTTTAAAAAGATGTATTATGATGCATTAACAAGTAAAGGTCTGAATTTTGCCTTTAAGATTTGAAGAAATGAGATTTGTTGTTGTGTTAACTTCACGGATGCATGGTTTTGTGGTGAACAAACATCTGGGAATTTTGGAGCACTCTTTTACATTATTTGAGCTTTAAAAATAAGATGGTTGGCTTTTTTTTTTAAGGATTTAAGGGCATTTTCAGTCACCTGGAGCAAACAGTTCCAATGAGGTCAAAAATTAACGTTTTTCATTTTAAAGATTCGGAGTGCAAAGTTGAATTCTGGGCAAAATGTTCTGTTTGTATTGCTGTTGGAGTTCTGAGATGTTTCCCTGCTGTGTACACACACACCGTGTATCCTGTGTGTAAATGTTTTGCCGAGATAAAAAAAGTGCCCTGCATTTTACAATTCCGGAGATCGCCGAAGCAAATGAACAACAATATCGCATCACGTGACCACTGGGGGGTGTTTGACCTCCTTTTAACCAAACCGAGTCAGCATGGGCGAACGTAGCGGACTCGGCTCGCCCGCCAGCGGAAAAGAAAAGGAAAGCCTACCTAGTGAGCGCAACTGCAAGATTAGAGAGATGACGTGTAATTTTTCTGGACAGATAACAAACTCATTCTAGCTAGCACTTAGCTATCTTAGCCTTAGAGTGCACGGGTTCGACTCCACGGTAGCGAGTATGGAGTTCTCCACCTAATGTTTTGATCTTACAGAGAAAGAAATAAGAAAACAAAAGCAGGAACGGAGAAAAGATAGAAATGTTCATCTTTCGTTTCACGCAAATGCCAACCACGAATTACAACCCTGCGACTCAAAACTCTCCGAGGTCGGTGTCGATGCAGAGTCATGACGTTTTCTTGGTGGTGTCGCCATTTTGGTGTGACGCAGTTCCATAGTTATGCTAATTAGTTAAAGCTCCCCCTTCACGTTCAGCTGTTTCCTGTTTCCGTACAATTGTACTGGTTTTAACCCCAGGAGGGAGGAAAACGTCCCGAAATAGAAAAAAATGATCACGTCATTCGTTCGTATGATATTGTTCTTACGAGACGAAGGAAAATATCATGCACAATACTTTTTTTTTTTTTTTATTTCAGGTCACTTTGCAGTGAGTACCTTTTAACCTTACAGATTAGAGAAAGTTTTTACATTTTGGCTGTAACTTCATTTTCTTGCAAGATATGGCCTTCTAAAGTATGCATATCTAAAATAATTTAAAAAATAAATTGTCGTCGATAAATATTAGCCGGACTTCCAAGAAAATATAAGTTGGATATTTATTCAGCTTTTTTTATTATATTTATTTATGGATATTTATTCTTAGCTTTTCCTTAGTAGAAATAGGTTCAGCGTAAACATATTGAGGAAATAAACCTGTATTTCGGAGTGGACACTTTTTTTTTGGATGGACAGATGTTCACAGGCTCCTGTACTCCATGTTTCAGAAGCTGGTTCAGGTGTGTTTTGCTCAAAAGTGACCAGCATAATAGATGTACTTTAATAAAAGTGTCTTTGATTTACAAAGATGTATTTCTTGTAAGAACAAGTGACAAAAGTCGGAGTGGACATTTTGGATGGACGCTTGCATATTCTCATGCATATTTAGATCAGCCCTGTGCAGAACAAAACCTGGATACAGTCACCAATGCACGGTTTATTTAAAGCGCATATTCTTATCTAGTTTCCCACTAGGTTTTTTTTTTTTTTAAATGGCAGATATCCTTCTTCGAAATTTTTCATTTAGGAAACTGAAGACTTTTCAAGTGGGGAACTAAATTTTGTCCATAATTTAACTGTATATTTTCAAGATAAGCAAATAGTTTTTGTTCATTTTTATTATTATTAAATATACTGTATACTATTATGTATTTATTTATGACATTTTACATCATATATGTATCAATACTGAACATTTAACCCTCATTTCTATGCATCCCAGTACTCCAGGAGACTGTAAAAATGCCCATATATAAATTTTATTTTTTAATTCATTGTTCGACTAGACTAGAATAGGACCAAGCATGGAGCCCTGAGGGACACCTTTGAAATTGGGCATTAAGCAAAAAGTATACAAGTGAAACAACAACAAATATGCAAACAGAAATGTAAAGTAGCTCACTTAACCTTTTGGACCCTGTGTCAATTGTAATGCACGTCACATGACTCCTAGATATTTCTTCCTGAAAATATGTAAATTAAGACAAAATTAGTAATACAAAAGGAAAGAGTCTTACCATGCTGTGAATACTAAAAACAAAGACCATTCATTGGATATGAAAAAAAAAAAACATTTTTATATCAAGAGTTTAAGTGTAGGACACTTTTTTTGTCGGAAAAAATGTGGGGGTGGAGAGATGTTAAAGAAATTCCTCCATTCCTGCTCTTCTGGAGCTCAAGCTGAGTAAATAATATATCTAATAATTCAACCCAAGGACAGATGCACAAGGGATCCTGTTTTATTTGGATTTCTTTTGTTTGGACTTCTTAACCTCGCTGTGTGAGCAGCTGACGTCTGTATTAGTCGGTCCCCATAGTGACTGAGTGACCCGAGCATGTGCGTTGTCCAGCTTTCCCCTGGTATTTTATTTACTTACATACTGTAACTGCCCTGGAAATACACCAGAGAGAGTGGAACAGCTGTCTGGTGTAATATCCCCTTGTTAACGCTGTACATCTTTAGAGTTTGCATAATCTTCTTCCTCTTTGAACATGAGGAGGTTGGGTAATGTAATCCTCATGGGAGTTCCTCCAGTAGAAAGAGACTCTATGAAGTGCTTATACTTAGTCGTCTCCTGACTAAACAAAATGTTTAAAATGCAGAACAACTGGAAAAAAAAAAAACCACGGATGTATAAAAGTAAATAGTAGTGCTGTAGTCAAGACCACCAAAACCGAGACCAGGTCATGACCAAGACCAGAGTGTATCGAAACCAAGACAAGACCAAGAGTTTGAGATCAAGTCAAGACCAAGGCAGGGCGAGACCCACTCAAGACCAGACCAGTGGGTGTGCGGGGGAGGGGTGACAGCTGTTAACAGGAAGTATATTTTCAAAATGGCAAGGTCACGTTATTGGTCGCATTTGAAGCAGGAAGTTTTACATCTAATCACAGTAACGATGTTAACAAATAAATTGGACAATACACAGGTCATTTTTTTAAATCCCCACAGTTGTGGTCTTGAAATAAAACCCCGAGTCCTCTATGTGTGAGACCGAGACAAGACCAAGTAAAAATGCATTCGATTCTGAGACAAAACCAAGACCTTTAAAAAGTGGTCTTGAGTACGGCAACACTAGTGAAAAGTGAGACGAGAAACATAAGCAACACTTCCAGGGGTTTTAAGCAAGTTATTGAGTTCATGTTCATGTGACCTCGTAATGATTATAATTAAAAGACAAACCTTTTGTATGGGGGCGGTACGGTGGTGCAGGGGTGAGCACTATTGCCTCATGGCAAGAAGGTTCTGGGTTTGAACCTCACGGCTGACGGGCCTTTCTGTGTGGAGTTTGCATGTTCTCCCCGTCTGTGTAGGTTTCCTCCAGATGCTCTGGTTTCCCCAGACATTAGATACAACCCAACCACTGGGGTTGCACAAGCCAATGTATACTTGGCGCCGGACCCAAACCTGGGGTTGCGTCAGGAAGGGCATCCGGTGTAAAACCTATGCCAAACCAAACATGCGGAACAGATCCATTGTGGTGACCCCTAACAGGAGCAGCCGAAAGACGATTAACAAGGTGTACGGCATGTGTAAATCATGAGGACACGCCTATCTCTGTGAGTTATCCCATGCAAATCAATTAGAATTACTACACACAGATCCTTAACCAACCTATGGCGTGTCATAGCATGGATTGTTTGCTTGTGTAAAGCCTGGCCTGTTGAATGAAGATGGCCTGTTACATGAAGATGCCCTCATGTGGCTTCCAGCCAGGAAATCAACAAACCGTGCTGTACGCCATACATCTAAAGTCCTTCCCTTGCCATACCCTGGTCTTCCCAAGCAGTCTCCCGTCCCAGTACTAACCAGGCCCTTAAGGTGCATTGGGCAGTGATGATCTCCGTGACCTTCAGCCTCTTGACTATTTTAGAGCTAGGGTCACAGTGAGGGGCTGGTCCTCTGGTAACCACAAGAGTTTGACTCCCCACTCGCATCTGTATTGCAGCGTGCCTTGCCAAACGGCAGTAGGTACCATTTTTATGATGGCCTTTGGCATGACCCAACCGCAAGTAGAATTCGCGGTCTCCCAAGTGAGAGGCGGACCACTAGGCCAACTCACAGTACCCTCCATGCATACAGGACCTTATTTGTGCTTCCATAATCTAAAACCAGCAAATTATACCAGCATAATGCATGCATAAGGAAGCAAACAAGGAACACAACCATCTTTACAGCAAGGTATTCCAAGCCTGATCATCATCATCATTTCCCAACTATAATGAAGTATCTTGGACCACCCTGGAACCATGTTTGTTTGGGTTTTTTCAGCAGTAAATCCAGTATGGACATGAAAGGATTATTCCCTCCTTATTTTGCAAGCTACCATTTTGTCTGATCCTAGGGATTATTTGCTGAACAAACCTGTATTGTGTATTGTCACCACATATTTATCTGTAGAGATGTGTGCAGGAACGCCTCACCTACAGGCTGTAGTGCTGCTTATATGCTGGAAGTGTGGAAGGCCAAAGGTGCCAAATGACAAACACTTGCATGCTTGCAGCTACTATACAGGTCTTTTTTTACCTGTTAAATTTTTATATATATATAGGGTCTGATGAAATTTAATTGGATGGAATTCTATATTAATGACATTTACACAAAGTTTGCTATGCTCACCTGTTACGTCTTTATTAAAGGTGAGGGCAATCTTTCCAACACAAGGGTGCGGGATACTACATAAGGCTACTCTGTTAAACATAATCAGGATGCCTCTTCTATAGATCATGTCTTCGTTTTCACTCACTAATCAGACACTTTGTCGTCCATGCTTGGTTTTTTTTCCTTCCTTTTTCTGCTTGACCCTCAACTTGTGGTCTGATTGGTTGGGAGTTTAAAAAAGTGCTTGGCGTCACAATGTACTTTTCCGAAAAGTTCAAAAACAGTTCAAATCCACTGTATTTAAAAAAAAAATAAAAAAAAATCTGACTGCAGCACTTTTTTTTTTTTGCAGCCACTTCCTGTAAGTTTCCATGTACAACATGAACTGGGGATTGAGAAAGGGGGGGAAAAAAACACCAAGCTTGAAAACATCCAAATGCCTACTTTTACACTTTACTATTCTTAAAGATAAGTGTCCGATTTGATGAAAGTAATTTCTTGTAGGCTACAGTGCAGAGGAGGCTATAGATTGAGCTAAATAAAATTACAATAAGCTTCGCTTTTCCAGAGCTACAGACCTGATCTTTGCCTTAACTTAGCGTCTGATGGGCAGCATTTGAATCCTTGCATTCTTCCTGACACTCTGCAAGACAAAGTGTAAAGTATAGAATGACATTCAAGAGGGTTCCAATTTGCAAATATTCTTGTTTGGGTTTTCTTTTTCTTTTTTCGCAGCTAGCTCTTAGTATCATCTCATTATCTGTAGCCGCTTTATCCTGTTCTACAGGGTCGCAGGCAAGCTGGAGCCTATCCCAGCTGACTACG
>JAPFFA010000003.1:3766477-3781139 GCA_026153275.1 Sciades herzbergii | reverse complement strand
GCCACGGGGCTCGAACCCGGACCTTCTTGCTGTGAGGCGACAGCGCTAACCACTACACCACCGTGCCGCCCAGCGTAAACTCTCATTCAACAAAAAAAAAAAAAAAGTGCATAAGTACACCAAGGTTACTGAAACGGCGTCGCTAATATCGCAGTAACCAAGTACATTTACTTGAGTACACTTTGAGTATCTGTAATTTTTTTTTTTTTTTTGGAAATTTATGACTTTACATTTGAAAGACAAATACGGTGTTCTCAACGGGTGCTTTTAAAGTGGCGCGCCGCCACGTTATAATTCTGGCCCGCCACCCTTCCCTTGGCCAAAAAAAAAACAAAAAAACGCAACTTTATCAGTATACACCAAATAAATTGTAAAGTCTTCAGTTTATTATAAGACGACCATTAAACGAATGCATACAGGTCTATCCGTGTGTTACACTACACCGCACCACATTACACTATACTGACACATAGTAACGTTGGAAGCTGCAGCTAGCCAGCAGCTAAATAACTTTGCGGGTGTTTGTAGCGTTATTGTGCAACGGTTACGCTTCTCTATCGTCCTTTCTGACCATACACAGTTACAGTAATCATATAACAGCACACGCACGTTAGTTAAGTCTTTTATTTTACGTATCTGTGATTGTGTAGGCGAGAGCTGCATTTTCCAGTTGCTTCACCGTGGTTGTTTACTGCAGGACTTCCGGGTTCCTGGGTCAAAGGACCCGAACTACAGAGGCCGGAGTGGCTTTGTAGTGCCAGACTCGGGCACGTGCACCAGCTCGTGCATGGATTGGAGTGGTTTCACCCAATTAACATTTTGTATTGTAAAAAATGTATGCATTGATTGTAATCGGGTATTTTGTTTATGCATGGAGGTTCGTTTATTTTTCAATATAATTAATTCAGGGATTCGCAACAGGCGCATCAGTCTCTACTGAAATGCCAAATGAGTCTCACGTTGACAATAAAGCTGATACAGTATGTACAGTAAGAATGTGTTTAATTTTGTGTAGAATGATTTTAACAATGAATTTAGCATTTCCTATCCATTTATTGGCCAGTTTCACTGTCAAAAAAGTCCATTTGGCTTGGCCCGCCCCGCCCCCTCCACCACCTTTTATTTTTGAAATGTGGAGAACCCTGAAATATCGTACTTTTCACTCCACTACATTTCTCTCAAGCTCCTCGTTACTATGAAGCAGGTCTGAAAGTGGATGTTTTTTCTTTTCTTTTCTAAAACGTGATGGTTTTTTTCGCAGATGACACTGAGACAGCCGATCAGTAATCACTAGGGTCACGTCACGTCTATAGACTGTATAAGATCAATGATTTCTCAGCAGCGTTATTTAACACGATCAGAATGGAAGGAGGCGGTTCTTCTGGGGAACGCACGCACTCATGAACCCATATTTCAGTTTTCTGAAAGGATTAAAGATCCATTTTAAATGTTTGCTTTGTTTGCCGAAAACGAACCGCATCACGGCCTACAAAAACTCGCCGTCCGACCTGCGGAAGCGTACTGAGGTATATAAACGTTTTATTCCAAGAGAAAGCTTGCAACGAAGTTGTCTGTGCTTTTAGAGCTAGCGATAATGTTGCAAACGTAGCTACGCAGTCTGTTTAGTCGAATGACTTTCTATGGATTTGCCCACCAAGTTGCCGTCGCCTTGTCCACGGCTAACGTTAACACGTAGCTAGTTAACTTGAACACGGAGTTACGCTAAAATGAATAACGTTAACTTATCTGAAGTCCTTTCAGAAATATGCTTTAGCATAATCTTGCCAAATAAACAATGTAGAAATCTTTTTTTTTCTTTTTCCTAGTAACATTCGCTACCCAATATGATTTTGAGTTTGAAAACCGTTTGCTAGCATGTCAGGTTGAGCTTCACTGACTAGCTAGCTTAACGTTAAACCACCGTGATGCACAGCATGCGTTCATTTTCTGAATTCACATTTCTGTCTTTGGTAACGGCGTTAGGTTTTGTAAGCGTTGTGGCAATAATACAATGACGCGTTGACAGAAAATGTACTTTTAATACTTAAGCGCTTAAGTAAAAATTAGACTGGACAACTTTCACTTGTATCGGAGTAACATTTGACCAGCGGGATCTGTACTTTGACTTCAGTAATGAAGTTGGGTACTTTGTCCACCTCTGCTAATATCTCACCTGGCAAAGTTGACCCACACTGTTCTCCTCGTGTACCCGAACTCGCTAAGGTTTCTCGCGCTGCTTCTAATCTGGCTGTCTTGGCAGATCTTTCATTCATCCTGTTGCTTCTTCTTGATCCTGCGAGATGAGCTTTCGTCTTGATCCTAAAGATCGTGTCCTAATTTGAGTGTTGGTGCTCAATCTGGATGTGTTTTATCGCGTAAGGTCAAAAATTCAAGTTAAGCATCAGGAAACATGGCTTTAA
Organism: Sciades herzbergii; assembly: GCA_026153275.1. Classification (NCBI taxonomy): domain Eukaryota; kingdom Metazoa; phylum Chordata; class Actinopteri; order Siluriformes; family Ariidae; genus Sciades; species Sciades herzbergii. Next base: position 3,778,719 of record JAPFFA010000003.1, on the reverse strand, counting down.
TTAGCAATGAAGCGGTCACCACACACGCAGGCATAATTATTCTTCCAATGCATGTTTTTGAACCGGAGTGAACGGCATTCTCTGAACAGCTCGTCGTCTGTTTTGTCGCCGTTTTTAATTATTTTGGGAATTCTTTCTGGAGAACCGTTTCTCTTTGTCACGAGTAGCATTATTACCGCGGTTATATCCGACACGCAAAGTAGGCACGGTCTTTCTTTAAAGGCAGTGAAATCAAAAGGAAATCACAAAGCGTTGCTGCAGCTCACATGTGAAGTGGCGCTGTCTTGGTGGTGGTTCTCATCCAACATGGCGGACTTCCGGTTTGGAAAATAAGCGTGACCTTACGTGCACACAAAGAATCCATTGCTTCATTTTTCTTTTGCTTTAACAGCCCACTATCAATCTTTATTTTATTTTATTTTTCCATAATGGTTGCTTTGCGTGAAAGCAAAGTGTAAAAATGTTTTTGTAACCTTTCCCGTTCTCAAAGGGATTCCTCCCAGAGATGTTTTGTTGTCCTTTAACGCTAAATAAAATTTTAATAAAAACCTTGCAGAGTGAATGAAATCACACCCAGCGCACTTTCAGAGCCTCGGGTTGCACATCACTATCCAAGCCTGCTCAGCTAATCAGATCAGCGGCTCATGCTGACTCAAAGACTCCGATCCAGAAGCGTTTTCGGATGCTGCTGGAGTTGAACATGATGGAAAAGACTTCCAGGCGCTGCTGTAAGGAGTTTCCGTGATGCGCTGCACATTTATTTCCATCCTTTCTATTTTCTGACCTTAGGTAAGAGGCGGGGTAAACCCTCGATAGGTCAGACAGCTATCACGGGGATAACGTACGGACAATTTCAAGTAGCCAGATGACATAATCTGCATGTCTTTGGACTGTGGGAGGAAACCGGAGAACCTGGAGGAAACCCCTACGAGGAAAACATGCGAACGGAGCCTTCTTACTGTGAGGCGACAGTGTTGACCACTGCACCACCGTCACTCAGTGAGGAAAATGCATTGGATCTGGAAATCTAAGCAAATGACCAGTCAGCTACTCGACTAGTTAACAAGTGAAGTGAATAATGAACGAGATGAAGTTGTGGTCGAGGTTATTATTCACTGAACCTGAGGCAGGTAATTGTTTTAGTATAAATAAATACACAGGTGATTATTTAAAAAAAAAAAAAAAAGATTTCGAACTTCAAAAGTGGCGTGTAAATATAATAACTTTGCAGCGCAGACTTGTCACTGATCTACGCCGAGTCCCACAAAATCCTTTGTTTTGAAATCGATAAAAAAAAATCCAAACTCCGCCTTACTTTTGAATAGTTTTCGTCCAAACTTCGTAGCATCTTGAGTGCTTTTATTTTCGGAGCAGCATTTTCTTTTATCACTTGTAATTCTTCCTCACTTACAGTGACGAAGCGATTGGCCGCCATTTTCTTGAGTCGCTCGAGGTGATTGTTGAGAAATAGTCCGAATTTCTCGACCAATCAGAGCGCACGATTTCCGATAATCAGCTGAGTATTTATACGGAGAAAAATTAATTATCGTGCAACCCCGGGCCTGAGACAAACCATTTAAGAAGACCCCCTATGGGAAAACACACACGTCACACTATCCTTGTGAGGACCTTCCATTGATGGTTATTATTATTATTATTATTATTATTATTATTATTATTATGGTTAATTAATGCTGTGCTGCACCTCAACTGAACCTTAACCTCAGGAATGAAAAGGAAACTTTTGGGCTCTCTTATTTATTTATTTTCAATTTTTGTATGTCCCCCAAGGTTGAAATAGTCAGATTTTACCATCCTTTGGGGACATTTGGTCCTCCGTAGTATATAAAAATAGGCACCCTATGGATACATTTGGCTGCTGCGTATAAATAAAAATGTTTTCTGATCCCGTGTCCATACAGTAAATACCGCTTACTTTCTGTGAGGCAGTAGCCACAAAAATGGAGCGTAATTTAAAAATCACAGAAGTAAAATATACCAAGTGTCTGTACTTTATATTATTCTACTCTTAACTCTAAAGCCAGTATCTCACTGGGCGGCGACAGCTTGCGAACGTCATTTGCGAGAGAGTTTCAAAAGTGTCTTGAAACATTCGCGGGGCTTCTTAATTTCCTCGCATGAGTCGCAAAGTATCGCTCCTTCGTCGCTGAAATTTTGAACATGTCCACAAAATTTCTCTCAAAATAGCCGCAAATGCGTTGTTGGTGTCGCAAAGTCATCGCGAACCCTTCTCGAGTCAGTTTCCGTGACACTTCCCTGCCTGCCGAGGGAAAGCCGGGCTGCGACAGCCTGCGACTAGTTGGAGACACAATAATTGTGGTAAAATATGCGAATATCAATTCAATGTGATTCCAAGTGAAAATTGTCGCTAGTTCGCATATTTTATCGCAATTGTTGTGTCTCCAACTAGTCGCGGGCTGTCGCAGCCCAGTGAGATACTACCCTTACAGTTTTCGAAACCGAAACCTCCGAACCGAGGCTGACACACACGCTGTCGCCATGACCCAAACTCTTTTTATTTCCCAGAAATGGCCTGGCGCTAGAGCTCAGTGGTCTCGATGCTCTTTTCGACAACTTCCTGTAACAACTCGGAAGTACGTCACATCGACATCACACATGGGGCCACTGACCAAAGGGGGTTAACCTGGAGTATGTTTAAAAATAGGAACGCACTTTCCCTCTGTAATAAGCATAAACATGTCTGAAAGCGAATTTTTTTTTTGGAGTCTGGTCCATTTGTTTCAAACGGTGAACCGAATTGTATACACTCACTGGTCACTTTAATAGGTATGCGCATACACAGTGCACGACTGTTACACTCATTCTTACAACACGATGATATCATGGTTACAGCCTCTGTGAGGCAGTAGGCACAAAAACATGCGCACACCCATCATGAAATTCTAACTCACTGTCATGCAATATTCAATATTGCTTACACGTACCGTATAATCTTTTATTTTTGCACACCTGACTTCTCTAACACGCACCAACAGACGTAACTCAGACAGAAATATTCCAGACCTGTTCCGTCTCTCAGCAGATCACGAAACCTTCCTGAGTTCCTCATTCGCGTAGATAAACAAACGGAAGTGCAGACAGCAGTAAAATAACTGCTATTAATGCAGGAAGGATCTGATTTATTATACAGACTGTTAGTTAATGCAAATATGCAGCAGGTTGCAGGTTTTGCATTCATTTGAATAGATTTTGAATCGGCAAAGTGTAATGCTATTTTGATCATCCAAAGATAAGGTACGTTTTTACGGAACAACGTATTTTAAACACTTAATGGTCCTTGCTTAACAATTTTCACTGCCTTTAATGAGACGAGATACGAGTCATTTGGGAATCGACTCTTTTGGTGAGTCGAGTTGAGCGCAACATTTCACCAAGAAGCGTCAAATACCGAGACTTCACCCTGTTCACGTTTGTCCTAAGTCTGGATTGATTCTGGATACTAATTCAGGGGGCATGTTGTGTTTAAAAAAAAAAAAAAAATCATCATGTAATTGTTTACTCATAAGTAATGGCACCCTCTCTGTTAGGTTTTGGTGCTGTGTATCCATCACGTTTTACCGTAGAGGTTATGGGTAGCTGGGAAATGCGATATAAAATGCTAAAAATAATTTTTTTTTTTGTATTGTTGTTTTGATACAGATCTGAAGCCAGACTGTCTACCGATTGAACTCGGAAAGGATGCAATGGTGACCCAGAGGATTTTCTTCCACTTTCTTCCATGATAAGCCCCACCTAATAAGGATTTCAAAAATCAAGAGACGCACGCTGCTCTGCCGAGGCAGTCCAATTAGGATTTGTCAAGCAATGCTGCCTCGAAAAAGCGTAAAACTCAATTCGAGTAATTAATGGCTGTCCATCAGGTTCAGAACTCGGAATGACTTTTCCGGATATAGGGCTAGCAAAGGATGACCGTTGCTAAATTCTGACATATTTGCATATACTTTTTTCTTCTTTCACTTTGCACTTAGGAAGGTGACTAATATGTTCACCATAAAAGCAGATGTCATATTTCATGCTGCGGCACATGAGGACTCTGAGCAGTCCATCGTTACCAAAGGGACGGACAAGGTTATTCCAAGAGACGTTAGCGCTTGTGTTTCTGAGACAGGAATACGGCCAAGATCCTGGGATAATGTGGAATCCGGGAGTGTAGCGGATTCTGGAAATCTGGGAAAGCGTTGCTTAGGGGCGGGAGACTTTGTGCAAGATGGAAACTCCAGTGACAGCGGGTTTCAGGATCACGTTCAACCAGTGGATGCTGGTGTTAAGAAGCAGAGTGAGTCATTGAGCAAAAATGGAGTAAAAGAGGAGGCGAATGGAGCTGCAGCTGAGAGGCCTTTACTTAGCCTGAGGTCAGAAACCAGAGGGGAAATGGCAAAATCTTATGTTTACGAGACCGAAGTAATGAGGAGTCCAAGCGTCATCAGTAACATATCCTCTCTTTCACAGGACTCTTTTTCTGATTCAAAGGAAAGCAGATCGTTGGAACAAGCACTGGGCAATTTCTGTTCATTGCAAGGAGCTGCACACGGACACTTTACACATGACATAAAGCACAGCAGCAATGGGGTAAGAAATTCCGTCTCCGTTCGAGAGAACCCCGATTTAGTCATCGAAGTAGGCAGACAGAGGGTCCAAGTCCATAAATCTGTTCTTGCTGAAAAAAGTGACTATTTTAAAGCAAGGCTTTCTCGAGACATCCTGAAAGTGAAAGGCGTAAGCTACAAGACGTTGTCCGTCTTGATAGATTACGTTTACACCTCCAACATGAACGTGAATAAGGATAACGTCGTGGATGTTGTGACCGGGGCGAAAATCTTACAGATCCCCTGTGCGGTGCAGGCCGCCATTGATGCCATGTCTTCCCAGCTCACGACTCAGAACTGCTACGAGATTCTGACCATCGCTAAAAAGCAGCGACTAAGCGAACTGAAGGAGACGGCATACCGTTTCATAAGCGACAACTTCCTGCAGGTGCTGAAAGATCCTGCCGTTTACGGACGTCTCACGGGCTCCGAACGAGATCTGGTTTTGAGAAATCGTATGGAGGGGCGCAAGTGCCTGATGGTGGCTGAGATCAATGACGTTTTTGAGCGAGTCGGGAGCAGACCCCCGAGCAGGGGCAACAGCAGGCCACAGAGCCCTCTATCTGCTGCCTCGTTTGAGGACAACCACATGATCTACTACTACAACGAGAATACCAAGGATTGGCACACTTTGACCATAATGCCCGAGGATATTAATACTAAAGGCTGTGGTATCTGCTGCATGTATAACTACCTGTTTGTTGCAGGTGGCATCCGAGGATATGGCGAGAAAGGAAAGGCATCAGACAAAGTGTTTTGCTACAATCCCATAACGGACCGCTGGAGCGAGATACGACCCATGAACCAAGCAAGGTCACAACTCAAATTGGTGTCCATGGATGGCTTTTTGTATGCCATCGGTGGGGAATGTCTCTTCACGGTGGAAAAGTATGACCCTCGTATGGACCGTTGGACCACCGTGGCTCCACTACCCAAGGGAGCATTCGCAGTTGCCCATGAGGCCACGACCTGCAATGGAGAGCTGTACGTATCGGGAGGAACTTTATTCTACCGCCTCTTGAAATATGACCCCAAGAGGGATGAGTGGCAAGAATGTCCGTACAACAACAGCAGGAAGAAATCCACCGACATGGTCGCGCTGAAGAGCTTCATCTACAGGTTCGATGTCAACCGTGAACAAGGCATCAACGTATTTAAGTACAACACCATAGTTAAGATGTGGCACGACTGCGCTTCCTATCAGCAAGGGAGCCCGCTGCCGTTCAGGTGTGCTGTGATTGGGAATTGCATCTACTGCGTCAATAAGACCCAGACTCTGCAGTTTATCGTGGAGGAAGAAGGCGCTCGATTTGCAGAAGAACCTCTCAAAGCTCCCATGGAGGCGAAAGGAGTGTTATTCCCGTTTATTCTGACCTTGCCAGACAGGAGTGATCGAAATGTCTGAGCAGGGAGTAAAACTTGAGGAGAATGATGACGGGGGGGAAGAAAACCGCTCGTACCAGGAATGTCTGTTTGCATGATGGATAGACATCCATGGGATGCCTTACAAGGACAGCGCTTTTGTTTTAATATTGTGGCACAGTGACATTACGTATATTGATAGCCTGGATGCTTTTTTTTTTTTGTGCACTTTGATACTTGGATGGTTGGACACAAATTTGGCAGCCAAAAAAAAAAAAAAAAAATCAGATCGTACTAGTGTTATAAAATTGACACAAAAAGCACAACAAAAATATAACTGCAAATAAAAAAAAGTCTATGTAGGATAAGGTTTATTAAACTGGATCTAGACATAATACCATCAAAGAAGTGAAGTATAGCACAGAAAACTAAAAATACAGCATAAATATTTCTATAACATTTGAGCACATGCCTTTTGACTTGAAGCAAAGCCATTGAACGAGGAAAGGTCACGTTAACGTAGCTCGGCTGTGCGCTGTTTAAGAGCACAAAGCACTTGATTGTTCTTACTTTGGCAGCACTTAGTAAGGATACTGAAATAACACTTGGGGAATGTCTGAAAACTTATTAATTAGCTTTTAATTTGATACTAACAAGGGCTCGATGAACAGCAGGTGATCGGGGAATCAAGCCAGTGTTTTGAATTACATTAGAAAAAACCCATACCGTTTGCCCATTGGTGGGCTGTTCATGTGTCCTTTAGTTCAGTAGGTATCAAAGAGGGGTCCTGGGACTCCCCAGGTATCTGTCAAGCATAGTCTTGAGGTCTTTGATGACTTCTTTTTTCTTTTTAAATTGTATTGGCGGAAATCACAATCCACCATTATGATTGCTATTATATTTATGATCGAGTTCTCAATGTTTCTTAGCTTATTTAATGGACCACTCGACTCAATAATTCGAACACTTCAGCTGATAAATAATGTCTGTTGGATGTCGATCTAATGTGTCTATCTGATGGTTCAAAATCCAGGAAAGAAAATCTCTAAGGCTCCCAATAAATAGGCAGAATATTTACTGTACGCATTTGAGAGGTTGGATTTGGGTCTTAAACCCGTGCTGAGGGCATCTGTGGAACTTGTGTTCTAGTTAAAGCAATCTCTGGGTGCAAAAAGTTTGATAATCCCTGCCTTACTTTCTACTTGGGGTAGTACTGGGGAGGGGGGAAACCGCGTCCCTTGTGGTAAATAAATAAACCCCAATTCCAAAAAAAGTTTTTGACTGAGTAAAATGTAAATTAAAGATTAAAAAAAAAAAATGCTCGTTTTGAAGTTACTGCTAACACTACGTTTCAAAAAAGCTGGGACGGGGAAATCTGTTGTCATAAAACTGTGATGTTATGAACTTACAATGGCATGGGTAGCTTGCACATCTGGGAAAGCACCATTATTGCTATATGATGTATACAGGTTTCAGAGCAACATGCTGGCATCCAGATGATGTCCTTGTCAGGGAAGGTCTTGCTTATTTCAGCAAGACGATGCCAAACTGCTTTCTGCACATATTACAGCATGGCTCTGTAGTAAAAGAGTGCAGGTGCTAAACTGGCCTGCCTGCAATCCAGACCTGTCTCCTATTGAAAACGTTTGGCGCATTATGAAACATGAAATGCGACAAAAGAGACCCCGAACTGTTGAGCAACTGAAATTGTACTGTATATCAGGCAGGAATGGGACAACGTTTCTTTTTCGAAGCTACAGCAATTGTTTGTCTCAGTTCACAAAGGTTTACAGTGTTAAAAGTAGAGGTGATGCAACACAGTGGTAAACACGCCCCTGTCCCAGCTTTTTGAAGCATGTTGCTGGAATTGAATTCAAAATGAGCATATGTTTTTCAAAAAAAAAATGTTTCAACATTTGATATATCGTCTTTGTACTATTTTCAATGAAGTACAGTACCAGGATTCCATGATTTTGCAAATTATCGCATTGTTTTTATTTTACACAGTGTCCCAAATTTTTTTTTGAATTGGGATTGTACAGTAACCAAAGCATTGCCAAAGATCGTCTAGGTTTGAATCTGAAGCACAATTTTCTAACCTTTGGTCATGTGATTCTCACTATTTGACAGAAATATGAGACTTGTTGGAAAAAGAGCCAAATTAATTACGCAGCACTTGATAAATAGTGAGCACATAACTCTTATCATGATAAATGATTAGACTATAGAATAATTCCTTCTTCAGTGCCACCTGTTGTGACTGGATTCATACAAGCAACGATATTTTGCACTTTCTGATGACTTTTTTCCCCGTTTGCAATAAGATGTTGGAACTAATCTGGAGTGTGTGTGTGTGTGTGTGTGTGCGCGCACTCATGAGTGTGTTGCTATCAAGGAAGTAAAAGCAAACTAATCTCAATCCCAGTCTGCTGCTGCATTTTTGTGAAATTTACAAAATACTGGAACATTATTTGTAGTGTACTTTTAAGTAAATCCAATAATTTAATAACTAGATTTGATGCTACATCTGTCCATATATACATTTTTTTTTTCCCAATGTTGTGACCAGTTCAAGTTGAAATACATATAGAGACTTATAACTCACTCCGTGTCATTATGCTCTGTTGATGTGTGATTTATGATTATAAATAAAAAATTATGCAAATGTGTCTTGTTCTATATCATAACTCGCAGCTATCTTAAAAGTGAGCCAGCCATTTTAATTAACCATAGAACGTTGACCAAAATCTAATTTGTTTCACTGTGATGACCCTCATTATTCAAGAATATATTAAAATGTCAGTTTTTGTACAGTATCAGTCTAAACTTTGGACACGCCTTCTGTCTAATTCAATGTTTTTATTCATTAAAAGTCACTTCATGTGTTAAAGTAATGATGGATGTCCTTTTCTCTTTGTTTGGTTCTTGATATAATACTGTATGGATTGCGACACTTGTGGTCTGGAATAGGGCTTTTTTATTATTTACTGTTTGTTGATTCCAAACGCATTAAGAAGGCAAGAAACTCGTCCACTAATTAACTTTTGACGAGACATGCCTGTTAATTGAAAAGCGTTCCAGGTGACGACTTCATGAAGCTGGTTAAGATAACACCAATAGTGTGGAAAGCGTCCTCGAGAAGCTAAACTATCGAACGTGTTTTGTTTCACACTTAATTCCGTATCTGTTCCAGATGTTATTTCATACTGTTGATGTCTTCAGTGTTATTCTACAATGTGTAGAAAATACAGAACATATGAATGAGTAGAGTAGGGGTGTACAAACTTTTGACTGGTACTGTATAATGAATCATTTGTCCTAAAGTCTATTTGCAGAACAAAAACCAATGCTGTCATCGTAATTATGATCTTGGTCATTAAGTCATTATACACACTCACTGGCCACTTTAATAAGAACTTGTTCTTGAGTCTAAGATCCCTGTTCTTGGCTGCAGGAGTGGAACCCAGTGTGGTGTTCTTTCTCCTGTTGCATGCTGAGATGCTTTTCTGCTCACCACGGTTGTAAAGAGTGATTATATGAGTTACTATATCTTTTCTGGCAAAAAAAAAAGCTCGAACCAGTCTGGCCATTTTTCTCTGATCTCTCTTACCAACATGGCGTTTGTTTCCACCCACAGAACTCTCACTTACTCACTCGATGTTTTTTGTTTTTTTGCACCATTCTGTGTAAACTCCAGCGACTGGTGTGTGTGTGTGAACCCCAGGAGATCATCAGTTTCTAAAATACTCAAACCAGCAGTCCATCTGGCTCAAACCAGCACCCATACCACAGTGAACGAAAGTCACACTTCACTGCAAGATCACAATTTTTCCCCTTCTGATGTTTGAACATTAATTAACTGAAGCTCTTGATTTGTATCTGCGTGATTTGTTGCATCGTTCTGCTGTCGAGGGATCGGCTGATTAGAGTACCGCATCAAGCAGAACAGCAGGTGGACGGATGGGTGTTCCTCATAAAGTGGCCGGTAAGTAGATTTGGAAAAGGAAACACAAAAACAATGACCATCCTGTTTAAAACCATGTAACTGTATTTTGGAACAGAAATCTACATTTTTTTTTCTTCTTATTTGTGGATATTTTATCCTAAATCATGAGCAGTGAAAAATAGTCAAGTTTTATCTGTAATAGCAGAATGTCAACAATTATTGTTAAACATTACCCAAATCATCCTAAAGCCTATTAAAGCAGTAATTGTGAATTATTATGAATGACCACTCTGTCGTACCAAGCGTTCCTATGAACTCATTTATTCTGGCCTCTCAATATCCGTTTTGTTTGTCTTGTTGCTGTTCCAGTGGTCCGTTCCTATCCCAACCTAACATGCCCCCTGCTGGACTTAGGTGATGTGCTATCACTGAGCATGCTGGGATACATGAAGAAGGAATCTCACCACAGAAGTTCTGATTGATTGATTATATAATATACACCCGCATACTTAAACATCCATTTGCATTGGTTTGTTCATTTTCCTTCCATTTTTTTTAGCTTTACAGATACCTGGATGTAGTTTAGACCCCTAATGCACAAGCCAGAGATGGCAGTAGTGAAGAGAAAGTTCCTTTAGACAATAAGAGGAAGAAAACTCATCCTCTTCTGGGTGATGATGACATAAATCGTTACTCCTTCATGTCTGTGTACTATAAACTCGGACAGCTTAAAGGAATATTTAGCACAAGCACAAGACCGTAACAAAAGAGAAGGACGCACATCTTTTTTAAATTAGAAAACTCAAGGATTTATTGGAATAAACATAAACTTTAACTGAAGAATGAGTTAAAGACAAACAAGATAAGCAAATGGGTCAGTATGGAGAGTGTCTGGATAAATGGAACACAAGGTGCGGTGCCCTGTAAAAATAAATAAATAAAGTAATAATAATAATTCAAAAAAAAAAAAACCCACAAGCCAAAAACAACAGCTGCTACCTGTCCCCTTCTTTCCTTTCTCTCTCTCTCTTTCTTTCTCTCTGTGGTATCTGCCAAACTGATCTTATATAGAGGCTGAACCGGGTGAGACAGGCCTCAGGTGGGCGGAGCCAACACAAAGCAGGAAAACCAGACGAGCCGAGAGATTGTTGCAATATGCAGCAGATTTTTAAATTGTTTTTTAACTTCAAATCTTCAATATCCAAGTGAAGTTCTCCACTGATGAATGGGTGAGACTTGGGCATAAAGCGCAGTCTTTACGGTTTCCAAGTGGAACCATCCACATCAGGGGCAGCTGGTGGTTTTAAAAATCTATCAAAGTCCTTCCTACGCCATGTGGTGCATAGGGTGGCGCCCATCTCAGTTTCGGTTTTAAAAATAGCAGAAGAATATTATGAATAGAATATCCAGGGCAACATACCCAGAGCAGCCTGGGGGTTAGGTGCCTTACTCAAGGGCATTTCCACCATTCCTGCTGGTCCAGGGAATCAAACCAGCAACCTTTTGGTCCCAAAGTATAGATCTGTGCGTGCTCTGTTTTATCGGTTTCATCTGTTGGTCTGGCCTCCATTTAAATGCCCAGTCTGTCTTCATAAAGAACGTCTAAAGACTTTTCCAAACTCAGGTGTACAACATTAGTAGCGTCTGCCTTGTCATGCTAAAAAGAAGCTAAGCTGCTAACTAGCGCAATTCCACTGAAGTTAGTAAAACATGTCAGCTAGACCAATAAACAAAACAAAAAATTCTGAAATGATGATAAAAAGATTACTTACAATGTTTACCAGTTACACAAATAAAATAGCAGGCAATGTGTAAAACCGTTATGGACGAGGCTACTGGCCACCATCACAACCCTAAGCACTCACTCTCTGTCCAACTGGTGCTTTTATGTTTAGTGTTGGATGTCAGTCATGTTTCTTACCTTTTCAGTGACTGACAGTTGGTTATGATGTTAAGCCCCTTTGAGATGCCAATAAGGAGAAGCTGTGCATTAGCACAAGACCACCCCCCCCCCCCAAAAAAAAAGCTAAACCCACCCATACGCTCATTGTCTCCTGAGTAAGTTGTGCATCCAGGGAGAACACAAAAATTACATATTTAAAGCCTTTTGTATCATTACTGTGTACTTTGAACTTGAATCTGTCACAGGAACATGTGAGTGGAGTTGATGGGGCATGTATGGGCTTCAGTGGAGATTTTCATTGAAAAGACTGCGCTGCGGGGCGGCACGGCGGTGTAGTGGTTAGCGCTGTCGCCTCACAGCAAGAAGGTCCGGGTTCGAGCCCCGTGGCCGGCGAGGGCCTTTC
>JAPFFA010000003.1:3701201-3711816 GCA_026153275.1 Sciades herzbergii | reverse complement strand
GCTACCTTTCTCTGCTCTCTCTCTCCATATATATTTTTTTTACAAAGATGGAGATTTAGATCCTTAATGAGCAAGCTAGAGGGGAAAGTGACCAAAAAAGTTCCGTAACGTATTATGTGGCATTAAACTGTCTAATATAAGCTAATTCATGGTTCTTGTTCTATATTTTATGCTATAGCTGGTGTTTCAAAAATCTCAATAACCTGCTAGTGTAAAAATGTCAGTATGACCCAGCTGTAAATAACACTGATCTTTCTAACATAAGAAATGATCCCACCCATCAATCTATGTCACATTTATTAAGTGATAGGAAATTACTGAAGTATTATTGAAGAGTTTTGAAACATACCGGAAATGTTAAGGAGCTAAACAATGACTGTTGCAGCTTTTTACATCTCACTGTTCTTCAAAGACTTTCAGTAATATCTGACTAACTGAGTAGCTCTTTGTCATTTTCATATCTGATGACGTCTTTGCCTACTTCCCAAAGGAATTTCCATAACAGATGACAGGTGTTCAGAGATAGTTGCTGCACTTGGCGGCAAATTTTAACCCTGTAGAACCTGGAGAAGGTACCCAGTGATGGAGTGGCATGGTGGTGGCATTTTGGAGCCAGTCACTGATAAATTTTTTCAATTTATGAGCAGGTTGCAGCAGTCCAGACCCAAAGATTACTCCTGGCACTGATCATACATTTGTGATACGTCTTCTAGCTGTAGATTGATTGCTATGCCTGTGGCCTCGTTGATAAAACGTTCTTACGCACAGATTTGATCGTAGAATACGTGTACGCTCAAATCCACACCAAAGTTCAGACTTGCCTATAAAAAGTCTTTGACATGGAAAAGTACTTAGTTCCATGTAAAGTCCCAACTTGGCGTATGCATGTTTCCTTGTGGCAATATTGGAGTATTGCAGGTATTTGGAAATCTAAGAACGCCAACATGTCATCTGCTGCATAATTATTTATCCTTATTATTATTAGTAAATGTTGTAGTTGTATTGCCAGATTGAACACATTGCTTACACTAAAAAACAAAATGTTGTAAAACCTTAACAAAATTGGTGTAATCGATCACAATAAATATTTGACATTGACTCAGTGTAGTAATTTAGCTTATAGGCGAAACTGAATAAATTATTTACATCGAGTCAATGTCAAATATTTACTTCAATTCTTTAAGCTGATTTTTACACATTTTATTTTACTAGTGTGTCTCAAAGTATTGGACTTGGTCCAAAGTCCTCTTTTCAGATGAAAGCAAGTTTTACATTTCATTTGGGAATCAAAGTCCTAGAGTCTGGAGGAAGACTGGAGAGGCACAGAATCCAAGGTGTTTGAAGTCCAGTGTGAAGTTTCCGCAGTCTGTAATGATTTGGAGTGCCGTGTCATCAGCTGGTGTTGGTCCATCGTGTTTTATCAAGTCCACTGCGCAACAGTCCAGTTCTTTCTCTCCTTAGCCCAGGTAAGAGACTTCTGACATTGTCTCTGGTTCAGGAGAGGCTTGATAATTAGGAATGCGGCAGTTGTAGCCCCTTTCCTGAAGACGTCTGTGTGTGGTGGCTCTTGATGCACTGACACCAGCCTTAGTCTACTCCTTGTGTAGCTCTTCCAAGTTCTTGAATCAACTTTTCTCGACAATCCCTGTTGCGTAAAGTGACTATGGAACTAAAAAATGCCCTATATAAGGTACATTTTATTACTATTATGCGTTTTCTTTTCACTGTGTAGTTGTATTGCTGTTTAGTGCCAGGTCCAACTTTTGGAATTAAGGTTGTCAAGAGTGATTGCTCTTCTTAATGGTTTTCTGCAATGATGATGATTGGATCATGCATGGTGTTTTCTTTAGAGGGGTCTGTATTGTTTTTTATTGACGCTTCCCTCATGCTCCAATTAAATTAAATTAAATCTCTTCTTTCCATGGCTTCTTTGGTTTCCACAAGTATATGATCTCACGATGGTATATAGATGGTTTGTAAAGTGTCTACACTGTACTAATCTTATATTATTACTAAAAATAAGAAATTATCCAAAGAAATGTCATTTATTTATCCCAAATTTATGTCAAAACATTTCCCGTTAAGTCATAGGAAATGACTTAAGAACTGAAGTAGAGTACTGAAACATGCCTGAGATGTAAAGAAGGTAAACAATATTTGAGTTTTTTACATCTCCGTGTCCTTCAGAAACTCTCTATGATGCGTGAAAAACTGAACTGCTAGTTGTTTTCTTTCAGACTTAATGACTTGCGCAAACTGCCATGTCCTTGTTCACCTACTTTACATAAAAAATTTACTTAAATCAAATGAGTTCGGAGCTGAGGGTCCTGCGCAATATCTTGGCTGTTCCTAGGACTGCGCTTTTCTGGACAGAGATCTCAGATGTTGTTCCTGGGATCTGTTGGAGCCACCTCTTCCAGTTTGGGGGTCACTGCACCGAGGGGACCACTGTTGTCATCTTCCACATCTGTTCTACCTCTTCTTTCAGCCCTTGATACTTATTGAGCTTTTCAAGTTCCTTTTTCCTGTTATTGTTACTTGGTATTGCCACATCTATTACCACAGCCTTGTTCTCCCATTTGTCCACCACTACCACGTCTGGTTGGTCAGCCACTACCAGTTTGTCCGTCTGTATCTGGAAGTCCCACAGGATCTTAGCTTGGTCATTCTCAACCACCTTCCGAGGTGTGTCCCACTTTGACCTTGGGACTTCCACACCATACTCGGCCCAGATGTTTCTGTACACTATGCAGCCACTTGATTATGGTGTTCCATTTATGCGCTTCTTACTAGCATCTTACACCCTGCTGTTATGTGCTGGATTGTCTTGGGGGCATCTTTGCACAGTCTGCACCTGGGGTCCTGCCTTGTGTGGCAGACCCCGGCCTCTATTCATCTTATGCTTTGGGCCTGTTCCTGTGCAGCTATGATTTGTGCCTCTGTGCCATCTTCCAGTTCAGTTTTATCTCGCCGCTGGTAGGATTTTTCAATATCGGCCACTTCTTCTAGCTGCCGGTGGTACAGCCCATGCAGTGGTTTGTCTTTCCATGATGGTTCCTCTTGCACTTCCTTCTTGGGTTTCTGCCGCCTGAGGTATTCACTAAGCACTTCATCATTTGGGGTCATCTCCCTGATGTACTCGTGGATCTTTGTTGTTTCTTCCTGGATAGTGGCTCTGATGCTCACTAGTCCTTGGCCTCCTTCTTTCCTCTTAGCGTACAGCCTCAGGATGCTAAACTTGGGGTGAAACCCTCCGTGCATTGTCAAGAGTTTTCTTGTCCTGATGTCGGTGGCCTCCATCTCCTCCTTTGGCCAGCTTATTATGCCAGCAGGGTATCTGATGCCTGGCAGAGGCCTGGACCTTGGTCTTCCCATTCAGCTGACTTCTCAGGATTTGCCTTGCCCTTTGTAGGTATTTGGCTGTTGCTGCTTTTATAGCAGCCTCTTCATGGTTGTCATTTCCCTGCGGGATTCCAAGGTACTTGTAGTTGTCTTCCACGTCTCCTATTATGCCATCTGGTAGCAGCACCCCCTCAGTTCTGACTGGCTTCCTGCTCCTTGTTACCATCCGGGTACACTTATCTAGTCCGAATGACATTCTGATCTCATTGCTGTAGGTCCTGGTGGTGTAGCTCAGTGAGTCGATGTCTCCCTCAGACATGGCATACAGCTTGATGTCATCCATGTAGAAGAGGTGGCTGATGGTTGCTTCATTTCGCAGTCTGTATCCATAGCCGCTCTTGGTGATGATCTGGCTGAAGGGGTTCAGTACTATGCAGGACAGCAGCAGGGATAGGGCGTCTCCTTGGTATATGCCGTACCTGATGGTGACCTGTGTTATTGACTTGAAGTTGGTCTCTAGGTTTGTTTTCCCACACCTCATCGAGTTCTTGATGAAGGTTCTGAGTCCTGTTGATGTTGTACAGTTTCAAGCATTCCAGGATCCATGTGTGGGGCATCAAGTCATCGGCTTTCTTATAGTCAATCCAGGCAATGCACAGATTGGTATGTCTGGTTCTGCAGTCTTGAGCTACTGCACTGTCTACCAGTAACTGATGTTTTGCTCCTTGGGTGTTCCTACCAATTCCTTTCTGGGCCTCACTCCTGTCTTGAGTCATGTGCTTACTCGTCTTATCCGCTATAATGCCTGACAGGAACTGACATGTTGTGCAGAGGCAGGTTATTGGGCGGTAGTTGGATGGGTCTGCTCCCTTCTGTGGGGCCTTCAGGATCAGGACTGTCCGGCCTTCAGTCAGCCATGAGCAGCTGGTTCATCTGTGCTGCCAAGCGCTCATGTAGTAAGGTTAGCGTCTTTAACCAGCAGGCGTGAACCATATCCGAGCCTGGTGCTGTCCAGTTCTTCATTTTCAAGACTCTTACTTGGATGTCTTCCACAGTGACGGTTACTGGATCTTGTCCAGGGAGATTGCTGTATTTGGCTCTCAGGTTTATTAGCTTCTGAACACTGTAGTTATGTGATTTTTTTTTTTCCCTTCTCCCATATCCCGTTCCAGTATTCTTCAGTCTCCAGCCTTAGTGGACCTGGAACCATGTTGTTGTTACCCTGTCACTGGGTGTACGCCTTTGATCTTTGCTTGTGTACCTCCTTAGACGGGTAGCCAGGGCTGTGAGTCTTTGGCAGTCTCTAGGGCCTTCAGGTATGGACAGCTTGCTGTATTTGTGCTTGACTGGTACTTAGAAGGGGGGGGAGAAAAAAAAATCCCAGCAAAACTTTTGTAAACCTTTTGGGAATTTTTATTTCAGTTTGGCCTACAAAAACCTTTACACCCAAGTTTCTGAAAATATTAATAAATTAGGCTACTTTTGCTATACTGTTACATCCAATAATGCTATTTAACAAACACTGGCAGCTGTCGTCACACTCATTTACATCCTCACACTCGCTGTGAAAGTAAAATAAAAAAAATCGAAGCACATCATTTTTAAATAAAGACTGAAGATCCAGGTAAAAACATAATCCAGTTTTCATTATAAAAATTTATTCGATATTTACAAATCCATCATACAAAAGAAACATCTGTTTAAACCAGAAGAATTTTAAGTTTTCTCTTCACACACAAACGTTGTACAGGTGCTCAGACGTACTCGCCACAATCAGATATAATCACCTTCTGTTTGGGTTTGCCATCTTTACATCCCTGAGCCTACGAAGAAAATACAGAAGCAGCAATTAATGTCAAGATTCAAATCTAATGCTCTTAAATATGGTCGCCAGGACATGTTCCGGGTATCAGTTGTGCTTCTTCAGTCTTTCACTGGACTCTCTTACACACATTTCCAGAAAACGGATATGAAGCCAAAAAAATCTGGGTTTTTTTCTTTAAATAACATCATCTAAAAGAGCAGCACAAAGAATCACACACACACACCTCCATGGCCCGCATCACGTCCATGCCCTCCAGCAGCTCTCCGAACACCACGTGCTTGCCATCCAGCCAGTCCGTTTTATCACAGGTGATGAAGAACTGTGAGCCGTTTGTGTTCGACCCAGAGTTCGCCATTGAGAGCAGACCTACACACACACACAGATATGTTATACATATTCACATCCTCTCAATGCTAATTTTAATACACAACATGCAAATGAGTCCGTCCAGGAAATCCACTAAATACTTATGAGCCACAAGGTGAGAAGTTTTCTCCTTGGGTCTGACCATAAAAACTCTGACACAACCTTAATAAAAGACTAAACGAGGACTATCGTCAGCTTTGATATGACGCCTGTGATTTTCATTTCGTACAGATCCTCACCTGGGCCGGTGTGTTTGAGCACAAAGTTCTCGTCGTCAAACTTGCGTCCGTAGATGGACTTGCCGCCGGTGCCGTTGTGGTTGGTGAAGTCTCCTCCCTGACACATGAACTGAGGGATGATTCTGTGGAAGCTGCTGCCCTTGAAGCCAAAACCTTTCTCGTGTGTACAGAGGCAGCGGAAGTTCTCTAGCGCAAAGAAGCACAATGAATAAAATTGACACTGAGGAGCTAAAGGTGCAGCTCACTGCGAGTGTTTAATTATAAAATCACAAAAAGCTTCAGTTAACTTAGAAAACTAAACACTTTCTTTTTCCATCAGTGTTCATGAAATCAAGAGAAGAGGGGAGAAAAGGAAGACTGACAGCTGATCGTCCTCAGGATTTGATTTCGTGTAATGGCGACACCCAGTGGTTGAGTCAGGAACTTCATCTAACTTTTTCAAAACAATAACTGATTAACTTGCGCAAGCAGTACTGGCGCAAATTGTTACCCTCACTCAGGATCTTTCCATTTTCTTCTTTTTATTATCCTAACCTTTTTTAGGATGCTATTTCACATGAATACCTCTGCGCTAAATTACTTTGCTGTGACTTTTGGTGCTGATCTGGATCACCAAACTGGAATTTTTTTCAATCACTTATAACTGAAAAAAATCATGAAAATTGACAAATCAGTTCAGGGAATATTTTATAATTGCACTCGTACCTGCTGTCATGGGCACCACATCTGCTCTGAGTAACATGCGCAGTCTTCCTGCAGGTTTATTACCGATCTTGATGTCCATGTAGACCTGTGGGTTCACCCTGCCCTTCTTCACTGGTAGTTCACCCTAAACACACACACAATAATCAATCAATAACATCATGTGAACCTTTATTTAACTGACAAAAGTATAAAGGAAAGATTGTCAATTCTTTTACTGACCAACTTAATTGTATTTTGTAAATATAAACAAAGTTACTTTTTGATGTCTTTTGGATTTGAGTCGTTATTACATCACTGTTCCTTTAATAACACTTTTTAATCGTATGGGATCTGAGGATACTAATTGTTGCAGTTTTGCAATTGGGAATTTGTGTCCGTTCTTGCTCAATACAAGATTTCAGCTGATCGACAGTCCGTGGTCACCGTTGTCCGATTCTCCTCTTCATGATGCGCCGTACATTCTCAATAGGAGACATATCTGGATTGGCAGCAGGCCAGTCAAGCGCACGCACTCTGTCTACGAAGCCATACTGTTGTAGCCCGTCCAGAATGAGGCGTGGCATTGTCCTGCTCAAATAAGCATGGACTTTACAGGAAGAGACGTTGCCTTGATGAATGTCTCTCTAAAATCCCAATATATCAATCAATGGTACCTTTACCCATGCTGTGGGCACTGATGCCCCCATGCCATCATAGATGTTGGCTTTTGCACCTTTCTCTGATAAACTGGATGCTTGTGTTCACCTTTGGCACTGAGAAATCGACGTCTGCTTTTCCTGAAAACGAGCTGAAATGTGACTCATCTGACCACAGCACACGTTTCCGCTGTCTTTCGGTCCATCCGAGATGAGTTCATCAGGCCCAGAGAAATCAGCAGCGTTTTTGTATAGAATGCACTGATGACTTCCTCCTTGTGTAATACAGTTTCAGGTTGCATTTCTGGATGCAGCGATGGACTGTGTTCCGTGAAAACGGTTTTCTCAAGTCCTCCCGAGCCCATGGGGCTATATTTGTCACGGTAGCATGACGGTTTCTCAGGCAGTGCCACATGAGGGCTCGAAGATCACGCCCATTCAAGTGGTTTCCGACCTCACCCTTTACACACTGAGACGTCTCTGAATCTTTTCTTTTCACAATATTATGGACTGTAGATTCTGAAAGATCTAAAATCTTGCATTGAGAAACGTTCTTTTTGAATTAATGAACAATTCTCTCACGAATTTTAATAATAATATGAAATTTATTTAGCGCCTATACAAATATGATCCAAGCGCGTTACAATCAGAAACTAGTAAATAATTCAATAACTAATTAAAAAGACTAATAACTTAAAAAAAAAAAAAAAACTATAGATTAAAAGCAAGCCTTAAAAAAAAAAAAGGTGTCTTAAGTCTGGCTTTGCAAACATTAACGTTCTCGGAAATATGCACATGGTCAGGCAATTTATTCCAAAGAAATGGAGCATGTGAAGAAAAAGACCTGAAGCCATAATTGTTCAGTCTGTCGGAGACTGGGACAAGCCGGATAGCAGAAGTAAAGGAACGCAAGGTTCTTCTAGGTCTATAATACACTGTCAAAAGCTCTTGTAGGTAGGAAAGAAGGCGCGAGACCATTCAGACATTTAAAAAGTAGATTAATCTTGAACATAATTCCAAATTCAAATGGCAGCCAATGCAGCTCCTGTAAGACCGGCGTTATGTGATCGTATTTGCCTTTCATATGAAGAACCTGGGCTGCAGCGTTCCGAACCGTCTGAAGTTGGTTGACTAAATATTTAGGAAAGCCAAAAAGCAGAGCATTACAGCTATCTATCTATCTTCGAGCACACAAAAGCATGAACTAAAATCTTGGTAGTCTCTAAAGAGAAGTGCTGTTTTATTTTAGCAACAATCCCGAGATGGTAGAAGGCAGATTTAACAACAGAGTTGATGTGATTAGTCAGACAGAGTTGAGTCAAAAATGACTCCAATGTTCCGAGCATGATTAGAAGTATAAACAGTATCGTCACCAAACCCAGTGATGGGTAGGAACGGAATTTGGAACGAAGATACAAAAGTTCAGTTTTATCCTCGTTAAGTTTAAGTCTGTTGATTTGGTACAAAGCAGTGAGCCACGCCCCTTCCTTCCTTCCTTCCTTCCATAGACTGAACCCTTGGTGCTGCTCCTTTTAGACCCAGTCATGTGACCAATTCACCTGGTTATTGTGGAATCTTCCACAACGGTGTTAGTTGAATATACAATAAACTTTTCAGTCTTTTGTCTCCGTCCCAACTTTTTTGAGTGTGTCGCAGACATCAAATTCTAACTTCATTCGTATTTAAAAAAAATAAAAATACAGCTCGTCAGTAAAACTTTCGAAAATCTTTTCTTTGTACTTTTGTCAGTTTGTTTTTATTGCATTTTGGAAAAAAAAAAAAAAAAAAATATTCCAATGTTTCCCAAATGGGGTTTGTATAATGACATTCCATGCGTTTTGCTGAGACGTAAACCAATCACAGCTCGTCTTTTTCCTTTTACCTCTTGGGTCTGGGTTTTGGTCGCTTCTCCGGCTGGCTCCGCCTCCTCGGCCTCCTCTATCGTCTTCCCTGAGAACTTCTTCAGCCAATCATCATCAGACCAGACTGTGAGGAGGGGGGAAAAAAAAACAAACCCTAATGCATAAAAACACTAAGCAAAGACAACGAGTAGAAATTAATTAAAACCTGTAGCCTACGCGAAATGTGGAATTTTAAAAGCAGGTGTTTGCACTGACCAGGTCGAGACGAGCCCTCTTTAATCCTCATGGGTTTGGCGACGTTCACTCTGATGGTCCGACCAAAGAGCTCCGACTCGTTCTAAGAAGCGCAGCGATAAAAATCGAATTATTTCATCACAAAGTAGCTTTGTGAGAAGAAATAATACAGCTGAGGCTATACACTGAACTTGTGCACTTCCTATCTTTTTAATTAAAAAGGTGTAGCAGTAATTTGTGTGTCTTTTCCACCAGCAATTAATCCATTTTCTGAGTCCAAATCAGATTGAATTGGATTGTTCTCACTGCACATAATTAAACAAACCCAAAAAATAAAAACGTTGGCTGAAAACATCTTCCTAAAATGCTTTCATTCATTGGACCGAATTACAAAAAGTTAAAAATGTTGCCAAGTGTGTACAAATGATTTCATTCAATCTTACCATGTTATCAATGGCCGCTGCGGCATCCTGGTAAATAATATGGTGTTTAAAAAAAGACAAAGTTTCCATTAGATCTCTGATTAGAACAATACAGAAATATTTCCAGCAGATTGCATTTTGTCCTCGTGTTTATGAGCTGAATGGAAAAACGAATAGCAATGAAACTAATAAAATAATCAAAACCAAAAAGTGATCACCTCAGCCAGCTCAAACTCGATGAAGGCAAAACCACGATGCTTCTCTGTGAGGAAAATAAACACCGAGTTCAGCTCAATAATCATAAAAATCACGATGGTTTTGATACAGTTCCGACAAAAACACTTCTATCCCACTGAGATGATGATTATTATTATTATTACCAGTTTCATAATCCAGAGGGATCTGAATATCTGTGACGTCGCCAAATGGAATGAACGCTGCATGCAAGACTTTCTCATCCACTTCTTCTGCTAAACCACCTAAAAACACACATTTACACACGCGTTACAGTCCTAATAGGAATAAATCACAGAGTAGACATGTATTCCACTTATGTCGTACATTTATACTGAAAACTATCCGAGTAAACCTTCACTCTCAGGAATAAAAGATATTAAACAGAACCGTTCCTCATCACTGATATGGTACCGTTAAAGTGTATATCCTGGACCAATTTTTTTTTTTTTAAATATGAAAGCATGTCCCTTTACACACTCATCCAGAAGGGTAATTTTGCACAAGGCAGCAGAAAAAAATAAAATAACAAAACGCGTCCGGAGCCAGATTCGTGACATTACCTCCCATTACATCCCATTTCTCTCTTATTGTCCGGTCTTTTGGAAAACGATGAGTACTAATCCCATCAAGATCTGTGTTGCTACACCCTCCTACGATACATCTGTTAACCTTTTTAATAATTACGCGATAACGTTGAAGAAATTTGCAGAAAACCACCAGGTCGTTTTCTCATAAACAAACCAGCGCT
>JAPFFA010000003.1:3567480-3581589 GCA_026153275.1 Sciades herzbergii | reverse complement strand
GTGGTTCAAATTCTGTAAAGCTGCTTTGCGACAATGTTTATTGTTAAAAGCGCTATACAAATAAACTTGACTTGACTAGTTGTGGAGGAATTTCACCCAACTTGGCAAGAGGCTTTGTTATATACGCAGATTGAAATGTCGTTTAATTTGGGCAAGTTTTACCATGTGGTGACTTAGGGTGCGTCTCCATAAAGACTTACACACTTTATGGAGACGCCCTCAGGTTACTGCAGCGGGATAGAAATGATCACTGCAATGTTCAGACTGCCACCTTGTGGCTTGCGGTAATACTGCAACGGTTCACCTTGAGCTGTCCTTGGAGCTGAAGGAGTTAAAAATAAGCGCAGTCATTAATTCTTTCCGTGCGGCATGTCCGTTCCGTGCTGTCATGAGGATTCTTGCAGTCGCTCGCAAAACGGCTCCTCCTTAACAAGTAACAGGATAGTCACGTTTATTCAAATGCCATATTTCCATATGTAGTTTGCTTGCCAAATGATTTAACGGCTTTCTGAAGAGCCTCAAAGCAGCAATTTCAACACGGTTTTAATAGCTGACGTCCGCTGTATTGGTTTATTGCATGCATGTGTATTTTTATATTTATAGATTAACATTTGTTACTGTTTATTGCACATTTCAGACAAACATTTCATATTTGACGTTTTTTTATTTATTTATTTTTATCTCAGGAAGTTCATTCCTGTTTCCAGGCTCTGATCATTTTTTTTATTGTACTTTTTATTTCTTATATAATTTTATTCCGTGCTGTAAAATCATTGTATGGCGGAGTTACGGAAACATGACTTTCCAGGCTTTCTGTTCCAGCTCAATCTGGCAGCTTGCTGGGGGGTAAAAATTTCAGGTCAGGTTGTTGGGGGGTCATGAATAATCAACTTGATCTCACACTGAAAATGTTTTATATAATAAAGCATCCTTATCCAAAATATCTTACCCGTCTCACTTTTCGACACCTCGGTGAGACTCGAGCGTGTTCACCTGAGCGAACCTGAGTTTACTTTAAAGATGATGATACACCGGGCAACTTTTTGGGCGATGTTACTGGGCATTTCGGGCGCTTTGATACTTTCCCATCGAGATCGGGCAACGTCGTTTCTATCTGAATGATTTTTTTTTTGATCATCTAATCAGAATGCAAGCAGCGAATCACATGACCACCTGAGTGAGCTTCCGAAATTTTCAACAAAGATGGCAGCATCTCCGGCAGTGGAGCGCGAGAGAGAGGGATGACGACTTGTAGTGTTAACCCAAAGTGGTGAATTTACCTCGTCAAATACTGAGAAAACCAACAGACATCTATTTTTATGCTCCGGTTGGAATTAACACATCGATTTAAAGGTTTTTTTCAGCAAAGCGTAAACTGCTGTTAGCGCCGTAACCACCGCTCCATAGAGATTGAATGGGATTTAGCGAACTAGCGGTGGTTTTTGCTAACACAGCTAGCGATAACGTTCAGCTAACCATATCGGGTTAAGGTTCGCTCTCTCGTGTCAAGTTAAAAGTAATGGGGCAGCTCATGATTTTTTAAAATTAATTGATTTATTTTGTGAGCTGTAATGGAGATTGTCGAACTTGATCATCTGATCTAATTCACATACAGAGCACGACTACTTGTGGAACCCAAGGGCCAAGCAGTACAAACTTTGGGATCTAAAGAAAGAAAGCCTTCAGGAGCCCTGCCACGCCCTTTTCCTCTTCAGCAGCATCTCCTGCTCCATCTCTCTCTCTCCCGCTCGGTCTTAAAAAGGCCCAAAGGGGGATTATGTCATGGCGATGTCCATTCCAGGAATGGCGCTCACTTTCTGAAATCAACTCCTCTCGCAATTTATGGAGGAATTTCACCAAACTTGGCAAGAAGCATTGTTATATATATCGGTAATACGCATATTATTTTGTTCAATTCGGTCGTATTTTACCAGCGTTCCAGCCCTTGATGAACAACCTTGTACTTTCCCAATTTCCCGAAGGTGCGCTCGCCTTCTGACATCAACTCCTCTCTTGATTTTTGGACGAGTTTCTCGAAGCTTGGCGAAAGGCCTTGTTATATGACGGTAATGCGCGTATTGCCATTTTAATTCGTTTGTGAGAATGTTCCCAGAGTTTTGAGCCTTGATTAAATCACTTGTACTCTGACAATTTCATGAAGGTGTACGTTCTTCTGAAATCAACTCCTCTTACAATTTGTGGAGGAATTTCACCAAACTTGGCGAAAGGATTCTTTGTTATATGACAGTTATACGCAGATTGAAATTTTGTTTAATTTGGGCAAATTTTCCCAGAGTTCTGCCCTTGATTATTAACAAACTTTGGCAATTTCATCAAGGTGTGCTTGCTTTCTGAAATCAACTTCCCTCAGAATTTTTATCCCCCGCTGGCTGAAAGGCCCGAACAGGGATTATGTCCTGGCGATGTCCGTCCGTCCCAGGAAGGGTACTCACCTTCTGAAATCAACTCATAATTTGTGGAGGAATTTTACAAAACTTGGCAGGATTCTTTGTTGGTAATCCGCATATTGCAATCTCGTTCAGTTGTATTTTACCAGAGTTACGGCCGAGTTGCCAGCAGGGGATGAGATTGTGCTCTCGGAGCACTCTTGGTTATTTTTTATTTTTTATTAGTTATAGCAGATGTGATTGAGGCTAGTAGCATTTTTCACGAGATTTAAAAAGTGTTTAATAGAATAATGCGGTTATTTTGACTTAAAATAATGGCCAATTATCTGTTGACCTATTTAGTTTTGTTCCAGACGTGATCTTTACTTGAGCGAAATGTTTCGGTGTCTGTCTGCCTGGCAACAGATTTGCGCTTATCTGATTGGTTGTTGCCAATTACCTGTTGCCCTGTGTTTCACCCGGTTGCCCGTTACTGGCAAAATTGCACCAAAAAGTTGCCCTGCGTATCATCACTTCAAGTGGTAGGTGATGACTTCCTGTTCCACTACAGTATAAATATCAGCTTCCTGTCGTCATTCATCAACATGATTTGAGGAAGATTAAAGCGTAAGCAGTGAAATGAGCGGGATTTATGGCCTGGGAGCGTATCGGGTTCTCGCCCCACACTTTGCCCAGCCAGTTTATCTGCACGTCTTGGTGAAAAAATGACGATCTGATCCTCAAGAGTACAGCATGTCTTCAACAAGAGATCAGGTTTGGATTAAAAAAAAGACTGTGGATCGAGATCTCGGGCTTGTACCTGTCTCTCTCTCACGCTGATAAATCATCGGAGGTGTAGAAAGCTTCAGGAGCTCCATCAGGTGAATCAGACAGGGTTGGAGACGGGGTGTGTGTGTGTTCCTATGAAAAAGGTTTGGTCATTGCTCAAGACTCTTACGCATTTTTATAGCGAGAGTCATGTGAAGGAGGAAAAAAAAGTACATCTCATGAATTTATAGACTTTTCTCAACATATTTAAACAAGCAAACCTTTCGCGGTCTCTGATTTGCAGCCTACAGATGGAGATACTCCAACAAATGGCACATAAAACTGACCTTTTGTATTCTCGTTCATAAACGCTCAGGAAAAGCACGTGCACCTTTTACGTTTATCGCGCGTTCAAGTCCATAAAAATTAGACCCAGGTGTTCCAGATGAGGTGCTGTTGATTTTTAGAACCTCATGGAGGTGGAACCCGTCTTATTTAAACCCATCGTCTTGGGCCTGGTGTTTGTTGTCTTTGCTATTGAAGTGTGTGGTGTCCTCATGCCAAGATCTAAGGACCTCAGGAAAAAGGTTGTGGTTCTGACGAGGGATTTAAAGATTTCTTCTAAATGATTCCACTGTAAGGAAAATCTACAAATGGCGTAGACTTGAAACAACTACCAGTTTGTCCAGGACTGGCAGCAAATTCAGCCCAAGAGCGGATTGGTTGACGCTAAAAAGTCTCCAAGAACGCCAAAATTTCATTGGATCTGCAGGTAACTCTTGCAGCTGTTTGGACAGATTTGACCTGCATGGGAGGCGTGCCAGGAAAAAGCCTTCGCTGTCCAAAGCAAGACTACAGTTTGCTGAGACGTTTATTGGCAAAGACCAGGACTTTTGGAGCAACATGCTCTGGACAGACCAAATATGGCTTTTCAGGAGTGTGAAGCATAGTGGTGGAAAGGTTATGGTTTGGGGTTGGTTTGCTGCCTCAGGGACTACGAAGCTTGCATGAATTGATTTCGATTCTGAATCATCTCAACGAGTGCTTGAAGATAACGTGAGGCCATCTGTTCAAAAGTTGAACCGGCGGTGGACCTTTTCAACAAGATAATGAGCCTAATAAGCACTCAAACCCACCAAGGAATGGCTTAGAAAGAAGAAACGGAGGGCTATGACTAGGTTTGAACCTTATTGAAATGTTGTGGGAAGATATGAAAAGAGCAGAACATCTTGCAGTTGAAGGAATTTTCAATGGAAGAGTGGACAAACGTTTCATCAAGCCGATGTCCGAGAAAGATGGACGATTATGCAAATCGTCTATCACGTACTTATTGACCGAGTGGGAGGGCGAAGAATCCAAAATGCTGAGGAATTGACTGAGAAGAAGCCATTTTTGTTGAACTGCTGTTGAAGTAAGGCTTAATTAGTCCATAACTTCGTTGTTAATTGTACTGAAGCAAATTTGGGTGGAAGTTGTATGCACCCTTGGTACCCCTACCTTTTTATACCAGAAAGAATCCAAATCGCTGAAGAAGCGGTGGTTTTTTTGGTGAAACATGGATGGCATAAACTCCTCGCCTGTCGGCCAGATGAGCAAATAATAACTCTTGTTGGCGTGTAAACAAACAGTTGAGCAAAATTTTAAATGCTTCTTGGTCAGGATTTCAGTGTTGTCTCGGTGTAATTGAATCTCAAAGTGCACCAGAAGACCAGTCTGAGAATGAATCTGGAGGAGGAAGAGATGTAGACGTATCAAATCCAGAGCCTTGTATCGAACAGTGATGTGATTCACCGTACTAATGCTGTTTTATTTAAATTATATTCTTTCTGCTCTGCAGGCGGTTATCAGTGGGATTGCAGCCATCACGCTGTCTAAAAACATGAAGAACCTGCCGTTGGTAAGTGAAACACACTCTTCGACACACTCCCTGAGGAGTTTCTAAACCAAGCTACACTGCTGCTCCTGTTGATTTCTTGCGTAAATACGGACACAATCTGGCCTTTTTTTAAATATGCAATTTTATTTGAAAATGAAACGTGTAAATGTTCGAGTGTGATGGAGTTTTGGATGAGAGACGCTTGTTCGCGACATTAGCAACTCGATTTGAATGTATCTGCAGTTTTAGTTCTGATTTTTGCAGTTTGAAAATAAATCTTAAAACCTTCCAGCCGTGAGCGCAGAACCTCAACTCTTCGCTTTGGGTCATGTCTAAAAATGACGTCCAGTTGCGATAGTGTTTAATATCCGTGATATGTAAAAGCTGCTTTTTCTCTGCACTCACTGGCCACTTTAATAGGAACTTGTCCTTGAGTCGAAGATTCCTGTTCTTGGCTGCAGGAGTGGAACCCAACGTGGTGTTCTTTCTCGTGGTGTTTTTCTGCTCACCATGGTTGTAAAGAGTGATTATATGAGTGACTGACTATATTCCTTCCTTCCTTCCTTCCTGGCCAAAAAAAAAGCTCAAACCACCTTGAATCTGTCCCTTTTCTTCTGACCTCCCTTATCAACAAGGCGTTTGGGTTGCCCACTCACTCGTTTTTTGTTTTTCGCACCATTTGTATCTGTGTAAACCTTTTTAAAGTGTGTGAAAACCCCAGAAGATCAGCAGTTTCTGAAATACTCGAACCAGCAGTCCATCTGGCTCGAACTCAACCCGATACCCATGCCCCAGTGAAAGAAAGTCACGCTTCACTGTGAGGATCGCAGTTTTTCCCGTTCTGATGTGTAAACATTAATGAACTGAAGCTCTTGATTTGCATCGGCTGATTGGGGAACTTCATCAAGCAGCAGGCGTTTATTCAGTTCAAACGGAACCCCCGGTCACACCGAGAACACCGCAGTTGCACTCGAGCCCGAGAGATTCGGAGCGATCCAGTTTTGAATCGATTGCAACGAGCGAATGAATCGACTCACCTGCAGGAAGTGAATCGGACATGCTGTGTGGGTTCCTCCCCCCCCCGAATCACTCAACAAACGGAATAATAGGTGTGAAATCACCTGGAAGTTATTATATTTATTTATTCAAGTATCTACATGTACCGAATAACATCTTGATCAGGTTTTTTTGTTTTTCCTGGTGGTGGTTTATGTATTTAATCTCCACAAGGCTGTATCGTGTGTGTGTGTGTGTGTGTGTGTGTGTGTGTGTGTGTGTGTGGGATGTACACCTCCATCCTTGTAGAAATGGCTGCTGTTGTTGGTGAGTATCATAACCTGCTTTTTCGGCACGGCGTCCGCCATCAGCGTCATGGTCTCCCTGGTTACGGCCATCCATAACAACGGCTCGAGCCTGCTGAAGCAGTGCAAGCTCAACAGCACCGTCAACACCTACAGCGTCACCTACGAGTGTCCGTTCGACCCCACGCGCATCTACGTGAGTGATTTCCGAGCCTCTTCAATCCTCTAGTCGCTCACGGGTTCTCACAGGCACAGCTTAATATTAAAATGTGGTGTTTTGCGGTTTTTTTTCTTTCTCTCTCTCTCTAGCTTACGACTCTGACCCTGTGGGGGCTGCTCATCTTGATGTCTGTGACCGAGGTGGTGTTTTCAGCTCGCTGTTTCGCCGCCTGCACCAGCTTCCTGCGCCTCCCGTGCCCCTGGAGGAAGAGACCGAAACACAGGGTAAAAAATAAATAATGCGCGTGCGTGCCTTTTGGCTCAAAAGTTCACCCAGAAGGTCGGAAGGTGTTGATTTAACTTTCTGTAACATGAGTAACCATTCTTCTCATCATTGTTTCTATAGTAACAGTTGATATGGTGAGGTTTTCTGTAAAGAGACATGTTTATGGAAGGAGTCTCCAGTGTGAGACTTGAAAGTGTCTACAAAGCTGAAGTTCAAGACGGAGGATGTCTTTTCCTTTCGGTCTTATTAGCTTGGAGAGGCTGGTGAGGGAATGACTCTTCTGCAGTCGTTAACATGACTAACCATTAATGGATATTTAAAAAAAAAAAAAACCAGTACAGCATGTTCTTTAGACCCTGTTCACACTCCAGCTTGCGACGGGTTTAATTTGCGAATACTTGGCGATCGTGCCTTCATGAGTTACGTGTTTGGTGCGTCTCCGCCTCGCGATTGGCCAAAATTTCAGTGCACGTGTTTGAAATTTGGCGCCAATGTTTTCATCAAAGCTAAGTGGGGAATACTCGCAGATGGAAGCTCGTGAAGCCTCTATTCGTCTCGAATCCTTGTCCCCGATGCTCGCGGGAGCCTCATCAACACAGCGGCTCTGCAGAGCCTAACCTTCGCCAAGACTTAGTGCGTTTATGATTGGGGATCCTTCGGAACACGTTGCGCGCGCACTTGGGACCCAGTCGTTATGGGAAACGCGTGATGTTTTGAGCAATATCAGGATGCTGTTTTCAGAGACTTTGCAAATATGGTCAGGTATGTGGCGGGAGACGGATGTAGGTGCAGGAAGAGTGTTTATGAGCAGGTGCGATTTGTTTTACAAAAGCGCAAACGAAACAGTCAAGCTGTGTATTTAACCAGAGTCATAAACGTGGTCGTGATGATGATCAGAGATGACTTGCAACCATGTGATCACAATGCGTCATGAGCGTCTGCCATGATGGTGGAGATGCAAAGCAGCTTGGATGGCAGCCGCTGAAAGTGCGTTTGTAAACGATGCTGAATTTTCTCAGTATTCCCACGATTTGAACGGTCGAGCGAAGATTCGATACAAAGAGAAGATTGTGTGGGTTTTGACCCATGTTATTTAAAAAAGTCAGACTTTTCTGAAGACGCTTCTACCGACCACAGAGTACCCAGATATCGCGTTCTATCTGGTTTGGCTGCCGAAGAATCAAATCCGACCTTGGACGAAACGTAGCCCGTTTTGAGTGGGTGCCCAGTCTGGCTTGTTTCTATCGTATAATTTTGCTGGCGCTCCTAGAAGCGAAACAGTAATACACGTGTTAAAATTATAACAGTGACGGAGTGAACCACGACAAGGGAATGCTCATTTTATAGCAAAATTCTAGCAACACGAAATAAAATTCTTCCATGATGTTATCGAGAAAAAATGATCACTGCAAACACGAGCTGTTTTGCTTTTAGCTTCTGTTAGATCAGCCCTGCCGATGTTGTTCAGCTGTGCTCAGAGTTTCCTCGCCCTCTTTCCGAATCACGGACAGAATTCTAAAAAATCGGAACGTGCCACGGTCACGAGTCCTGTTGTGACCACAGAGATACGGCAGAGCTAAAAGAACGCTTAAAGCAGCAGAAAACAGAGTCGCGCACGCGTGACTGTTTTGTATGGAATGTCGCTTGACCCCGTGTTTGTATCTCCACCAACATGGCCGACATCCAGGTTTCTATTTTGCTTTGACGTCACTTTGCAAGTCAAGACGCCTCGGTCCTTATATGCGCGTGCTGATTGCACTCAAATCAGCATCGGGCGTTTCCCGTAATGACTGGGTCCTGTGAGTGGGCGTGGCCGCTCATGTGTGTATGCGAAGGAGTGACGGTCAAGTGTTCGCCTGCCGTGTGACCACAACTTCTAGCTCGCCTGTATATCGCCATAGAAACGCCTCATTTTCATTGATGAGCTGCAGCGTGACGACTGAATAAAATTTTGAACGTTGTTGGTAAACTTGCTTTTGTAAAAGAGGAATAAAGTGACTTGCTGTTTTTGGAAAGTGATCACTAACGCTGCTTCGCACAACAGACGGAAAATGCTTTTTGACTAACTGGTTTATTTCAAGGGCTCGTTCACCCAAAGTAGTATTCTTTTGATTTTTTTTTTTTTTTTAAATTGAATCACGGGTTTAAAAATAATTGTTCTGTGAAACATTTGCTCTTTTTATCTAACGATGTTCCTCGTTGTTTAAATCTCAGGTGCGTGTCCGTGCGCCGAGGGACTCCAACCCTTCACCTACCCGTTCTCTTCCAGAACAGCACGACCTTCTGAGCAGCGCCTCGCCCGCTGAGCAGAACAGCTGGCTGTGAGCACAGGCGCTGCTTCACCTTCACCCAGGTTCTGAGATCAGCTCCCACTTCCTGCGTACGTGCATTCGGGTTCACGATCTCAGTCCGGCACTATGAACTGCTTTTATTTCATTATTTAAACCAATCAGAATTCAGCACCAGTGTGGGTCGTCCAAGTCGGTGTCCCTTTGGCTTGGGACAAAAATCTCTACAATTCTAGTGTTAAAGAGAGCTGAATGGATATTTTATTCCCCCCAAAATATATTAAATGGTTTTTAAACATTGCATAGCATCATCAAGATCAACTTGGGTGTCGAGGAACTCCAGGTTCTTCCGACCGACCTGCTCAAATTCCAACTCTGTGGTTGTGCTTGGCCCAGACCCAAACGTCCTACACGTATCTCCTCTGGTTTTACCCCAAAAACAAAGGAAAAATAACACTAATTTATGCAGTGCCTTTCACCAACTCGAACACTTTTACACAGGAATGATGAACCAAAACCAAACAGAACCACAACAAACTGTGACCATGAAGGAAGGATTGGTGCACAGCACAACCCCACCCAGCCGGGACGCACTCAGTCTGTCTAACCAGAGTTCGCTTAATAGTACGGTGATGTGACCAAAGCCCTTCTGTTACTGACAATAAATCTGCGTTCATTCATTGACTCGGTTTGTAGGTTTTCAGAACCGTTCTTTGGACACACTTCCACATTGCTGTGGTCGTTTACGATCCAACCAGCAAACTCTCAACACGATTCTGTCCCTTTACACGTTCCGTCGTTTCAGTTTAGTCTCTTGCTGCATCTTCTAGTTTCCTGAATGAATCTCCTTTAATTTCAGTGGAACTGGGTTTGTGTGATCCAGTGAGCAACATTTTCCCAATGAAATCACGCCAACGCAGTAATGGATTTTGATTTGTCCATCACAAATGCCCCTTCTCGACCAACAGGGAAAGGGTTTGGTTCGTGTTCTTGCACCAAATTTTGAACCATTTGGAACATTGTGACCAAAAAGAAATTGGTTCAGGACCTGGAAAGTTGGTTCCCTCCCAGCTGGAACCAAAATATAGTTGGTTTTTCCAGCATGAAACATGTCAGTGGGCGTGTCTTTTAGTTTGGCGAGGAAGCAGAGCGCAGTCATGGAGACCACATTGGAAAAGGATGAAGAAAAATATATCTGAAATAACGGAACAAGCTCTTGCCATGGCCTAATGGTCAGAGTAGCAGCTTTGGGACTAAATGTTTGCTGGTTCGATTCCCTGAACCAGCAGGAATGGCTGAAGTGCCCTTGAGCAAGGCACTGAACCCCAACTGCTCTGGCAAGAGTGGTTGTGATTTAGCCAAAGAAAAACTGGTGTGATTTATCAGTTCGGGTGGTGCCCTGCCTAAAAAACAAAAATCTCACGACTACTGTTTACTCCCATTGTGAATTGTGCCACGCCGTCTGTTCATGACGCATCTTCGATTACAAAACGTGGGCTGGTTCGCTTTGCACAAAGAATCCTGAACGGAGCCAGTTCAAGAACCCATTGCCTGTTGGTCGAAAAGGGGCAAAAGAGTGTCGACTTGATGATAAAATACGAATAATCTAGAAACACAAGTCCTCTGCCTCACAGATCAGTCCAGGAACAACAGTCACTCGCTCAGATACAGCTGTTCAGAGATGTTTCTCAGCTTGTTGAAGGACAAACATGAGTGTATATCCACATGGCGTAGCGATATGATTGGAAAATGTAATACGAGTTAACGGGTGCGATAGAGTAGCTTCAGTGGGATGGGTGATAGCCTGACGAAAAACGGAGCAAATGTCCGAGCAGAGACGAGTTTCAAGGATTTAACTGAAACGAGCGTTCCAAACATCTCCGGTGGTATAGCCAGGGCTGTGGGGACTGTATGAACGCAGTACTCCTGATCAGCATGCTCCCATTTGGAGTCTCGATTTAAATTAATCCTCCATGGGTTCTGAGGCTTTTAAGGTTGCAGCCCTCAAGCTGTGGAATTCTCTTCCTTGGAGCCTTCATGATGGTGCATCCTTCTCCAAATTCAAGCCTCAATTCAAGTCTTCTCTCTGTGCGATCACTCACTGTTCCATGCTTGAGCTCGTCTGCTGTCTTTATGCCCAAGTTAATTATGATTGTGTTCCTTTTCCATGTCTCTTACGGTATGGTCGACTTTTGTTTTGGGTTCTTTGGTAGCGCCATTACTCAGCCAAACATCCTTGGGTTGGTGAAAGATTCTGTATAAATTAAACTTGCCTGGCAGCTCCATCTTCAGCATCCTTCTCCTAAAATATCCATCATCTCTCCTCCACACATGTCCAAACCGACTCGCTCGCCTCTCTTGGTTTGTCTCCAGACAGTCCAACCTGAGCTGTCCTTCAAACATATACCAATTCCTAATCCTGTCCATCCTCATCACTCCTACTGCAGATCTCCAGCTCCTCCTCCAGTGCCACTGTCTCCAACCCATAGAACATAACTGGTCTCATTCCCATCTTGGTCACAAATCACTCCTGAGAACCTTCACTTTGAACACTTGACCACCTTGCGTCCTCCCTTTCCTTCACATTCCATTTTGCTCCTTATTGACTTGGATTACAATGTCCTCTGCAAGCATCATCGTCCATCCTTGATGTCTCACCACTCCCAGCTTTCTCCAAGTCCACAAAGACCCAACGCAGCTCCTTCTGACCTTCTCCATCACCATTCTCAAAGCAAACCTCACACATGTAGTGCGATTTCCTGGCATGAGTCCATCCTGCTGTTCGCTCATCACTATCTCTCTTCTTACCCGGGCTTCCGTTACTCTTTTATAACTCCATGCAGTGGCTTGAGTTCCTCTGTAGTTACTCCAGTTCTGCACATCACCCGTAATTCTTGAAATTTTCTTCACTCCTTAGTCGTCCTCCCTTACTTTCCAGTCTCTTGTTCAAGGTGCGTTATATACGTACACGGCTTGTCGGATTTTTACTCCAGACCAGTAGGGGGCAGCAGGTCACCAGAAAGATGGGGATAAACAAGGAAATGCACAGTCCTTCCTGGTTTGGTTTGGCTCCAAATCTGAAGATGATGACACGCTGTTCAGTAGATGAGATTAAAAAATATTCAAGGAGCCTGTGTTTGGTCTGTTACTGCAGGAAGGAGCTTTAAACTGTGCTCTCACATTAAATTACCGTGGTTTTTTTGTTAATAAATAATGTAAAGGTGTTTAGTTTCTTGAAGGAGGAAAAAGGCACTTTTTAATTAAAAAGCCGTAGTTATCGTTTGCTCCTGATTTAATGAGGTGATGCATCTGTGTGACGGAGGTGATGGTCGTTGATGTCCACGTTAACGTTCTTGTTTGTGGATATTATATCATACGATATAATTATATTCTACAATTTCACACCTGTTCTATTTTAATTCATGATTTTTTTTGTTTTTGTTATTGCAGATATCATTTAGTTTCATAGATATTTTAGAAACTGTCGTGCTATTTTAACATTTTCTATTCTCTGTCAGGTTAACTCCTTTTTGCTTTATTCTTTTATTTCAAAGCTTATTTTTATAAACTTTGAAAGGAGAAAGATTTTTTTTTTTTTGAAAGGAAATGTCGTAGTGAGTATTGTGTGGATATTGTCATGCTGTATATCCTTTGTGGTTTAAAAAAAAAAAAGTGTCCTACATCATGCATGTGTAAGTGTTGGGTGTGTAATGATGTATCGTATCATGCGATTGATAAATTGCAATACAAATTTATGGTGACTTTTTTGAATTAACGGAAACAAAATGAACAGTTATCATCAAGCTGCCTAATCTTAGTTTTTCCTTGCTGCAATTGCATTGTTTAGACAACAGAGGGCACAATATACATTATACGTACAGGACGAAAACGTGTTCTATTCCCTCTAAGTGGGTTTCATTCATATTTGGTTTGATAGCATGCAATATTGTTGGCATATCGCTTATCCTACATGTATTGTCACTCTACCCAATGGAGAATGAGTGTTGAATATGGTTTATGATATTGCACGGTTGTCAAGACAAGTCAGATGTAAAACTTCCATCTGTAAGCAAACATGGCTGCCAAGTTGGCTTCGTTAAATATGGAAGATGAGAGAATTTTGAAAGACAAAGACGCGTCGAACACCTGAAAGGAATGTGTATGTATAA
The DNA here is from genome assembly GCA_026153275.1 of Sciades herzbergii. NCBI lineage: Eukaryota > Metazoa > Chordata > Actinopteri > Siluriformes > Ariidae > Sciades > Sciades herzbergii. The sequence goes on along the minus strand of JAPFFA010000003.1, from coordinate 3,568,355 downwards.
TTATAATATTGGTTATTTTTTTTTTATTTTTTAATTAAATTTTTTTTGTGGTCTATGGAATACATCTGATTCAGCTACTCGTCTTTGACTCGTTCAGCATTATGCTAGCTGAATGGAATATATCTGATAGACCACAAAAAAAAAAGTCAGCCAATATTATTTAAATAGTGGGAAAAAATGCGACCTTCACTGTATGTGGAAGTAACACAGCTCTAATGCTGCGAAAACACACAAACGGATCTAAAATGTGAAAGAGCTGTTGTGATTGTGTACAGATTTAACAAGAAATCAGAGCTCTCTTTTTACAGACTGCTGAAAGATAAAAGAAGCAAATGGAGGAAATACAAATGTTCAGAAATTTATTAAGAAGGAATTTATGAACTTCTGTCTCCTTAATAAAAATATTTTACTTATTTTTCTCCAACCTTTACAAATGTGGGAAAATAATTTGTTGGTTAAGAAAATCGAATCATGAATTGAACTGAATCGTTACATAACTGGATAAGTATAGCTCATGTGAATTGTGGGAATGTTTTTGAACTCTGCTCTAGTGACCTGATTTGTAAAGGTTTTTGTTTGTGTGTTTGTGTGTAACTTTTATAATGGCAGGCTTTTACATTTACTTTACAGAACTTTGTACTTTGTCTACAGAAATAAATTTTAGACCAAACTGTGTTTCTAGTGCATCATTTATGCGTTAAAGCTAGACAGCCTTCCGATTTCATAAAATCGGTGAAATTTACAGTAGTTCGCTCTGAAATGTGGTCATTGTGATGTATGTTTATTTCTGTAATATCCCACAAAATATCAGGCTATTCTGTGGCTGGGAAGTTATTTAATTTGAGGGGATTAAAGCAAATAATGTGCATGAAATC
>JAPFFA010000003.1:3303651-3314253 GCA_026153275.1 Sciades herzbergii | reverse complement strand
AGAGCTCAGTGGAACACACTTTCCCTCTGTAATAAGCATAAACATGTCTGAAAGCGATTTCTTTAGTCCATTTATTTCGAACGGTGGACCGAATTGTATACACTCACGGGCCATTTTAATCAGAACATGTGTATGCACATGCGTAGTGTGCGACTGTTACACTCTTACATTTTTACAGCATGATGACATAGTGGCTAGCACGCCTCTATATGAGGCAGGAGCCACAACAAAAACAATTTTGACCTTTTTGGTGACCTTGACCTCAAAATGTTGGCAGTTCTATTTGAGACCAATGCCCATCTGTCCTGAAAGTTTCATGAAGATTGGTCCAGCTGTTTTCCAGTAACATCGTTAACAAAAGAAACAAAGAAACCCGACTGAAAACAATACCTTGCCCCCTGGTGGACTCCGTCCCGGGTGAAGTAACAAGCTGCATTTTTTGTTTGTTTGTTTTTTGTCTTATTAGCTTCCAGAGAGAGAATAAAGAGAGACTGGTGAGGGAATGACTGTTTACAGCTGCTATAATGTAACTGGTGACAAGGGGAAGCCATGGCCTAAAGGTTAGAGAAGCAGCTTTGGGGCCTAAAGGTTAGAGAAGCAGCTTTGGGACCAAAAGGTTGCCAGTTTGATTCCCTGGACCAGCAGGAATGGCTGAAGTGCGCTTGAGCAAGGCGCCCAACCCCGAACTGCTCCCCAGGCTGCTCTAGGTATGTTGTATGTCGCTCTGGATAAGATTGTTTGGTAAACACCTGTAATGTAATGAATTAATTCATTTCCCAACATTAGATATGACTATAAATGGATAAAAATGATGCTGTCTCATTCTTTAATAAACCACTGTGATGTAAGATGAATAAAACACTTAGGGACGTGCTGTTAGAGTGTGAACAGTAACGCTGCTTCATCACACCACACAATGACTCAAGTATTTTGCTGTAACACACACATACACACACAGAGTGTGTATTACTTATTGAGTGTCAGCAGTGCAGTCACTGATGGGTGTAAATGTAAAAATAAAGCAGAACTTTACTGATGTTTACAAAAATTTTATCATCATGAAACATGTTAATAATAAGTGTAATAAGTAAAAATGTAATATGACTCCTGCGTAGCTGCATCCACAGCAGGTGGTGCAAACCTGGTGAACACCCCTTGTTGGAATGTGTCTTTAGAGTCTTTTGGTTGAGTTTCAGTGAAAACGTCCCAGCAGTTTACGAAGAGTAGCGTTTAACGTGACGAGTCACCCAAAAATTTCAGACACCCATAAAATTGTAAATATGATAGGTGGTGCTACTGTCTTGACAACTTTTATGCACACCCATCTGGCGAACATTGTATGTGAGTTTAATGGAAATCCGATCACTCCTGTAAGAGGAGTAGCGATTTTTGTAAATTGTGCATGGACACCGTGTGATTGCATAAGCCTACGGCCGGATGAGCTAATAATGATTGCATTTATTGTCCCTGGATATATATATATATTTTTTTTTTTTGTTTGTTTTTGATGAAACAGAGTGTGAACCATGCACCGTCCCACTCACTAAGTTGGAAGAGTCAACTATTATTAGTGAGTCGAGTCAAATGAACCAATTCACTGAAAGCTTCTGTATATAAATAGATTTTTAATGATGTACAGAAATACAGTACAACTCAGTGGCACTGAACGTTTCTGTTCTCATTTTTACAAAAATGACATTAATCATTAACAATATGATTAATGATTATTTCCTGCTGTTTAATTTCAGGTTGGGTTTTTTTGCACAATAGATACAGAGTGTAATCATCAGCCTGGTTAAATAGGATTAATAATATTATATAAACAGATGCATGCAGTACATACATTTAATTTACAAAATAAATGTTATAAAACGCAGAAAAATCAGAAAACTTGAAAATACTGTATCAAATATTGCTGGTATAAAGAACACGTCTTTAAGTGCGTACTGAAAATCCGTTATCGCTGTCTTTATTTATACAAGATGGCGCTGTTTTATTCAGGATGATGTGCTCCTGAGATAAAATCCAAGAAGACAGACGTCGTTTAACGTTACACTCGCACTAGCAAGTCCTTTATGTCCCTAGTTCATTGCTTGTTGGCGTGGCCTGTCTAGAATTTAATATTTTAAGTTACAATGTGAACGTGAAACAGTCGTATTTATCCATCAGATAGCTACTAATGCTAACTAATCAGTGTTAGTTAACGTGCCAGATTAGTAACTTCTCAGATTAGATTAGCAATGCGAGCTAGCTGTTCTAGCTACATACACTCTCTGCAACTTCCTTCCAAGCTTTATTTTTCTTCCAAACGTCTCTGTACACATTTAACGAGAGCTCGTATATAACAGGAGAAGACGAAACCACGCTTGTAAGATTATCTTCTGCTTTTTACGTTAAACAGTAAATGGGAACAAACTGCGGGTTTCGAGTGGGGAACTGAAAAAACTCACAGAATTAATCCAAGGAATCATTTCAGCCAGTCGTTTAGGTTTGGTACTTAATTTGAACTGAATTGAGAAAAAAATTTCACTGTCGCTGAAATATCAGGCTTCGTGTCGACACGTGAGGAGAAACACGTGCTGCTTTCCACTCACTAGTAGTGTGAATGTGGATTATTTCAAAGAAGCATCACGTGTCTAAAAAAAAACACACTCAAGATTGAGTTTACTAGACAAGTGTAATGAAATATACCATTATACAGTATAACATTTACTTTACTGTTAAACGTTGCGTGACGAGACTACCATGGAGTCCTTTAAATATTGCGATAATATCATAAACTGCGATAAAATCGTTGCAGTATTTAATATACATTTTACGACATTTATATTTATGTGTGGTTGCATGTTCCTGTTCCTGTTACTTTGTTCATGTGAAATCCAACTACGTTGCCCCGAAAGCAGATATTCCACAGTCTGAGGTCACTTTGAAACACAGTATTAATGGTTTAACCTGGTTCTGGTTCTGGTTCGGTCGGAACAATTTTAGTCCCACTGATGCTAAAAATAAATAAACAGCCGACAGTTATTCAGCCTTACGATCTGCAATAAAAATACATCAAGCTCTCGTCTTTCAGCGTAAAATGGGAGGGGCTTACCTTGAGAAAAGATGATGCTAGAAGTCCCGCCCACACAGGTTCCCTTAAAATTACTGTAAACAATCTCTTTAAGACTGAACAAACCTCGTGAACTGAATCTAATCTAGAGAGTGAAAGATAATCTAGAAAAAGAAAACTAGCGAGTGAAAGCTTATGTTTTGTTGTTTGTTACAGAGACAGAGGGCTGTCAATCAACCTACTCATTAGAATATTAGGCCACGCCCATTAGGGCTGTGCTGTCAGTGAACTCAACTTCCGTTACATTTTAACACTTTTTTTATTAACATTTTGCTAAAGGATTATTTTTTAACATTTTTCACAATTTTTTTTTCAGTGACGTGAGATCATTTTTAGCTTTTTAAAAATCTTAAGTTCTGAATTTTTCAATGCTGCTTGTCCTCCGTTTTTGAAGGACATCCTAACTTGGTGACCTTTGACCCCTGGACATGTTTAAGAATCGTTTGTTATTCATACATTCATACACAGAGTCCAATTTAACAGTTCAGGGTGATTCTGATAGTCCAAGGTCACCTTGGTGCCACCCTTTAGAGTTTCAGATGACCTTCTATGACCTTTGACCTCAGGCAGGGTCACAGGAGCGTGGTTGTTGAGTGCCATTCACATCCTTATCCTTTACACTCAGATATAATCGCCCGTTATGAGGGTAGTTAAACGTTGGTCACACGGACAGCGTGACCTCTGACCTCGGGCCGAGTCGTAGCGCTTCGTGCACGCCGGCGGCGGAGAGCCTGCGGTTGATGTTGCGGTAGCGGCAGGCGAGCAGGCTGCGGTAGGCGGTGCGCAGGTCCCGGTTGGAGAAGGCATAGATAAATGGGTTGATGAGAGAGTTGGCGTAGCCGAGCCACAGCAGCGTTCTCTCGATCCACAGAGGCACACAGCTGCAGCGCACGCCGCACACGAACGGACGCAGCGTCGACAGCACAAAGAATGGCAGCCAGCAGAAAGTAAATGCACCCAACACCAGGCCCAGTGTGGCCGCTGCTTTCTGTTCCCGCTTGAAAATGGAGGCGCTTTTGCGCTCAGCTTCGTTCCACTTCGCTCCTCTGAGCCGGTGCATTTTCATAGCTGCCGTCATACAGTCACTGTCATCATCTCGGCTGTTTCTGTCATCGTCGTCACCTTCGTCACTTGGCCGCGGGAAGCCTGAGATAGCATGTTTGGCAGCACTGAGCTTGGCGGCACGGTAAATTCGGCGGTACATGACCAGCATGACGCTCATGGGGATGTAGAAGGCCACGGCGGTGGAGTAGATAGTGTAGCCGAAGTCCTGGCTGATCAGACACTGGTTATCATCATTGACATTCTGAGCCCAACCGAAGAGCGGCGGCAATGTGATGGAGGCCGAGAGCAACCACACCGACAGAACCATCCTGGCCATGCACCATCCGTTCTGACGCACCGGGTACGTTAAAGGCCTCGTGATGCCCAGGTACCTGAAATAAAAAGTTTTACTCATGGTTACATTTGGTTGCATAAATTCCCCTGACCTGACACACTGCGTATTTAAATTAGTAGCTGGCTGTGTAATACCATACCGCATCACTGAATTCTGATTGGTCAGAAGGTGTTGATTAATTTTCTAGAACAGTAACTCCAGCTGTTGGTTAGTTTCCAATAACAGCACTACATAGAGTGGTTCATTCCTTACAAAACCAAGCGGAGATGAAATCATGGTTATATTCGAGGAAGTTCCTGGAGTCAGACACTTTAACGCGTCGTCAATTTATTTCCACAAAATGCAGAAAATCACAGCTTCAGTCTCGTTGTCAGTGTCACCAGAATTGCAGCTCTGAGTCATGAACTTTCACAGGAAATGACACGCTCGCATGTTCCTTTGTGACTGTTAACACAGGATCAGTCAGTTCACATTTCTCTACATGAAACCGACATGATGTGTCATCAGACACATGAATGACAGAATAAATTAACTCCAGCATGTCAATAGGAGCACATGGAGCTTTTTAAAGGTCTGCATTCATCCACATTTCCAGATTTAAGATACAGCGGGGTCCAAATGTCTGTCTTCTAATTTGCATTCTTTTCTCATTTAAAATAAAATGTTTCATTACAAATTCTTTTAAAGGTGATAACTTGATTCTAAAAAGTATTGCAGCGTGAATTTAAGAGTTTATCAGTATTTTGGTACGATCCCCTTTTGCTTTAAAGGCAGCATGGACTCGAGCTCGAGACGCCACAGGTTTGTGTAAAACATGTCGTCTGGACACCTGCTTCAGTGGAAAGGAAAAGGCTCAAGAAGGAAAATCTGACCTTTTGTACAAAGGAGTTAAGATGATCAATATCACACATTTGCTTTAAATTAACTCATGACCTCAAAACAGTACAGCAGAATCTCCACGACTAAATCATCAAGATATTGAAGATATAAATAAGTATTTCCATTTTTTGTTTCACATTTTACAAAATTCTAAAACTTTGTTGATTTAAATTGAAAACAAATTCCCAGGTTTTATGTTCAGTGTGGTTTCAGAATTTACCCAACCATTTGCGACTCAAAAGAGAGCTGAGTGACAAATCTAGTGACTTTCTGAGCAATTATTAACATCGACCAATCACTGGTCACCGTTACTCATAACGACCAATCACTGGTCACCGTTACTCATAACGACCAATCACTGGTCACCGTTACTCATAACGACCAATTACTGATCACCGTTACTCATAACGACCAATCATCATCATCATCATTTTCCCCACGTTGATCACTTGTATCCTGGGGAGCTACTGTCTGAAATTCAGAATTCTGATTTAGACATCATACTTCTCCTGATCTTTTGGGTGTCTTCTCCCAACTGATTCTCAAACCTCTTCCACATCACCTGTGACGTCTATCTGATGTCAAACGAAGTTTGTTTAAGCAGTTCACTATTATCCATTCTACAAATGTGTCCAGTATATTTAAGTTGTTGTTCGTAACAGACTTCCTTAATAGGAGGGGTCTTTGTTATCTCACGTAGTCGAGCATTACTTATTTTAAAACTCCAGTCTAGCTCTTCTTCAACTTTGGCTTGTGTCCTTTTTTCAGGGACATTCTTATGGATTTAATCAGTGATCACCGTTACACATAACAACCAACTGATCATCACCATTATTTAAAATGACTAATCACTGATCAGCACTGTGATCACAACTTATGTACTTTTTTTTTATTTAAACTCTGTTCTTGGTGATGTTTACAGGAATAAGTGCAAGTTTTTCCATAAATCTTTCCTTTGTTTCTATTCCTTTCATCCCGTCTGTGTTCTGGGGAGAAATGACAGAAATGTGTGAATATGAAAACAGTTTTTGGTGCCACCCCTTCAATCTGTAGAAAATCAGTTATAACTTCATATTTTCTATTCTGATAAAACTATTCAGAAACTCTTCCTTCTTTATCTAACATGCCTTGGAATGCAAATGATGATGATGAGGGGGATGATGGAGATGATGATGGTGATTATGAGGATGTGATGATGGTGGTGATGATGATGGGGTGATGGTGGTGATGAGGATGGTGAGGATGTGATGGTGATGAGGATGGTGATGAGGATGTGATGGTGGTGATGATGGTGATGATGATGATGGGGTGAGGATGGTGATGGTGGTGATGGTGATGAGGATGTGACGGTGGTGATGAGGATGGTGGTGGTGATGAGGATGATGGGGTGAGGATGGTGAGGAGGTGATGGTGGTGGTGATGGTGGTCATGATGATGGGGTGATGATGGCAATGAGGATGGTGATGAGGATGATGATGAGGATGGTGGTGATGATGGTGATGATGATGAGGATGTGATTGTGGTGATGATGATAATGAGGATGGTAATGATGATGATGATGTGATAGTGATGATGGTGATGATGATGAGGATGTTGATGGTGATGATGGTGATGAGGATGGTGATGATGAGGATGTGTTGGTGGTGGTGATGATGATGGTGATGATGAGGATGGTGATGATGATGGTGGTGGTGATGTTGGTGATGATGGTGATGTGATGATGAAGATGCGATGGTGGTGATGGTGATGAGGATGGTAGTGATGAGGATGTGATGGTGATGATGATGGTGGTGTTGATGGTGATGATAATGATGGTGATGATGAAGTTGATGAGGATGTGTTGGTGGTGATGATGATGTTGATGATTAGGATGTGTTGGTAGTGATGATGGTGATGATGATTGTGGCGTTGATGGTGATGAGGATGGTGATGATGAGGATGTGTTGGTGGTGATGGTGGTGATGATTATGATGGTGTTGATGGTGATGATGATTATGATGGTGTTGATGGTGATGATGAGGATGTGTTAGTGGTGATGATGATGATGGTGGTGTCGATGGTGATGATGATGATGATGGTGGTGTTAATGGTGATGATGATGTGATGGTGGTGATGATGGGGATGGGGATGATGATGGTGGTGGTGATGGTGATGATGATGAGGATGTTGATGGTGATGAGGATGGTGATGAGGGTGTTGATGATGAGGATGTGTTGGTGGTGGTGATGATGATGATGATGATGATGGTGTTGATGAGGATGTGTTGGTGGTGATGATGATGGTGTCGATGGTGATGATGATGGTGGTGTTGATGGTGATGATGATGGGGATGATGATGGTGGTGATGCTGGCAATGAGGATGGTGAGGATGGTGATGGTGATGAGGATGGTGATGGTGGTGTTGATGATGGTGATGAGGATGATGAGGATGTGATGATGGTGATGATGATGAGGATGTGATGGTGGTGATGATGATGTTGGTGATGATGAGGATGTGATGGTGGTGATGATGGCAATGAGGATGGTGATGATGAGGATGTGTTGGTGGTGATGAGGGTGATGATGATGATGGTGTTGATGGTGATGATGAGGATGTGTTGGTGGTGATGATGGTGGTGTCGATGGTGATGATGATGGTGGTGTTGATGGTGATGGTGGTGATGATGGGGATGATGATGGTGGTGATGCTGGCGATGAGGATGGTGAGGATGTGATGATGATGAGGATGGTGGTGATGATGGTGATGATGATGGTGATGATGAGGATGGTGATGATGAGGATGTGATGGTGGTGATGATGATGATGATGAGGATGTTGATGATGAGGATGTGTTGGTAGTAATGATGGTGATGATGATTGTGGTGTTGATGATGAGGATGGTGATGATGAGGATGTGTTGGTGGTGATGATGATGATGGTGGTGTCGATGGTGATGATGATGGTGGTGTTGATGGTGATGATGATGATGTGATGGTGGTGATGATGGGGATGGTGATGATGATGAGGATGTTGATGGTGAGGATGGTGATGAGGATGTGTTGGTGTGATGGTGATTAGGATGGTGATGTGATTGTGGTGATGATGGGGATGATGATGTGGTGATGGTGGCAATGAGGATGGTGAGGATGTGATGGTGGTGATGATGGTGATGATGATGGGGTGAGGATGGTGAGGATGTGATGGTGATGATGATGGTGATGATGATGGGGTGAGGATGGTGAGGATGTGATGGTGATGACGATGGTGATTAGGATCTTGATGATGAGGATGTGATGGTGGTGATGATGGTGATGATGAAGGTGATGATGATGATCATGGGATGATAATGGCGATGAGGATGGTGAGGATGAGAATGTGATGGTGGTGATGATGGTGGTGATGAGGATGGTGATGGTGGTGATGATGGTGATGTGATGATGAAGATGCGATGGTGGTGAGGATGGTGGTGATGAGGATGTGATGGTGATGATGATGGTGGTGCTGATGGTGATGATAATGATGCTGATGATGATGAGGAAGTTGATGAGGATGTGTTGTTGGTGATGATGATGAGGAGGATGTTGATGAGGATGTGTTGGCAGTGATGATGATGATTGTGGTGTTGATGGTGATGATGATGGTGATGATGAGGATGTGATGGTGGTGATGATGGCAATGAAGATGGTGATGATGAGGATGTGTTGGTAGTGATGATGGTAGCGATGATGATGACTTTTTATTCTTTCCGCGCGTGCATTTCCTACGCTCACCCCTGAAAAGAGTCAGCACACGTCCCGCGCGCTCACCTGTCGATGCTGATGACGCAGAGGGTCATGATGGACGCCGTGCAGCACATGACGTCCATGGCGATAAAGACGTTGCAGAAGAACTGGCCGAAGATCCAGCGGCCACCGATGAGGTCAGTGACGCTGACGAACGGCATGACGGCGAGCGCCACGGACAGGTCGGCTAGCGCGAGCGACACGATCAGGTAGTTGGAGGGCTGCCGCAGCTTCTTCACCGAGCACACGGACACCACCACCAGCAGGTTCCCGCACGCCGTCACGAGCGTCAGCGCCGTCAGGACGCCGCCGATCAGCGCGCGCTCCGCGCCGCCGTAGCTCTGCACGTGCGCTGCGCAGCGCGTCCGGTTCCCCGCCTCGGGCGGAATCCGTGGGCCGGTGGACGGAGGCGGGGGCTGCGTCATCATCACCATCGCCCAGGACTCGGACCCCGAGCCCGCTACGCTCGTGTCTCCCGCGTCGCGCGCCACGCTGAAGAGCCGCGCGAGCAGCAACGCAGCACCGGTGTCCAGCCCCGCCGCGCGCGCCTCAACCATCAGAACGCGTTCAACTAATTATTATTACTACTACTATTATTAATTATTATTAATTATTATTATAAAAAGAGCACATTAGAGTTAGAGTTTGCATTCGGGAAGAAGAAACAAAATATCAAATAAGAACAGTTTTATAAAATAGTCTACTAAACTAAAATATAGACATAAAACGCAAATAAATATTATGTAATAAATAAATAAATGAATAAATAAATCATGCAATGCCAATGAACGGAATATTATTGTTTAAATTACATTTAAATGACTGAACATTATAAAATGGTGAAATTGAATATGTAATAATAATAATAATAATAATAATAATAATAATAATAATAAATGACTGTTTAATGCTGCACGTGCACGCTGCTGTAATAGAGAAAAAATATTACAAATTATTTAAGGAAAAACATCCTAATATAACAAAACAACAAAATAATAAACAGAAACTGATATATAAATCTTTTGTAGTGTAATTTGACTGAAGAGCAGTGACAGTAAATCCCTGTAGCGGAGGAGAGAGACAGATGTGTAAATCCGGTGCGGCTCCGGTCGCGCGCGGCTCCGGCCCTTCATCATCCCGCGCGCCTTTTATCCACAGCGCAGGCGCAGGGGGAAGAGGCGGGGCCGACCGGGCTATATTTAGAGCGCGGTGCCGGTGGGTAACGGCGAGTTTTTATAGGAATAAAAAAAAAAGCGCGGACACAGAAGGCGAGCGGCCGAGTGGGAGGGGTTTAGGAGGAGGAGGAGGGGTTTAGGAGGAGGAGGAGGGGTTTAGAGCTTTAGGGCTTGTTGAGGTTGGAACTGTGTTCTTTAACTTTACACGGCGGAGGAACAGAGAGAAGGGCCTGAATTTATTATTATTATTATTATTATTATTATTATTATTAT
>JAPFFA010000003.1:3058328-3069239 GCA_026153275.1 Sciades herzbergii | reverse complement strand
CTCAGCCAATCAGGACACACTAAACTGCTCTCAGCCAATCAGGACACACTAAACTGCTCTCAGCCAATCAGAACACAGTGTACTGCTCTCAGCCAATCAGAACACAGTGTACTGCTCTCATTATCAAGCTAACACCTTCACAAATGATCCTTTATAATGAACAGTTTTGACAAACTTATTTTGAATAAATTCCATCCAATGGTGAGTGTTTATGACATCAGGAGGCGGGGCACCATAAGCCACTACAAACACACTATATAGTGTATTGTGTAAAAGTGTTGTGTTCTCGTGTGTGATTTATGACACAGCCCTTGTCCACCATCATGTAACAGACATTTAATATAAAAAAAAAAAGAAATGTGGTGTCCAAAATGTTCCAAATGTTTGATAACATGTTTGAGACGCTCTTTCAGAAGACGATGAGTTACGATTCAGGATTTAAATCCTGAGCTACATTCAGAAATGTGTTTTGGTCTTTTATGGGTCTTTTTTTATTCCTCAGTCAAGCGGTGAGTTAACGAGTGCAAGATTAAAAACACATTTCTCAATAAACAGCACAAATGGACACAGTGCGATGAAATCGAAAGCGCATTAGTATAAATACAAAAAAAAAATCTTTTATTTTTCCTCCCAACATCTAGTACCCCCCCCCCCCCCCCCCTTCTCCCACACTTCTCCATGCTGCTTTTCAATTCCCTAAAATTATCCTCGGGCTGATATCAGCGTCTAATGGACTAATAACAAAATGTGATAAAAGCTGTTATTAAGGGCTAAACTGCAGCAAGGACGCGTGCCGAGAAAAAAGCACAAGTTCCACGCTGAAGCAAAGCTTAATGGTTTTCCACATCGAGGAAAAAAAAGGGTCATTTAAACAAGTACACTTTGTCCTTATTGAACTTGTTTTGTCTGAAAATGGGCTCCAGCTTTTTCCCTCGTTTTTCATTCACCCTCTTTATTTCTCAGTATAAAAGAAAAAAAAGAAAGAGGAAATTTATAAAAAGCCTGACTGGCTTACAAGGCTTAGGACAAAAACATAAACACACACACACACACACACACACACACACACACACACACACACACACACACACACACACACACACCAGTTATCCAGCTTTGTTTTACAGATCTAAGTATATTCCTCAGGAATAAACCACTGTGTGTGGTGCTGTTAGAGTAAAATAATCAACGACGTATCACTGTTACTATAGCAACATGTTCCGAAGTGTTTTATTCCCTGTATACCACAGCGATTGTATCCCAATGATTGCAATATTTTATTTGTTAAATCACGTCATTTTTTTATCTTTTATTTGTAGCTATGTTTAATGCTCATAAAACTCTTTTTTTCTCTCTCGAAGTTAATTTAAAAAAAAAAAGACGCAGCTTTTTTTGTATTTTGTTACCGAGAAACCGCAAAGACGCGTAAACTCGCAAAAGTTACAGCTTTACCTCTGCCTGTTACAAAGCGCTGACACGGGAGACTCCTTCCATACACGTTACAGAAACATCTTCCAGAAAATGTACGTCTTAACACCTTTTTTCATCTGGAGCGTCCCGCTGATTGAGCTGTTGCTATGGAAACGATAGCGTATTATAACAAGTGCATTAATATAAACCTGCACTACTGTCAGAGCTGCTGTTATAGAAAACTAATCAACATCTGACCACCAATCAGAATCATACCATTATAGCATTATATAGCGTATATAAACCCACACACACACACACACACAAACACACCAAGATGGCGTATGGATTGGTATTGTATTTTCTCTCTTTCTCGGTTTCCTCGTGTCTCCACTGTGTCTCTCCTCTTCTTTATTTTTACTCGTCCTTTTAATAGATTTTACGATAAATTAAGTGTGTTTTATTTTTTCAATAAACACACACACACACACACACACACACACACACACACACACACACACACTCCATCGATAGCTCTCAGATTTCGGCAGGAAAAAACTGGCTGAGGTGCAATTAAGCTCCATTAGCCAGGACTAATTAACCGCAGTGATGTTGATATTCCACACGCCGTTTTATTACGGTATTACATTTTCAAAAAGAACTGAGAGAGAGAGAGAGAGAGAGAGTGATGGGGTGTTGAAAGACATCTGAACACTGGAAGAGAAAGAGATATGGAGGGATGATGGTGGACATCAAGGAACACATCAAGAGATAATGATGGAGAGACTGAAGGATGGGAAAGAGATGGAAAGGTGTTGGAGGAAGAGAGAGATAAAGATAATGGTGGAGGATGATGAAGGGAGAGATGGAAGGATGATGGTGGAAAGATGCAAAAACTCAAGGGATGATGGAAGAACATGAAGATATGATGAGATGATGAAAGAAGATGCTGGAAGAAATGGAGGGATGGTGATGAAAGGAGAGATGGTGAAAACAGAAAAGATGATGGGTTGATGGTGGAAGAAGATATGAAGGGATGATGGAGCAATTTTTGGAGGAACAATGGTGGGAGTAGAGATGGCGAGATGGAAGATAATGGTTGAAAGAGATGTAGGGATAACAATGGAAGGAGAGATGGAGGGATGATGGTGGACATCAAGGAACATATCAAGAGATAATGATGGAAAGACTGAAGGATGCTAACGGAATGGGAAAGAGATGGAAAGGTGTTGGAGGAAGAAAGAGATAAAGATAATGGTGGAGGATGATGAAAGGAGAGATGGAAGGATGATGATGGTGGAAAGAAGCAAAAGATCAAGGGATGATGGAAGAAGATACAAAGATATGATGAGACTTTGGAGGAGTGGTGATGAAAGAAGACGGTGGAAAGAAATGGAGGGATGGTGATAAAGGAGAGATGGTGGAAGATGATGTAAAGATGAGTAAAGATAACGGGGTAATGATGGGGTAATGATGAAAGTAAAGATGATGCGGTGATGGTGGAGCGATTTTTGGAGGAATGATGGTGGAAGGAGAGGTGGAGAGATGGAAGATGATGGTTGAAAGAGATGTAGGGATAATAGTGGAAGGAGAGTGGAAGGAAAAATGGAGGGATGATGTTGGAAAGAGAGATGGAGTAATGGTGGTGAACAGGTGTAAAGGGTGATGGAAGGATGATGGTGAAATGAGAGATGGAGGAATGATGGTACGAAAAGAGATGGTGAGATTACGGTTGTAGAAGAGATGGAGGGATGATTGTGGAAATGATGGTTGGAAGGAGAGAAAGAGAGATGGTGGGATGATGCTAGAAGAAAGAGAGTTGGAAGACAAATGGAAGATGAGATTTAGAAATGATCGTGGAAGAAGATCTGAAAGGATGATGGACAGATTTTGGTGAAAGGAAGGATAGGGTAACACTTAAAGAGGAAAGAAAGATGGAGGGATGATGGTGAAAGAAGAGACAGAGGGATGATAGAGTGAGAGATGGATGGAGAGAGAAATAAAAGCATGGGCTGAGAGAAATTAAATTGATCTGCTTTGAGGTGCCACATTTAATTATCCAACAGTGAAACATGACATTTTATACCTCTCTCTCTCTCTCTCTCTCTCTTGCTCGCTCTCTCTCTCTCTCTCTCTCTCTCTCTACATTAGCTCACCACATCGCCTCATGTTCTCAGACTGGAGGCAGACAGTCTAGCCGACATTGCCTGTCTGTCCCACACACACACACACACACACACACTGAGTCATCATCCATGTCTCTGTCTTGTCCTCTCCTCACTCGTTCGATATCTAATCCCCCTCTTTTAATTTCCATCTTTATTTTCTCCTGATATTTACACAATCATGGGCTGTGTCCCAAACCACAAACTAATGTGTTCAAAAATAATATGCTGTTTAGGAAAGTTAGCAAGCAAACTGCAGCAAATCATTATTCTTAATATAGTAAGTGTGTGATTATAATAAGGATCTGATAATAATTGTGTGATTATAGTGAGTGTAGATACAGTGAGTGTGTGACTATAATCATTATGTGATTATGGCGAGTGTGTGATTTTAGTGTATGTGTAGTTATCATGAGTGTGTGATTACAGCGAGTGTATAGTTATAGTGAGTGTGTGATTATACAGAGTGTGTGTGATTATAGGGAGTATGTGTGATTATAGTGAGTGTGTGATTATAGTGAGTGTGTGATTGTAGGGAGTGTGTGATTATGGCGAGTGTGTGATTGTAGGGAGCGTGTGATTATGGCGAGTGTGTGATTATAGTGAGCGTGTGATTATAGCGTGTGATTATGGCAGTTGTGTGATTACAGCGAGCGTGTGATCATAGCGAGTGTGTGATTACAGCGAGTGTGATTATGGCAATTGTGTGATTATATTGAGTGTGTGATTATCATGAGTGTGTGTGATTATAGTGAGTGTGTGATTATAGGGAGCATGGGTGATTATAGCGGGTGTGTGATTATCGTGAGTGTGTGTGATTATAGGGAGCGTGGGTGATTATAGCGGGTGTGTGATTATCGTGAGTGTGTGTGATTATAGGGAGCGTGGGTGATTATAGCGGGTGTGTGATTATCGTGAGTGTGTGATTATAGGGAGTGTGTGGGCAATTTCGTGGAAGTGTCAACCACACAGTCAGAATTTCAAACTGGGACTATATACATAAATGAGGTATCATTGGAAAGCTAACAACCTGTACTTCTTGGAAATGTTATGTGTTTGTTGAATCATGCATTCAAGAGATACGTATAGGTCTTTAAATTCTCTTGAAATAAAATTTGCGAATTTCAACAAAAAAGGATGAAATCACGAGGTGCCTCATAACCCACTAATGTTACTTACTGAGAGTTACCGTTTTATATCAAGTTAACAATATAACATTTGGTCTTTCTCCTATGTTATTAAGTTGGCTTTAAAGAATATTTGTACCATTTCAGTTTCTCTTATGATGCAAAGCTAACTTCAGATCCTAAGCCTAAGCAACCATAAAAAAATTGGCTGTGCATATTTTTACAGAAATAAAGATACCCAAATTTATGTACGTCCATAACTGTACGCCCATAACCAATTTAAACATACATCCATAATCATGCAAGATCACATGTTTTGTATCTTTCAGCTCTCTGGTGGATCTCTTTTGCCCTTAAATAACCCATGCCCTCTGGTGTACAATTTAACGAAGCATGACATCACTTCCTGTTGAATTCCATGTGCCCTGCTAGATCTAGACACACCTGATACAAATTTTCAAATCTGCAACAATCGACATTAAAGGAACCCCAGTTCTGTGGAATACAAGGTGAGTTATATTCTTTATGAAGTTATTTGATAGAATTTCTAATTTTTTAAAATCAATTTCCAGACATGTGTAATGTTCATTTCCCTCAAAAAAATTCCTGACACTTCCCGAAATGGATACTACATCTCACTGATTCTCAGAGTAATGCGAAATCCTTGTAAACTTCAAGCATCCAATCAATGTTTACCAAGTTCTTTGCTATCCTGTTCATTTTGACTAAGAGTTTTTGATTTGTTGTGGATGTAGTCAAAGTAGGTTTATTTGCCAACCAGGTGTGGGGACCATGGCTCTAACGAATAGAGAGAAGCAGGCCCGCTTCCAGGAGCGCCTGAAGAAGAACCCCTCCCTTCATGAGAAGTTTACAGAGAAGGACCGGAAATGAAAATCCCTTGAAAGACAAGTCCTGAAAAGAAATCCAGAAAAGTGGAAAGAATATCAGGCGAAAGAAAACAAGAGATTGAGAGAATTCCACACGCAGGAAAATGCAGGGGGTCATGGGGCTGGGGAAGAATCCCCCTCAGGTTTTCGCTCACGTCAGTCACTGGTCAAGGCTGTAAAGAAGGCAAGGTAAGCCCTTCCCAAATCGCCGAGGAAGTGTAAGGCCGTCATGGCAGTTTTGGCCGAAGAAAGTGGCATTGTTGCCAAAAGTGCTATTTCTCCGGGTAAAATGAATAGGGGACTATCCGATGAAATGAAGCAGCAAGTCGTTGACTTCTATTTAAGTGATGATATATCTTGGCAAGCACGAGGCCTGAAAGACCGCACAATTATTCGCACCAAAGATGACAAGGGTGTGAAGCAGAAAACCTACGTCCAATCAAGGTACATGCTCACATCCTTGTCTGAAGCGTATCAAATACTCTGCCAAGAGACAGATATCGAAATCAGCAGGAGTAAATTCTGTGATTTACGGCCAAAGAATGTGAAACTTTTTGATACGGTTCCTCACAGCGTGTGTCTTTGTGTATACCATGAAAACATACGTTTGCTGTTAAAGGGGCTCAAAGATTCCACTAGTCTGCCAGATAACGTCACAGATTTTGCCAACAAAATGGCCTGTGACTGCAGTTCAAAAGAGTGCATGACGCATGTTTGTCCTGGCTGTATGGACAATCTAAATCAGTATGAACCCGTGGATGATGCTTCTGACATCAGCTACAACCAGCGGCAAAAGGGCAGCGCATATGAAAAGGTTCTCATTGCAAGCAGCGCAAAGGCTGCTTTCGCGGAGCTCAAAAGTCAGTTGAATCAATTTCTACTGCATGTGTACATAAAACGTAAACAATCAGCTTATATGAATCAGCTTAAAAGCTCTGTTGATGGCAAAACCATTCTTATGCAAGTCGATTTCTCAGAAAATGCAAAGCTCAACCATCAAAACGAAATTCAGTCGGCTCACTGGAGCT
This sequence comes from Sciades herzbergii, assembly GCA_026153275.1. NCBI lineage: Eukaryota > Metazoa > Chordata > Actinopteri > Siluriformes > Ariidae > Sciades > Sciades herzbergii. The sequence continues at coordinate 3,062,622 of JAPFFA010000003.1, read as the reverse complement.
ACAAACAAGCTTCGCTGTTCACTTGCCATGTGTGGATTTCGCCGGACATTCAAGAAAACATAGTGATAGTGTCTGATGACCTTCATCACACTAAACTTAGTGTCAATGCCTTTATGGTGGAGATATTGCAATCTCTGGTACAGAAGTACCCATCTTTGGAGAAAGTGCACATATTTTCTGATGGTGCAAGTTCACAATTTAAGCAACGCTATCTATTTTCAAATCTTAACACATGGGAAACAGTTTGGTGTGACGATATAGTGGCATTTCTTTGCCACTTCTCATGGAAAGGGCATAGTTGATGGGATAGGAGGCACAGTGAAGCGATCGGTGTGGCGTCATGTCAAAAGTGGCCAAAGCAGCGCAGCAACACCAGAGGAATTTGCAGAAATTGCTTCTGTGAGAAATCCTACAATCCAGGTTTCGTTCTTGTCAGAATCAGACATACAAAAGGACAAAGAAAAACTGGAGTTATTTTGGAGCACTGTACTCCCCGTACCTAACACGCACAAAATCTACAGTATAGTCCCGGATGGGAAAGATCAAATCCTGGTCGCATTTACATTAGATGATCTTCCTACCTTAGTCAAGATCAGGGAGCAGAGCGAAGAGGCACCTGTTAGTACAAATGCTGACACCCTTGAGAAAGTGTAAAATGAAAGATACTATGCAGTCTATTATACTGACCCACCATCTTTCTACATTGGGAGAGTTGTGAAAAGGGATTGCGAATGTCCTAGCTATCAAAGTGAGCATGCGCAGATGAAATTCTTGAAAAAAGACTCTCTCACATCAAAGTTTGATTGGCCTCGAAAATGCCAGCTCGAATGTGTACTCCCATGGTTTGTGTTTACTGGACCAGTCACTTTGGTAGGGGCAGGCCCATTTACAGTTCAAGACATGCACGTAGTTGCAACAAAGTTTGAACAAATGAAGAAGCGCTTTTAAGTGAAGCTTTAGTGGAAATTCCACATTTACCAAATGTTGTTTGATGGCACAAAAATCGTGGGTAAGTGTGTTCAGGAGTGTGATTATAGCGAGTGTGATTATGGCAATTGTGTGATTATATTGAGTGTATGATTATAGGGAGTGTGTGATTACACTGTTAATGCAGATGTATTTCCCTTTATCCTATCCACCTCAAACACTGATATTTGTTCAAGTTCCCTTTATTCACAGGGAATAGGGAGTGTGTGTGATTATAGTGAGTGTGTGATTATAGCGAGTGCGTGATTATAGCGAGTGTGTGTGATTACCGGTCTTTGATGTGACCAGGAAATGTTTTCTTCCAGCAGTGACACTAGAGCTGCTTTACAGGAGTATTTTTCCAAATTCAGTAAATGCTCAGGAAATATGCTTCAGTGCTTTCTTTCCTGTTTCCTTTACCATAGGGAACACTGGGCCATCCTTTATGAAAGGAAAGCAGATAATTCCATCCCATAAGTCCTTGCGACAGCAACATTTTAAGTGACACAACATCAGTGCACCATTCATGCAAACAAATAATTAATCATGCAATAATTGGTTTTCATGTCAATAAATATGAGTGGACAGGAAGGTGAGTCACTACACGCTAGGGTTTGCCAGGTCTATCCGGCAGCCTCCCCCACCATCTGATCCAACTCACCACCAGGTGGTGATCAGTTGACAGCTCTGCTCCTCTGTTCACCCGTGTGTCCAAGACATACGGCCGCAGATCTGATGATACGACCACAAAGTTGATCATCGACCTTTGGCCTAAGGTGTTCTGGTACCAGGTACACTTATAAACCACCTTATGTTCAAACATGGTGTTTGTTATGGCCAATCCATGATGAGCACAGAAGTCCAACAACAAAACACCACTCGGGTTTAGATCAGGCTGCCGTTCCTTCCAATAATCCCCTTCCAGGTTTCTCCATCATTGCCTACATGAGCAGGGTTGTTGGGGGATTCACGGGAATATGACAAGCCAGTCTACATGTGTTTTGTAGATTTGGAAAAGGCTTATGACTGTGTCCCCTGTGGGGAGCCCTACGGGAGTATGGGGTATCAGGGTCGTTGCTATGAGCCATCCGGTCCTTGTACAAATGAAGTGTGAGCTGTGTCCGTATTCTTGACACAACGTCAACCATGTTTCTGGTGAGTACTGGACTCCACCAAGGCTGCCCCTTGTTGCTGATCCTGTTTGTGATATTCTGGATGGAATCTGAAGGCACAGCCGGGGTGAGGAGGGTGTCCACTTTGGGAACCTCAGAATTGCATCTCTGCTCTTTGCAGATGATGTGGTTCTGTTGGTTTCTTCAGAGCATGACCTTCAGCATGCACTGGGATGGTTTGCAGCCGAGAGTGAAGCGGTTGCGATGAAAGTCAGCACCTCAATGTTTGAGGGCATGGTTCTCTGCCAGAAAATGGTGGAGTGCTCCCTCTGGGTTGGAGTGAGTTGCTGCCAAGTGAAGGAGTTCATTTACCTCAAGGTTTTGTTCATGAGTGATGGTAAAATGGAGCGCGAGATGGACAGGCGGATTGGGGTGGCATCAGCAGTGATGCGGGTGTTGTACCAGTCTATTGTGGTGAAGAGGGAGCTGAGCCAGAAGGCAAAGCTTTCAATTTTCCAGTCAATCTACATTCCAACCCTTACCTACCTATCGTCATGAGCTTTGAGTAATGACTGAAAGGATGAGATCGCAGATACAAGCGGGCTGAACTGAGCTTTCTCTGTAGGGTGGCTGGGCTCATCCTTAGAGATAGGGTGAGGAGCTCAAACATCTGGAGGGATTTCAGAGTAGAGCCACTGCTCCTTTATGTTGAAAGGAGTCAGCTGAGGTGGTTTGGGCATCTGATTAGGATGCCTCCTGGGTGCCTTCCTTTGGAGGTTTTGTGGGCACATCCAACTGGGATGAGACCTTGGGGTAGACCCAGAACATGCTGGAGAGATTATGTATCTCATCTGGCCTGGGAGCACCTTGGGATCCCCCAGGAGGACCTGGAAAGCATTGCTGGGGAGAGGGATGCCTGGGATACCCTGCTTAGCCTCCTGCCACCACGACCCGACCTCGGATAAGTGGAAGAAAATGGATGGATGGATGGATGGATGGATGGATGGATGGATAGATGGATGGATTAAAGATGAGCATGAGCATCCACTCTCAATGTGACAATCGTTTTGCTTCAGTTCTGTGAATGGAAGCCTTTAGTCCTTTTTTTATTCAAATTCCAACTTTGGTAATGAAGTCATATTTTTCACCATGTTGTCCAAGTTTATCTCGCCTGCATGAAACAACACAGTAAAAACACGTGGCAGGAAGATATGCTATTTCTAGTCTGTCTTTCGAACATTGTAGTTTCACATGGCAGACAGCAGTCACACCACACTGCAGTTGTCTTTTCCTACATCCTTATGAATTCTCCTTCACATCTTTCCTTGACCTCATGAGATTTTCCATACAAGATACAGGATGGACGAATGGAATGCAGCCAAGGATTTAACCAGGCGACACCAAACAACTGAAACTCCGCCCTTTTTTAAACAAAGAAAAATTAAGAACATAAATTTTATTATTTATTTATTTATTTAATTTATTTCCAGATGATGCTGTGTGTCTATCATCCAGAGGAACACACACACACACACACACACACACACACACACACACACACACACACACAAACCGAGATATGTAATTGGCTGCATTCCCATCTGGTTTTAAAATGACTGTCTAAACCAGTTAGTGCACACTCCCCCCTTCGGCTGTGTTCCAATAATCACACATAATGACCACATCCTGCACCGGTGTAGTGTTTAAACACAATTTACTCTCTAATGGAGAGAGAGAGAGAGAGAGAGAGAGAGAGAGAGAGAGACAGATAGATAGAAAGACAGATATCAGGTCTCACACACACACATTCATTACTACAGATTTACAATGACCACAAACCCGACACTCCTAGAAACTAAAAGGTGAAATCTAGAATGCTTAATGTTCTTTGTTCATCTCTATGTAGAACCTATAACAGTTTTTGGTGGTTTTATGTTTTTATGCTTCTCTTTAATAGCTTTACAGACAATAAAATGTATATTTTATAAGTAGTAAATAAAGCGCTTTGTGCTGTTACAGGAAAATAATCAGCAATAGTGTGGTGTAATAAAGTGGAGTTACTGATACCAGCAAGAGGTTCATTATTTTCCTGTAACCGCATGCCCTGAAGTGTTTTATTCCTCTTATACCACAATCATTTCCTCTCATCTCATCTCATTATCTCTAGCCGCTTTATCCTGTTCTACAGGGTCGCAGGCAAGCTGGAGCCTATCCCA
>JAPFFA010000003.1:2997381-3009048 GCA_026153275.1 Sciades herzbergii | reverse complement strand
TGTTTTGCAGCCACAGGGCCTGGGCACCTTGCAGTCATTGAGTCAACCATGATCTCCTCTGTATACCAAAGTATTCTCGAGGCAAACGTGAGGTCATCTGTCCAACAACTAAAGCTTGGCCGCAATTGGGTCATGCAACAGGACAATGATCCCAAACGCATCAGCAAATCTACTGCAGAATGGCTGAAAAAGAAAAGAATCAAGGTGTTGGAATGGCCAAGTCAAAGTCCAGACAAGTCCCAATTGAAATGCTATAGCGGGACCTTAAGAGAGCTGTGCATAAATAAATGCCCTGAAACACAAATGAACTGAAGCAATATTGTAAAGAAGACTGGGCCAAAATTCATCCACAACAATGTGAGAGACTGATAAAATCATACAGAAAACGATTGCTTTAAGTTGTTGCTGCAAAAGGTGGTTCTACAAGCTATTGAATCATAGGGTATACTTACTTTTTCACAGATGGATTCTACATTTTAACTTAATTTTTGTTAAATAAATAATAACATGGTGGAATCTGTTGTGTGTTACTTTACACCTGAGGTTAGATTTACATAATTTTAGGACCTGGTAAGGATCAGATGATTTTTTTGTTATGTCTTGATTGGTAAAATCATGTAACTGGAAGAGGGTGTACTTTCTTTTTCACATGACTGTAGGTCAGACACGCCCCACGGTGGTCACGTGATGTGATATTGTTGCTCACTTGCTTCGGCAATCTCCGAAATCATAAAATACGGGACGCTTTTTACTTTGGCAAAACATTTACACACAGGATAAACGGTTTGTGTGTGTGTGTGTGTGCAGCAGCAAAACATTTCAAAACTCCAACAGCAATAGAAATAGAACATTTTGCCCAGAATTCAACTTTGCAGTCAGAACCTTTAAATATGCGCCGAGAATTTAGAACTGAAATTCAGACCTCAGCCGTAACTACATAAATTTTTTTACGCAATATTTACGCACAAGGGGTGGAGCTTACGTACAAGTACAACATTGTTTTAGTGCCACTGGAGACAAGATTTCGGGAATTGACTTGAAACATTTTGAGAATTAAGTCGTAATATGGGATGTTGTGAAAAAAAATCACAACACCTTCAACATAAAAGTGAAAATGTTGCCAATACTTCGAGGATAAATTATATTATAAGAAAACAGTCATAATATCAGCTATTATGGGGAGAATGAGACAATATTTCAGGAATAGAATCGTAATAGTATAAGAAAAAAGTCACAATACTTTGAGAGTAATGTTGTAATATTGATTACAAATGAAAAACAAATCAATATAAATTTTGTATTTTTATTTTTTCTTTTAAACAGTAACCTTTTATCTTTTTACATTTTTTCCCTGTGTCCTCGTCTTTCTTTCCTTAGCTTTTTCTGTTTCCTGTCCTGATCCCTCCTTTCCTATTTGTTTTCATTATTCCCATTTTCCCAGTCTTTCTTTTGTTATTCTTAAAGCAGATACATGTTTTGTCACCATTCTGAACAATCCCTTTGTTTATTTACTGAATTTTTTTTCTTTTGGATTTGAAATCATCCAAACCAGGTCTTGTGTTTCGGTTCATCCGGTTGATGAAGGATTGTGTTTGGTAAAACTGATACGCAGCGAGTAATCATGGCCATTGCTCGCAAAGAGCTCGGCTACATTATCGACCTTCTGCTAAAAACCTGTTTTTCATTGAGCAGCGATGTTCATTAGGTAGAAGTGCAGAATGAAACAAATCGGCCATTACACTGATGGAGTCGTTATTTCTCTCTGCTAAAAATGTTGATTGAATTTCTTCACAGTGAGGAAGAGCGAGATGGCACTCTCCGAACCCAACACTATGGAGGGAAAACGCTCTCGGTGGCCATGTTGGCGAAAACAGACACGCGTATTCATTTTTATAATTAAAACGATAAATGTGTGATCTTCAGCAGCATCCAAGATTTATTTTACAAAGAGTTTTGCATGAAGTGAGACACAACAATCCAAAGAGACAACAGAGAAAATAAAAACAAAATGAGAAACATTTGAGAATGAAAGTGAACATGTGGACAAAAAGATAATTAATTAATTAATAAAATATACAAATTAACCAGCGGGAAAAAGAGATTGCAAAAAGATATAGAAGTAAATAGAATAAGACAATCTAGAGCGAGGGCAGCACGGTGGTTAGCACTGTTGCCTCACAGCAAGAAGGTTCTGGGTTTGAGCCCAGTGGCCGACAGGGGCATTTCTGTGTGGAGTTTGCATGTTCTCCCCGTGTCTCCTCCAGAAACCAGAGCACCTGGACATGCAAAGACATGCAGGTTAAGTTAATTGGTGGCTGTAAATTGACCGTAGGTGTGAATGAGAGTGTGAATGGTTGTTTGTATCTATGTGTCAGCCCTACAATGATCTGGCGACTTGTCCAGGGTGTACCCCACCTCTTGCCCATAGTCAGCTGGGATAGGCTCCAGCTTGCCCGCGACCCTGCACAGGATAAGCGGCTACAGATGGATGAAATCTAGAGCGAGATCATCACATCATCTCTCTTTGTGCCAGTAGGCACATAAGGCATTCACACTTGTTTTCCACTCCTCCTTGTCTTTTGCTACCTCTTTAGCTACAATCCAGCTTTTCCATCCAGCTTTGTTCCAAAGGGATCCCTGCTCCGGGGTGGGGCAGTTTGTGTGTCCCTATGACCCCTAGAACTATGTCGGCTGGAGTCTTGAACTCCTGGTATGGCCACCCATGCCAAACAGGTTGAAGGGTAGAGTCCTGATGAAGAGTGATCCCCTGGTCCTTCAGGTTGGGGGTTGAGCATAGGGCTGACAACTCGACTGCATAAAAAGTACTTGTTACAGAAACTATAGTGAGATACAGCAGCAGAAATCAAGACTCGTCAGACCAGGCAACGTTTGTCCAATCTTCTGTCGACCAATTTTGGTGAGCCTGTGCAAATTGTATCCTCAGTTTTTTGTTCTTAGCTGACAGGAGTGGCACCCGGTGTGGTCTTCTGCTGCTGTAACCCATCTGCTTCAAGGTTTGACGTATTGTGCGTTCAGAGATGGGCTTCTGCATACCTTGTAGTACCTTATAATGCATGGTGATTTGAGTTACTGTTGCCTTTCTATCATCTCAACCCAGTCTGGCCATTCTCATCTCACTTCTGGCATCAACAAGGCATTTTCACCCAGAGAATTGACGATCACTCGATAGTTTCTCTCTTTCAGACCATTCTCTGTAAACCCTAGAGATGGTTGTGCGTGAAAATCCCAGTAGATCAGCAGGTTCTTAAATACTCAGATAAATCCATCTGGGACCAAAACCCATGCCACATTCAAAGTCACTTAAATCACCAAATCATCTTGTCACCAAATCTAAGAAGTCCGACCATATCACACCAATTCTCTGTTATCTTCACTGGCTCCCTGTATGCAAGCGCATCACCTATAAGATTCTACTAATCACATTCAAGCGGGCTTGTAGTGCTCAAGTCTGACTCGTGCCTTGACTTGAACTTGAGCACTGATAACTCGGACTCGTGCATTAACTGCATTTTTTCTTTATTTTTTTGTACCATGCCATAATAATTTGACATAAGATATTTATATCTACATTAATATTTGTACTAATTTCGTGCAAGAGTGTCACACCTGTGCACCTTGGCGCATGCATCAGATAGACTCGCAGGCGCGCTCTGGACAGTGCGCGTGCCAAGCGCACTCTCTTTTGTGCGCTGTAAACAACTCACACCTGCACAGGATTAAGGCGCAATCAGCGTGCTGATACAAAAACTGTGAAAACACACTTACTTTGCAAAGTATTAAGTTGCGTTGCTGATACATTACCGAGCCTTATTTCCTTGTCTGGTTTCCTGATCCCTGATTTCCTGTTTCTCATCTTTGATTCTGACGAGTCTATGATAGCCTGTTTGTGCCTCGCTTGACCTATCGCCTGTTTCACTGTTTTACGATTTTGCCTCCCGTTCTGGATTGTTTACCATCTTCACTTGTATTAATAAACACACCTTCTGCACTTACATCCGTCTCCCAACCATCTCTCACAGAATACTTCACACTCCCTGATAAAGAGAAGCACATTCACCTGTTCATACGCCATGTTCAGGAGCAAACTAATGTTAATGGGGCTGAAACAGACACCGTCAAATGGTGCAGTTGGAATCTTGTTCTCGGACCAATAGTGGACCCGACTTGAAAATTTTTTTAGTGACTTGGACTTGACTCGGACTTGAACACTGGGGACTCAAGACTGGACTCGGACTTGAGGTTTAGTGACTCGACTTACAACACTGCTTAGAAATGGTATGGCATCTGGATACCTGGTTGATTTGCTCACCCTACTTAAATCAAACAGAGTTCTACAATCTAATGCTCTTTTAACGATAATCTACGCCGATCAAGACTAAAGTTTAATATGAAGACCTTTGGTTCTTGCACATTTTCCATATGTGTGCCTGTGTTGTGGAATGATTTGCCACTATCTATAAGAAACACTCCATCCATTGACACCTTTGAAGGAAAACTTAAGACATTCTTATTTGATGCATAAATTACTTTTCTTTGTGATTAAAAAAAAGTATATTTCATATTATTTTATATTACTATCACTATTTAATTTGCCGTGTTAGGAGCCTGACATCATGGTGCCATGGGCTCTTAACATGTCATAATTCTAAATATTCTTCTTATATTGTAAGAGCACTGAGATTTTATGTAATGTGCTTTAAGAATAAATTATTATTATTATTATTATTATTACTAAATTAACCACCTTGCTTCCTCATTCTGATGCTTGGTTTGGACTTTAGCAGGTTGTCTTGACCATGCCTACATACCGAAATACGCTGAGTTGCTGCCATGTGATTGGCTGATAAGATATTTAGATAGATAACCAGCAGTCGAGCAGGTGTACCTAATAAAGTGGCCAGTGTGTGTGTGTGTGTGTGTATATATATATATATATATATATATATATATATATATATATAAATGGAGTTGTGAAGATGAATATCTGAGCTGTTTTCAGATTAATTTATATCACAAATGACCATAATTTCCGTTTAACCCATTTGAAACACGACACAGCGATGTGTGAAAAGTACACAAGTTTCTGTGACATCGTGTTCTATATATATATATATATTTTTTTTAAAAAGCTATATGAAAATAACAGCTGGAATGAGAGACTTTACAAAGCAAATACTTTACAAAAAGACACATCTGTATATCTGAAACAGCAGTTGGAAGCTAATTAAGTGGTTAGTGGATGTTTTGTCACTGTACTGAAAGATTATCCTTTGCTAAGCTAGTTATGCTAGTTTACCACTTACTAGGAAACGTTCATCGTCGATCAGGAAGATGATTAGCGGAAAGATTACCATGGACCGCTAATTTCTAAATCACATGATCATGGTAGACGCATCCTAAAAGCCTTGTGTTTACATTTCAAATTCCAAATATTAGCACAGATAACGCAACAGTTCACGAGGAAGAAGTCTAACTTGAATGTAAAGTTGTACTGAATGAAATTTAATTTAAAAAAAAGTAAATTGTAACCGGCAGATTAGCTGCTCGTTTATAAAACACCATCACTCTCAAACAAGTGTTGGCAAGATTAGCTTGACTGATTTATGAACATGTCTACAGACCCTGTGGATGCTAATCTGAAGCGGGAAAAAATGTCGAAGCAAACTATTAGTGCCACATTAGCTCAAATAAAATTCTGAGTTCTTAACGTTAGCATAAAAAGAGATTTAAAAAAGGTGCTAATCTGTCAGCGAATAGTGTTAGCATGTGGTTGCTTATGGGCATAGCCTATTCATAGTTTTTTGTTTTTTTTTAAGTTCAAATGTGAAATAGTCATCGTTAAATCTTGTAAAGGAGACTAGTTATACACAAGTTAACTAACACGCAATCGGTGTGAAAATAACCAACAAAACCAAAACTAGCTTTGTTCTCAGATTTGATTAGCAAAACAAGCTAGTATCCACTTCCTGCTACTTCCTTCTGAACTTTATTTTCCTTCATAATGAACACTAGTTGCATGTAGGAACTCTGTAGTGTCCTGAGGAAAAAAAAATGCAGTCGACAAACTTTAAAAAAACGTAGCACGCTAACTCAACACATAATGCACCTAACGCTTAGCCAGGAACATGCAAACATCCTACTAATTTGTTGACAATTCCTGTCTGTAAAATCTCACACTAAGTCTTGCTAACACTTATTTAAGTGCGTTAATATTTTCAAAAGCTGGTGAACACAAATATGTACGGACTTTCAGAGTTCGATAGTTGTTTAGTAAATAAAGAAAACACTAGCATCTAAAATGTGGCACGTCTAAGGGGGAACCACATGCTAACACTATTCGCTGACAGATTAGCACCTTTTTAAAATCTCTTTTTATGCTAACGTTAATAACTCAAAATTTTATTTGAGCGAATGTAGCACTAATAGTGTGTTTTGACATTTTTTCCTGCTTCAAATTAGCATCCATGGGGTCTGGAGACATGTTCAGAAGTCAGTCAGGCTAATCTGGCTAACACTTGTTTGAGTGATGGTGTTTTGTAAACAGTTACATCATTAGCTTCTTAAACTGTGATCTCTCTCTCTCTCTCTCTCTCTCTGTGTTTTTTCTTGTTTTTTTTTTTGGCCGTGAGCAGTAATGTGACGCTGCATTAGTTCAGCTCAGCTAAGCGTGAACGCTAATTGCAGGAAGGACAGAACCGCTAACTTCCTTTTCTGTCTCTCTCTCCCCATACCTCCTTTCCTTCTCCTCAATCGCTCCATTCTCTCCGCTTGCAGGATGACATTCTGCCCATCATATTAGATTTCTGTGAAACACAGATTCAGCCCTGATCACTGCAGGAAATATTTAACCTTTACCCCTACATGGAGTGTGCTACAACGGGTATAAAGTAACACTGACAACTTAAACAACGCATCAGTGCACTATACAAGTGCTGAAGTAGTGACATCTATGCCCTATCTAGTGGACAAAACGTAGTGGACATCGATGTCCAAAAGAATGAGTGCACTGCACGTCCAGTAAAGTTTCACACTACATACCTATGTGTTATTTATCAGTGAACTTACATAGGACATGTACAAGTTCATTACATAAGCTATGTTACACAGGGGATTAATAAGTGGACTACATCAAGTTTTTATAAGTACACTACACAGGGGATTAATAAGTGTACTCTATACAATATGTACAAGGACACTACACAAGTTATTAATAAGTGCACTACTGTAAGGGATTATGTGCATTATATACATTGAATATGTACATATAAGTACACTACACAAGGTATTAATAAGTGCACTACATAGAGTTGTTATAAGTACACTACACAGGGGAATAATAAGTGCACTACATAAATTATTAATAAGTGCACTATGTAAGGGATTATGTGCACTACATATAATATGTTTCAGGGCACTACACAGGGGATTAATAAGTGCACTACATAATATATATATAAGTGCACTATACAGTATGTAGTCTGACAGTGAGTTCCACATGTTATCTAGTGGACAGAACTGTAGTGTAAATAATGACCCCTACCTTCTTCTTAGAGCCCTATGTGTCCATAAAGGAGATATTTGTTTGTTCAGGGACTATGCCGGGTGTAACACAGTGACTTCTGCACCCTAAGTAGTGGTCTTAAATGTCCAGTTGAAAGAGCGTCTTCTACACCCTATGTAGTGCACTATGTAGGGTATGAGATAATGCCTTCTACAACCTACACAATCACCTACATGTAGTTCAGTAGCTGAGATATTTGGGACTTCCCTTTCTTAGTGCACTACATAGGGTGTGCAGTTACAGCTTCTACACCCTACGTAGTGGACTACTATTCGTGACGTGATATCTAGTGGGTGTAAATATCCAACAAGTGGAATGGCTGAGTGTTCTGTTTATGTCCAGTAAAGGAACTGTAGTTTAACTACAGGACATAAGTGCACTACTTTGAAATAGTGACTTATACACACTATATAGTGCACTACATGTCCAATAAAAGAATGGTGTTGGACCTTGTGTGTGTGTGTGTGTAGGATGTGTGTAATTTCGGTATTAGGTCCCCTCTGTATGTTACAGCTCACACAGTTGAGCACTGGGCGTGTCTCGGTGTTGAACCCTCATTCCCTATATGCTGGGACTTTGTGCCCTCAGCGTTCTGTCAGATCATGAGTTCATCTCTCGCTAATCCCTCACATGACACCTTCAGATCTGTCTGTCTCTCTTTCTCTGTCTGTCTCTCTGTCCCGCAGTGTCGGGTTACCTGCTGAACGACTGATGGTGATTTCGATTTTATCGGATGTCTCTTTGGGCCGCTCTGATCAGGGAGGATTAACGGCTTTGCGTGCAAAAGCCAGTGGCGTTAATTTGATGTGAATTCAGTAAAAGTTTATTCAAATGGCTGGAAATCGTCTTGTATTTTTTGTGTAATTATCTTCATCTTTGAGCATTTCAGAAGTGATGTGGATCGCTGTTTTAAAAATGTACTATTGAACCTGATTATAAAAAAATGTACAATCTAAACCAGAACGTCAAGGACGTAGTAGCTCATCTGCCCCGCCATCAAAACAACCACGACGAGCAAAACATCAAACAGAACTGAAATGTGACGATGTGAGAGAAAACCAACCTCCACGACAAACTGTTTACAACAGGAACATCAACAAAGGACTAAATTTTGTTCCTCAAGGGAAGATTGACCCAAAACATCAATCAGAACTGGGATTGGAAGAAAAATCAGAGAGGAGATACAATTTTAATGAGAGGCATGGGAAATTCGTGAATTTGGCCTAATTACGAACTCGTTAGCAAACAATTTGACAAAACAACAACCAAGATTTGTGCGGACTGATGAGTTCTTTCAAACAAAACAATTGGAACGGAACTCCATGGAGACTCAACGGAGGAGATATGATTTAACTGACTTTTGAACAACGGATGATGAACGACGGACGACGGACGCCACGCCATGGCAACAGCTCATCGCTCAATACCTTATGGACAGATGAGCTGAAGAGGTGTTTTAAATTTCCAGGCCTCTTAACCTCCAGGAGCAGTGAGGATCATCTGGACGCCTTCCAACAAAGTCACGAAGTAACATATGATGCCATACTGGGAATAAATACTGCTGTCATATGGTCATTGTGACGGAATGCCCGTCACTACAGTTGAGTATGTGCTCTGACTGCCATACCAATGAGCCTGGCTCTTTGGCGTTGTGGTCAGGGTGCAGGTTTGGCATCCTGTAGACCTGGGTTCAAGGCAAGATAAGGTGACTGTTCTCTTGCTTCGCTACAGATGGTGTCAGAAGTGGGATGGCTTGCTGGGAAGCCATTGGAGGTGTGCCCTGTGTGTAAGCCATATGAGGGACCCCCAGGATAGGTGGTCCCTGTGTGAGGGACCCCAGAGATGGGTGAAGCACAAGTGTGTGGGGCACCCTGGTATGGGAGAAGTATGGCTGGGGAATGCATGAGGGATGCCTGTGTGCGTGAAGTGCACAGGTGTGCCTCCCGAGAGGGGCAGTGTGATGGAGTGCCCAACATTGCAGTTGAGTATGTGCTCTGACTGCCATACCAACAAGCATGGCTCTTTGGTGTTGTGGTCAGGGAGCAGGTTTGGCATCCTGTAGACCTGGGTTCAAGGCTGGATAAGGTGACTGTTCTCTTGCTTTGCTACAGTCATCTTTCTCTTTCTTCTTCTCATCTTGTGTATGTTGGACCTCATGTACACCATATGGAGGTGTACAACAGCTTGTGATTATTATCAGAGATACAGGTTTCCCTGAACCTCCAAAGCCAGTATTTTGAGCCTCGTTATCATATCGTTGAGTATACTGTATGCAGGATATACCATCTTTATATTACACTACATTGAGCAGATGCTCTTATCCAGAGTGACATACAACATACCCAGAGCAGTTGGGGGTTAGGTTCCTTGCTCAAGAGTACTTCAGCCATTCCTGCTGGTCCTTTTGGTCCCAAAGCTGCTTCTCTAGCCATTAGACCATGGCTTTATAGTTCAGTGGTCATCCTTCTGACTCCTTGTTGTACTAGTATTAGTCCAAACGTGTCTAGAAATGCATCTGGGACATACTTGAAGGCTAACACTGACCTACCACTTGAGCCACCATCTTCAATCTTCTTCAATCTGAGGAATGCCTTGAAGCTCGCTGTAGCCCCTTTTGCATAGCCTGTTTGAGGTAGGAACATCACGCCTGGTTTCCATCTCGCTGTTCCGTGTAAAAGGTCCGAATACACTATGTGGGGTCTGTGTTGGTGTGTATTTCCAGCTCTGTGCCAGAACTGTTGTTAGTAATAACAAAGCCCATGGGAGCAGCCATGGCCTGAAGGTTAGAGAAGCAGCCTTGAGTCCAAAGGGTTGCTGGTTTGATTCTTGAGACTGGTAGGAAAGTTAGAGAAGCAGCCTTGAGCCCAAAGGGTCATCGGTTCGGTTCCTGAGACTGGCCGGAGTTGATTGAATGAACAGCACTTTCTCTGTATGGACAACCCCTTCTTCTGTATCATGGCCGAGGTGCCCCTGACCAAGGCACTTAACTCCCAACTGTAGCTGCCCACTGCTCTGGGTATGTGTGTGTGTTCACTGCTTCAGATGGGTTAAATTTAGCTGTGCTTGTGTACATGTGACAAATAAAGGCTTCTTCTAATAGACCTGGAATCAACATCTGTGTAAAAGGTACAAACTGGCATTGCGGGACAGAAGTGTGACATATTTATTATTGACATTCTTCTTTCTGAAACTATTATGAATTCAACAAATGTCTCCATCGATGGCGTCTAAGCTTCGTACACTTTTCTGCCTCACTTTCCTCGCTTCCCATTTCTCTTCAGTTTCTCCTCCAACATATTTCTGATTGCACAAACACAAAAAATCGTTCAGGAGCTTTGCTTGCATTTGAAGAGTGGTATAAATGTGCACAGCGTGCAAAAGCACCTCAACACTCAGTTCGCCTACCATTATTGCTTTGAAAGCAACGCCGGTATTCTCAGGGTATTTGTATTTCCGATGCATAGTGTGTTATACATCATCCTAGACACCGACACTCTGTTGTGTTACACATGGTTCCGGAACGCCGGAATGCTGTGTAAAAATAAAACACACACTGGTGTGGCTTTATACCCGCTTTCGGTGTCAATAACCAAAGCCGACATAATAAGGAGCCTTCTTAACATCAGTATTGTGGAATATTTGTGTAAAAAGGACTAGCGACAGCCACTTTTTAAGCCTAGCACATATTACTTTATTTTAGCTCCGGTTTCCCAGCCTCCAAATAATTTTGGACCTCGCTTGGTGAATACTTGCTGTAGCTCCTGTGATAACCACTCATGCAGTATGGGAACTTGATTTTCTCAGGCTCTGAAATCTTCATTCATGTTTGCTTTTCTCATTAATGATGAATCTTTCAGTGAGAATCCTAATATTGCTAGGAGCAAGAACAGCGCTGAGAAACAGCCAATGAGAGCAGACCAGAGTCACCAGCTGTCATGTGCAGCAGAACCCTGAATCCAGTTTCTCTTTCATTTACTGTAGTAGTGTAGGAGGGTTTGGGCAAAGTCTCATCTCATCTCATTATCTCTAGCCGCTTTATCCTGTCCTACAGGGTTGCAGGCAAGCTGGAGCCTATCCCAGCTGAC
>JAPFFA010000003.1:2381359-2392459 GCA_026153275.1 Sciades herzbergii | reverse complement strand
GCTGGGATAGGCTCCAGCTTGCCTGCAACCCTGTAGAAGGATAAAGCGGCTAGAGATAATGAGATGAGATGAGATGAGTATGTCAGAGTTGGGCAGCATGATGGTGCAGTGGTTAGCATTGTTGCCTCACAGCTGATGGGGGCCTTTCTGTGTGGGTGCTCTGGTTTCCTCCCAAAGTCCATTACAGGCATTTAGCAGACAGTCTTATCCAGAGAGATGTACAACATACCCTGGGGAGCAGTTGGGGGTTAGGTGCCTTGCTCAAGGGCACTTCAGCCATTCTTGCTGGTCCAGGGAATCGAACAAGCAACCTTTTGGTCCCAAAGCTGCTTCTCCAACCATTAGGCCATGGCTTCCCCACCTGCAGATTAGTTCAGTTGGCTACTCTAACTTGCCCATAGATGTGAATGTGTACCCTACCACCAAGTGAGGGTTTGGGGCCTTCTGGTGTGCTATAGTCCACCAAGAGAATACATGGAAGCTTGTTGTGAAATTTCCAGAAAGGCTTCAGCTATGAGGATGGCAACAGACAAGACAAGAATTTCAGAATTATGCAATAATTAGTAAACAACAGGTGTCCAATACGAGTAGTCATGCCTGATTATCATTAAGGGCATATTATTATCATTATAAGTAAGCCATGGGGAAAGCCATGGCCTAGAGGTTAGAGAAGTAGCTTTGGGACCAAAAGGTCACTGGTTTGATTCCCTGGACCAGCAGGAATGGATGAAGTGCCTTTGAGCAAGGCTTCTAATCCCCAACTGCTCCCTGGGTGGGGTGTGTCAAGGACTTGTTGTATGCTGCTCTGGATAAGAGCATCTGCTAAATGCCTGTAATGTAATAATAATGTCTATTTTTGATCAAGGACATACCTGATATCAGTTCAGACTCCTACTATTTGTGATGTTGTTTTGATTTTGCTCCCCTGATGAATTTATCACCCTGTTTTCTGGGCCCCCAGGGAGTTTATCCTTTGGGTCACCAAATTATGACATTAGGTGAATATTATGGCGGCATATTTTACATCTGGCACCAACTGTTTTTCTCTTTGGGTTCATAAGATCACCCGTCTTCGTGTCTTCTTCAGTAGATAATTAATTCTCTGTATGTACTGTATGTAAGATGTTTTCATACTTTGATAAGGAGTTTGTGGGTTCAGCTTATGGCCACTTTCCTCCCGTCTCTCTTTTCTTCTATCTTTAGATGATTTTGTTGGATTATTCTGTACAAAAATTTTCATCCCTTCTCTTGTGTCCTAATGTGGAATACTATTTCAGAGTTCAGGTGTGAAATTATAAATGTCAAAAATCATAATAGCAGTAAATACGTGTTAACATTTGCTGTTGTACACGTTGCAGTGAGAAGGCACGTGTTTTAGATCAGCACGGGAAACATTATCTCTTTGCATTTTTTCTCAATAAATAAAGATTGTTTTGTTTAATATGTTGCTTTCATCAGCTTCATTTCCATCTTAATGAAACTGTTTTTTTTCAGCATGACAAAAGTAAAAGAAAACTACGAGTAGAATTTTATAATAGAAGATCTTAGCTCATATGCTTCCTGTTAGGCTTTAGCAGCCAAAAAGTATCTGACATTTAATTCTGGTCACCAAACTGTACTACTCTTAGCACTAACCTATAGCTAAGGGTTAACTGAGCTGCCAGATTGGCTAACCATGTGAATGGAGTGACAGTTTGTGAATTTGTGGTGTATTTCAGGAGGAGCCCTTTGTGATGGCAGCAGAGAGCACGCTTGGACAACCAAAGCGATATAAAGGTTTCTCCATTGACATGTTAGATGCTCTGGCCAAAACACTTGGTTTCAAGTATGAGATTTATCAAGTTGCAGATGGAAAATATGGCTCTCCACAACCCAATGGCTCCTGGGATGGCCTGATCGGGGAACTCACCAACAAGGCAATCTTAACTTTACTTCAAGCAGAATAATACTCATGTCATTTTAAAGTTGTATATCTTTAATTTCAGTGTCTCAGTTTCCAGTCTTGTGTTCTATCACCCTGCACTGAAGAATCATGTGCACTATTTAGTGTCCTACAGCAGAACACATTAGAGTAGAGCAATGCTCATTCTGAACTTATGATCACAGGAGCAAGTAACAAGTCACTTGCATCACTTGCAGTTTGCCTTTTGTAGGCCATTACTGATAGTGCTTGTGGGTGTGGCCTGTTTGGTGGCATGGTGCCATGTTGTACATGAATAGAAATACACCCATTGAATTGTTGCTTGCTAATGTGAACAAAGGTGACCCAGTTCTAGAGTGGAGAGTTTTGAATTTATCCGTCCACCCTTTTGAATTGTAATG
Organism: Sciades herzbergii; assembly: GCA_026153275.1. Lineage (NCBI taxonomy): Eukaryota > Metazoa > Chordata > Actinopteri > Siluriformes > Ariidae > Sciades > Sciades herzbergii. The sequence continues at coordinate 2,390,137 of JAPFFA010000003.1, read as the reverse complement.
AATGAAACAGATAGACTGATTGTGTAATTGTGTAATGTTGTGTGTCATGCAGTGGGCAGACATGGCGATTGCAGCAATCACTATTACTCCAGAGCGCGAGGGTGTGGTCGACTTCACAAAGCGCTACTTGGATTACTCTGTAGGGATCCTAATGAGTAAATCTGTGGAGAAGCTGTCAATCTTTTCACTCCTTGCACCCTTTGACCTCTCAGTGTGGGTGTGTCTTTGTGCTGCCGTGCCTGTGGTGGGAGTGATGATCTTTATCCTGCGCCGCATTCAATCAGTCTGTTCACGTCAGAGTGCTACCACGCCCAACCCTGCCAACACCAGCTTATTGAACACAGTTTGGATCGTTTATGGAGTCTTCACTCAGCAAGGTAACACACACATACATTACCATGGCTAGCTAAATTTGTTGTAATGTTTTGATGCACCATTTGACATGGGAAGTATAGGAATTGTGTGTGTGTGTGTGTGCATGCGCATCAGGTGTGGAGTCAATGGTCGGTTCAGTATCGATGAGAATCGCATTGGGAAGCTGGTGGCTCTTTACGCTCATCGTATGTTCATCATACACAGCTAATCTCACAGTGTACCTCACAACACACAGACTGGATAACACAGTCAGGTATGACACATACACACTGTTCTTACTTATTCAGTCAATCAAAGATCTTGGTTCCTCTGAACAATCGTTCATTAACAGTATTCCTGCAAGTTATTTCCCCTAAACTTTTCCCAACTGTGGTTATTACTAGACATTGAAAGGTGAACTGTAATAGTACAAAGTGGACCAACACCAAATTTCCACCAGTTTTTGATTGTTTACAGACAACGCCACTGCTCAAAACAGAGGAGAATTAGGGAGATCACAGAGAAGATGATCAGGAAGGAGATCAGCAAGAAGATCAAGTGGTAATCTAGTAGAGATTAAGAAGAGAAGAGAGAGAATATTGGGATAAGATAACAGAGAATATAAGGATAGCGGAGATGATCATGAAGGAGATAAGTGAGCAGATCAGGAGGTGATCAAGTAGAGATGAAGGGAGAGACCAAACAGGAGATCAGGAGAAGGTAATGGAGAAGATTAGGAAGTCAATCTTGGAAGAGGTTGGAAGAAGATAATGGAGAAGATCAAGGAATGATCCAGTAGAGATTACTGTATGGGGAATATCAGAAAAGATATTGAGAGAATCAGTATTCAGAAGATTCAATGGAAGAAGATGAAGGAAAACATTAGGAAGGACATAATGAAGGAGAAAGGTGGAAAAGGGTAGTTTAGTACTCCATCCATCCATCATCTGCAGCCGCTTATTCTGTGCAGGGTCGCAGGCAAGCTGGAGCCAATCCCAGCTGACTATGGGCGAGAGGTGGGGTACACCCTGGACAAGTCACCAGGCCATCACAGGACTGATGCATAGAGACAAACAACCATTCACACCTATGGTCAATTTAGAGCCACCAATTAGCTTAACCTGCATGTCTTTGGACTGTGGAGGAAACAAGAGCACCTGGAGGAAACCCACACAGACACAGGGAGAATATGAAACTCCACACAGAAAGGCCCTCATCAGCCACTGGGCTCAAACCCAGGACCTTCTTGCTGTGAGGCAACAGTGCTAACCACTACACCACCATGCCACTAGTTTAGTACTCCTAAATGTCTTAATGTGGAAGAGTTTGTTGTTTGTCTGTCGTTTAATATCTACGTTATAGGAGCTGGAGGTGGTGCGGATGTGGTGGATCATCAACAGAATAGTGAAAACTAATATTGTGATGCTGTATAATGTGACACAAGGAGAGGGGCAACTGATCTCCAGAGAACACAGTGAGATACTGCAGCAGCAGCAGATTTGTGTTTACCAACTGCAACAAAACGTCTACTAGTGAGACAATCAGGAAAGTGCTGAGTCTGTAACAGCTTAAAATGTGTCATGACTTGTATCAAAGGTAGAATAGTGAGAGCAGGTGGGAATGCATATTTGATTTGTAGATCAGATCAGAATGACTCAGTAGGAGAAAAATCTGGCTCAAGCTTCTAATGGAGGAAATCAAGAAGGGGATTAGCTGGAGATCATGGGAAAGATTAAGAAGAAGATCATGGAAGAGAACAGGTTGGACTCCTGGAGGAGATCAGGGAGGGGATTAGATGGAGAGTGTGGAAGATATCAGGTGGAGCTTGTGGAGAAAATCAGCAGGGGGAACAGGTGGTGCATGTTGAGGGGATCAGGTGATCACAGAGGAGATCAATAGAAGATTGCGGAAGACATCAGGTGGAGATAATGGAGGACATCAGGGAGATCAGGTGGAGCTTGTGGAGTAGAACAACAACAACAGGCAGAGATGGTGAAAGGATCAGGGAGGAGAACAGGACGAGATCACAGAGGAGGTCATGAAGGATATCAAGGAGGAGATCAGGTGGGAGAAGTGGGTAAGGTAGTGGGAAAAGTTGGTAGGATGGATTAAAACCTGAGGGGGGAGGCTGTGGGGCACAGCAAAGGACATGCAGTGAAGTGACTGAAAAGTCATGGGATGCGTAAAGAGTGCTGATTGGTCGCCTGTGCTGAGGTTACATATTGATAGTATATAACAACTCCAAATTGATGATTCTCCATGATGTTGATTCAGTGGTCTTGACTGGTTGGTTATTGTTATTCTGATCAGTGTTGAGTTCAGATACATCTCTCACACACTCGATTAACAAATCCAATTATCTGAGCCTTTCTCATTAATGCAGAGTTAAATTAACACCATTGATGCACATCAGACTTCAGCGACTTCAAGAAAACACTTACAATGTTAATTGTTTTTCTGACATGTATGTCATGGCGTTCACTTCATCTACAATCCTCCAGAGACTTACGGCTGTCTGTTGATTGAAGCAATGAGAAATCCAGCCACATCTGTAATGACTTCTTTTCCTTATGTGTGTGTGTGGGGGTGTATGTGTGTGTGTTTAGGTCTCTGCAGGATCTGGTGCAGCAGTCAGGCATTAATTATGGCACAGTCAGAGACTCGGCTGTGTTTGAGTATTTCAAGATGAAGGGGACGAACCCACTGGAGCAGGACAGCACATTCTCTGAGCTGTGGCGGACCATCAACAAACATCAAGGACAAGAAAATTGTGTGCACACTCTGGCTGAAGGAATACGAAAGGTAACACAGAGAGAGTTTAGTTAAACTTGATGATAAAGATGTGAACATCACAATGCCTTTAGTTTACACAAAACACACATTCAGTTCCAGTGTAAAAGTATGTTCTTCAGTCCATACACAGTTTCTCCATCTTTATTCCACTCATGATAAAGTGGAAAGGCTCCATGTCTGGGGAAACATGGATAAGGGTTTTGGTGAAGAATTCAGTTGGATCTTGTATTAATGTGTCATTTAGTGCTAAATAAAAACAACACTAACCATGGATCTTCACTAATTGTTTTATCATAGTCAGGGTGGTGGTGAATCTCCAGCCTGTCTCAGGAACATTAGACATGAGGTAGGAATACACCTTTGATGGGATGCCAATCTGTTGCAGAACTCCATGCACACATTCATTCACACGTAGGACAATTTAGCACAGCTAGTCCACCCTTCAGCATGTTTCTGGCAGGTGACTGGGAACCAGAGAACCTGGAGGAACCCTAAATAGCCTTGTGAAACTCCACAGACAGTAATGTGAGATGTGAGGTACCAACACATTATGACCAACATGACGCCTGTGGTGCATATTGACCAATTCATTTTTTGACCTGGGGACCAGTTACATGTTGTTAGCAGGCCGTCATTTGTCCATTGCTGGTCTGCGATGACAAAACAAGCCATAGTGTAGATTGTGTGCAGTAGTGTATTGGCACTGGGATCCCACAAGGAGCAACAGAAAGGTTACAGGAGTGTACATACAGGAGTAAATACAGTCAGCTATAAAGTACACAGAACATAAAAAGGCCACCTGAGAGCGCATAAAATCGTACTCTCGCAGCCCTGTACCATATATTTACTGCCTGCATTCATTCCTTTCCAGTAACTGCTTTATTCTGGTTCATGTCACAGTAGTTTAAACTACTAATTTGTTCATATTTTGAGAACTAGAACCAATTCAGTTAGTCAGTAAATATCATAGGAAGGTGCAAACAGTAATAACTATAGGAGCAGGTGGGACTGGTCAAGCCTTCTGTGGGTGCAGGTGGCATTGGACAAGCTTTCTGCAGGAGCAAGTGGTATTGGTCAAACTTTCTGTTGGCGTGGAAGGTATTGGTCAACTTTCTGCAAGTTAAACTTTCTACAGGAGCAGAAGGTATTGGTCAAACATTTTTAGGAGCATGTGGCATTGATCAAACTTTCTGCAGGAGTAAATGGTAATGGTCAAGCATTCTGTGAGAATGGGTGTTATTGGTCAAAATTTCGATGGGAGTTGGCAGTATCGGTCAATTTTTCTGTGGGAACAGGGAGTATTGGTCAGTGTTTCTATGGGAGCAGGTGGTATTGGTCAGTGTTTCTATGGGAGCAGGTGGTATTGGCCAATCCTTCTTTGGAAGCAGGTGATATTGATCAGTGATTCTGTGGGAGCAGGTGGTATTGGTCAAACATTTTTGAGAAGCATGTGGCATTGATCAAACTTTCTGTAAGAGTAAATGGTAATGGTCACGTTGTGTAAGAATGGATGTTATTGGTCAAACTTTCTATGGGAGCAGGTGATATTGGTCAGAACTTTTGCAGGAGTAGGTGGCATTGGTCAGACTTTCTGGGGGAGCAAGTGGTATTGGTCAAACTTTCTGTGAGAGTGAGTGGTATTAAGCAATCCTTCTGTGCAAGTGACTGGAATTAGTTAGTCCTTCTATGGGAGCAAATGGTGTTGGTTTAACTTTCTGCAGAAGCAGGTGTTATTGGTCAAACTTTCTGTGAGAGTAGAAGGTGTTGATCAGCTTTCTGCAGGAGCAGCAACAGCACTGGTCAAAAATTCTGCATGAGCAGGCAGTATTAGTCAAACTTTCTGCAGGAGTAAATGGTATTTGTGAAGTCTGTGGAAGGGGGTAGTTTTAGTCAAGGAGACAAATTGGTCAAACTTTCCACAGGAACCAAGAGTATTAGTCAAACTTTCTCCAGGAGCAAGTGGTATTTGTCATATTTTCTGAGGGAGCAGGTGGTATTGGTTAATAGTGTTCGCAGCAGCAGGCAGGATCTGGAACACTTTCTGTGGGAGCAGATAGTATTGGTCAAGAATGTTTGCAGGAGTAGGAATGAGTTTTAATTTAAAAATAAGAAGAAAAAACCAATCCCACTTAAGATCCTAAAGCACTTCCCTTCCTGTACATAATCATCCACACTCCATTCATAAAGGATGTGAAACTGTCTTCAGTAGGTGTGAAAATTGGTGAATTTTCTGCTCTGAACCTTCTGATGATGATGAGCCAATGCTGGTCCACACTTGGCACGTAATCTGGCCTGCATACCACCCTGGAATAATGATAATGGTCATCCAGATGTGACTGCCAGAACATACAATGATGAGACTGATTACAGCTGGACAACTTTTAGTCTGAAATTATAAGTGGTAGAAAAACATCAGTTCCATTTGAGATATTTTTGGCTCAGATTCCGAATGACATTAAAAACCTTGTATGTGGCCACTTATCATTGGCACTCAACACACTTACTATTGCCCAGATCAAAAGCATAGATTTGGGTAGCAATGTAAGGACACATCCCTAACTGACTCATGATAGCTGAACTATTCCTGCCAACAAATGCTAATTTTGCTGAAATCTTTGAAGTTTTATCACCAGTGATAGCTGATGGTAATGGGTTTTTGTTGTTGTTGTTGTTGTTGTTGTTGTTGTTTTTTTTATTTTTTATTTTTGGGGGGGGTTGTTTGTTTGTTTGTTTGGGGGGAGTGCAGTGCATATTATATCTCACTAATGTATAATTTAAAAGTTTATATATAAGTTTTATAATTTTAATATGAATTGCATTTCATCTAGATAACAAATATGGTACTGAGAAAAGCTGTATCCTTTTTGTTCAAACAAAAAAAACGTTATTTTTTTTGTCATCTTTCCTTTTGTGTATTTTGTACTTTGATGAGACAATGTGTGCTCAGTCTATCAACTTTCAGGTTCTCCTCCAAACATATTTTAGCAGAAAAATAATGATATAATGAATAATAATCCACTTTTTTCATGTTCATTACACCTGCAAGTCTGTCCGTAACACGCCTACTGGGGACATTTTATGGAAATGTTACCAAGATGGGCAAGAATATATTAGCCCATTGGAGCTCACTGAAGCTAGGGGGCATGTCACACTGTATGAATCTACAGCACTGGGTTCATTACAGTTAGCCCACAGCCTCACTTCATATCATTGTGTGTGTTTTTGTATGACTGCTAATGGTGCTGTTGCACTCAGTTCCAAAAAAATCACTAGTAATCATCTTTAAAATATTTGTTGACCACAGATAAGATGATGTGGATGAACAAAATGAAACCTTATATTGATTTTAATTTTGCCTTTGAAAGATGGGGGTCTTAGTCCTGCTAGCCCACTGATACGAACTGCCCCTGGTTATCACACTCAGCACAAACATCTTATAGTTTGGAAGCTGGTTTGAACCTCGCCATTACCCATACAGGAAAGGAAACAAGGTTATGTCTCATTGTAACTTTGAAATGATGTAACTTTCATTGTGTTGCTTGCAAGTTTACTTCCAGTGAATGAAGTGGTGGTCAGACAAACCAATTTGGCTGCCGTTATGTGAAGAGCTAGTGAAACCGTCTCCAAATATTTTCGCAGTTTAGAGGCCAATGCATGGTCAAGATACCTTCAGAAAGTTGCTCTTTGCAATGGGGTAGATCCCGACACATTAACCAAGAAGGATTTTTCCTATGAGTTGGAAAATTATCTATCTGTTGAGTTCCCCAACATCTCAAACTACCTGGTGCTGCAGACATCGTTCTCCACGGACAAACAGATGAAAACCTGGAAGAGCATGGAGGTGTACAACTTTTTATATGTAGCTGGGTCAAAGATCTGGGGATCAGGCCACTACAAGATAAATCCTGTATCATTTTTGCCCAGGTAAATAGGAATTTTGTAGGCGTCTTTGCGATTGTTGCTAGGACGTTACAAGTTTTAGTATTGGATGTAAACAAACCACAACCGCTCAATTCTCAATCCTCCCTGCTCTTCTCTTCCAGGGAAATCATTCACAAAGGTCCACGGAAACCCCTTTAAAGACCTGGGGATTGGTGAAACAGGATGGAGAAGTTATCACAGCTCACTGTAACTGCACGGCCAGGGAAGCAGTTTCGTGCTGTTAACTCGTGAGCTCTGTTTTTGTGTTTCCATTGATCGTCTTGACTATCTTTTCTCTTTAGTTCAGTGTAGGAGCCCAATCTACATCATTGTCCTTGTAAAGATCGCTTGGACGTCCTGATAAATAAAGTGAAAACATGCGCGTTAGTTTACAAGATGCCGTTAGTTTACATCTGAGGACTGAAGTATCTCCTGAACTTCAAAACGTCACGAAATAATGGAAAATGGCAAGAACAGTGATTTGTGAATCCAAACAAAATAAATCAGAGGAATTTACAAACCTTTCATGAAGTGATCAGTGCAAACTCGAGCGTTCTTCGACTCTGCTCCCTTCCATCACAGCAAAAGGTTCAAGAGCCACCTTTCTCATCGTCTTTTGTTAAATCTTTTCCCTTTCACCCTTTATCACTTCATGGGGAACCCAGAAGAAACTTTTATCAGTTTCACGGTTTGTTTGATTCGAACAGCCTAAAACAATGCAAGCATAGGGCATTTTAACGACTAGCAAGGCGCCCCAGTGATAGTTACACTTGAGCTGACCATCACTTCATGTCTTGCATATCTAATGAGGCGGATGTGACATTGGATGCAACCCACCTATATATATAGTTATCACTGTCAGCTCACAGCAACAAGGTTCTGGGTTCTAGGGCCTTTCTATTTGGAGTTTGCATGTTCTCCCCATGCTTGTATGGGTTTCCTCACACAAAGACGTGGATTCAGTCAACTGGCGACACTAAATTGTCTAAAGCCATGCGCGTGAGTGTGAATGGTTGTTTATGTCTGTGTTAGCCCTGCGATAGATTAGCGACCTGCCCAGGGTGAACCTCTCCTCCAGCTTGGCTCCAGCTATAAGCAGTAAAGATAATGGATGGATTTAGTTTTACTACACTGTTGTTGGTTGTCTGCAAATAAGAATTTTATTTGCCTTTTATACCTTACTTAGTAAATATGTAAACTGTGATGTGAAAATAAATCTGAAACTGTGGGAGTGGAACGAGCTCGCTAGCTGATTGGGTTAGAAATTGATTTAAATATAGTTAATTTCTATTTTAGACTTTTTGACAGTTCAAAGGGAAACATTTCTCTTGCATCTCTGACAATGGACACTCCTAACGTCATGTCTCCTTACAGAAAACATCATGATGTCAATGACTAAGCATGTCTTTTACCCTGTTTCTCTGGAGTGTCCACCATACAAGTCCCCCTGAATGAGCTGTTACAATAGAAAATGATAGCATATTAGAACAAGCGTGTTAATATACAGTGGTGCTTCAGAGTTTGTGAACTGTTTAGAATTTTCTATATTTCTGCATAAATATGACCTAAAACACCATCAGATTTTCACACAAGTCCTGAAAGTAGATAAAGAGAACCCAGTTAAACAAATGATACAAAAATATTATACTTGATCATTTATTTATTGAGGAAAATGATCCAATATTACATATCTGTGAGTGGCAAAAGTAT
>JAPFFA010000003.1:2154161-2165910 GCA_026153275.1 Sciades herzbergii | reverse complement strand
CCCATTGACTTCTGTTGGAATACTCAATATCCCTCCTTCCCTTCTGTGAAGCGGAAGTTTATAAGCGGTTGTGAGATCAGAAAAAAATAGTTCTGGGACTTACAAAGCGCTAAATAAAACACGACAGGAACGGTTTTTCTTTACAAAACTTGTCTTGGAACGTCATTGAACAGCACTGACGACTTGGTGAGTAGCATATTTTTAAAAAAAAAAAAGCATGTTGTTTTAAGGACATTATCGGACATGCACATAGCAAGCCTTTCTAAAGCAGACGGGGGGATTCTAAATGAGCCAAATAGCCGAGACAGGACCAATTGTCAATTTTGGTGTCGATCGTTTGATTACATCCTAGACACTCTAGAAGAGGGGCTAAAAGTGTTAAAAACCGGAATTTTCCTTTAATTGAAACCTTGTGACCAATCAGAACCGAGTCGTTAATAATTCACTGCTTCGCTTTGGGTCTGAGCCACTAATGATTATTGGTGATAACAGTAGTGATCATGGATCTGCGTGTTCTTTCTTCTCTTTCTCAGTGCGAGGATGCCGCCCGGGGAAGATCGTCCAGATGACGGAGGCTGAGGTTCGAGGTCTGTGCATTAAATCCAGAGAGATCTTCCTCAGTCAGCCCATCCTGCTGGAGCTCGAGGCGCCGCTCAAAATCTGCGGTACGGCTGCCAACTCTTCCACCTCTTCATCCTCCTCTCTCCTTTCTTTCTCTCTGTTTCTTCACTCGCCATTTGTCAGGGTCGCAGAGAGCAGGAAAAAGTTTAAGTATAATGTTTTAAAGTTTTTTAACCATTTAGGTTGTACAGGAATGTTAAATATTGCATTTTATATCACTGGTCTAATCTAAACTTATTATTTTCTTTTTTTTTTTTTTAATGTGACTAGAAATGGATGGGGAGTTTGTGTTTAAGGAAACCCTAGAGAAATGAAAGAAAGCTAAATCTTTCAGGTGATCATGTCGAATAACTCTTTAATCATAAGATTCACTTTGTAAAGTGTTCACGTTGATGGAGGGAAGGAATAAAGAGGGGAGGAGGAATTTAGGAAGAAGAATCTTGATTCAGAAAACTTGGTTTTTTTTTTTTTTTAGTTGGCCTAGTGGTTAGCGTGTCCGCCTCTCACGATCTCCTGATCGAGTTCTACTCACAGTCGGGTCATACAGAAGACCGTCATAAATGGTACCTACTGCTGTCTGGCAAGACACGCTGCAATACAGATGTGAGTGGGGAATCAAACTCTCGTGGTTACCAGAGGGCACACCCTCCACTGTAACCCTCGCTATGTAATAGGCGAGAGGCCGAGGGCTACGGAAACGGAGATCGGTGCTGCCTAATGCGCCTTACAGTGCCAGAAGGACTTTAGACCTTAGTCTGGAAAAATGTATTAAATAAATGTAATTTTTAATATGCATTTTATTATATTTAAGTAAAGTAAGTCTCGTCTAGGCTCTAGCTTGCCTGCGACCCTGTAAAGTAAGTCGTTTTAATAAATAATATAGTAAACATGATGGAAAAATGTCAATAAGATAAATATATGGGGGGGAACCTAATTATTTGCTATGAAAACAGCAGTGAAAAGCTCCTTAAATTTCTTAGTTGACCGTGATTTGAATGTGATCTAGTAAAGAGTTCCAGCTGTGTCGACATGAGATTTGTGATCTGAACAGACCCCAGTTCGTGTTGGATTTAACTGTTCTCAGAGCATTTTTATTGTACTTTTAGAGAAACTTGATGTATCTTCAGATACGTTGGCTTTCTCTTCATTTGGATTGGTCCAACCACTTGGGTTCTTTGAGTGTGCCAATAGAGGAGGACCAGAGTGATCAATTCAGGATTAATCTGACTGCTTTGTATAAAGAGCCAAAAAGGAAGGAATTAAGGGGAAAAAAATGAGAAACAGGGATGAACATTGGGGATGGAGGGGGGGTAAGATTCTTAACAGTGAAGAACGCAAGTGTGAAGTAGCACCAAGTGTGTTCAGGTCATCTTTTCTGTTCTAGCTGAAAAATATCTCTCCCCTTCCTTATGTCTTGCTGGTCTTTGACTCTCTGTCCTTCTTTTGCCTTCGAGTCTCTCTGGACTTCTCATCTCAAATACTTTCACCGGAGAGAGAGAGAGAGAGAGAGAGAGAGAGAGAGAGAGAGAGAGAGAGAGAGACACACACTCTGACCCACACTCCTCCCAGTCAGCATACAGAAATAGTTTATCCTCCCACTTATAAACGCTTCTTCAGTGCCTGAAGCCCACACACACCCTCACACACTCTCACACAGCTGCAAACCCACAGTCAGGTCCTGCATGTGCCAAGATTCACTTACACAACAAAGACTGTTACACACACGAAGTGCACAAGTCCAAATATTGTTCAGGATTCCGTTACTTGCATATCGGATTTTGTGAAGCGCTCAGCTGCACAATGTATCCAATTCCTGATCCTCTCTCACACAACAAATACGGTCACTGTTTCTCTCTCGCTCTCTCAGAAGGAGCATGCAGTAACAGTTATCATCATGGTTTGATGGCTAACATTATTTATAGACTCGCCCCATCATATTTAGTGTGTTCAAACACAGCAATACCATGATCTCCTCTACAACACTTCCTGTGTGTGAAGACTTTTTTTAAACAAGTCGTAAGTGTAAGTAGAGCAAGTTATAAATATGAGTCTAATGAGGACAGGAGCTTTGGAAGAAGCCTTGCCTGTGTCAATATCCTTCCAGGCACAACGAACACCCCACACACTCTTGGTGACATTGTGCGTCTTTGACCTTTGTTTGTCACAAACCTGAAAGTTTGATGTGCTTTCATGACCCGTATTTGGCTAACTGAAGGTGTGTCTGTGATATCTTTATCCCGGATGATGAAACTGATGGTTCAGAGTCGGACTCCAAATGATTTTTCCTTCACTTGGTCAGTTGGTTTTCATTGGTCTTGCAGATCCTTCACAAAACGTCTCAGGATCCTGCTCTGCTGTGAACACCTGATAATCCACCTCACATCGAGGTCTTTACAGGATTCTAAACATCTTTCGTGTTTGCACACATGGTCCAAATACTCGAATCTGCACTCAGGACTGATTTCTGGTCTTGTTTGTAGGTGGGGCTTAGTCACAGGTTCTCGTTCAGATACGAGAATTCCTTCTGAATCGAGTCAATTCCATGCATTGCTGCTGTGAATGCAGTATTGGAAAAGGAGAAACGCATTTTGGATGCATGGCATGTTGTGAAGGAATAGAATAGTTGCAGACATGGAGAAGATCTCGTATACATGCAGACACGTGCAAGTCCTTGTGTTGCGAAGCTGAGCTGATTAGAGCTCCAGTACTGTGAGAGTCTTCTGTATCAGTAATCGAGTAACTCTTCTCTGGTTTCACAAAAGTACAAACCGGAAGCAGTGGTTCTACAGGTCACAATCATGTTACTCAGAACGAGGCCCCAAGTGATGGGGCTCAGTTGAAGCAAACCTCAGACTACTGTTTTCAGAAGGACCAGACCGGTTGGGGCCACTTTCTTGGCTTGAAAACAAGATTCAACAAACATGCTGGATTCAGGGACCCAAGTCAAGATAAATACGCAAGTGTGAAAACAACTTTACGATTAATTTGGTTGCAGTTCAGTGACTGAGGCTTTTGGCTGCTGATCGTAAGTTGAGTTCAAGTACCGATGCTGAAGCCTCTCTGCTCCAGTGGGTGCAGAACCTTGGCTGACCCTGTGCTCTGAGCCCAGCTTCCTAACAACCTGGGATATGCAATGAGTTCATTGTACTGGACACGAATGATGGTCCTCATTCTTTCTCACACCCAAAGATGTCCGATGTGTAACTCTGCAATGCTGCTGAATCAGCATGGAGCAGATGTTTGTTTGTAACTGATTACACTGGAAAGGTGGTGTCTTCTATTTACCCAGAATGTTTCCTGCTCAAACTATGTCCACAATAGTTGTAGGTTTTGGGTTTTTTTTTTTTTTTTAAGCTGACTGTTTATATAACTGGAAGCATTTGTTCCTCCTCACTTTACCAGTTTTGAGAGGGTTTTTTTTTTCCGTTTTTTTTCTCTCCTCAGTTTGACCCACTTTGAGTGAGTGTGAAAACCTGAGGGAAGTGCAAATTCAACAACAGTTGGTTGGCAAGTGTGTGAAGACCAGTGCAATGGGAATTGAGGACCTGGAATCCCATATGCACTATAATGAGCAGAAAATAGTGATGAAATGCTGCCAGCAGGCACTTTTTTTTTTTTTTTTTTCTCTTTTTTTTTTAATTGTTGATTTTAACAACCCGATGGTTGTGGCTTTATGGTTAAGGCTCTGGGTTACTGATCAAACTGTCAGGATGCCACTGTTGGACCCTTAAGCAAGGCCCTTAACCCTCTCTGCTTCAGGCACCATTTCATGGCTGACCCAACTCTCTAACAAGCTGGGATATGCAAAGAAAGTAATTCCTTTGTGCTGCAAGTTATGTGACAAACAAAGGCCACTTCAACAAAAGTGCCAGACCATATCTTTTAAATGATGTTCGTTTCAAAGTCTTGGTTGTGAGTCTATGTTCATATCCACATCAGTGTTTTAACCAAGCTCCAGATGCTTATCAGGTCACCATTAGAGACATGATCTCCAAGCAACGTTTCATGTCAACTTCAACACTTTTGGTTTAGGCCAGGCTCAAGGGGATATTCCAGGTATGTGGTTTAGTGATAAACCTGGGTAAGTGGTAAGCCTCTTGGTAGAAGAACTCTATGGCTTTGTTTTGCAACGAGAACAGTCATAGGGCTCTTCTATTTGGAGGTTTACTACTTACCCAGGTTTGTCACTAAGCCATGTACTTGGAATACCCCTCAATTCCACACTGGCAATGTTGACATGATCACTGGGCAACTTGGTAGCCCTAATCTGCCGGTAGTGTTCATGTTGAGCCAATCTCTCGGGAAATTTCAGGTTCCTTGTGGACTTTGGTGTTCGGTTTGGATCCTCATGGGAATTGTTGACTTGATCTCTGAGTAAGGGCCAGATCTTGAATGACACGATGTTGTTGACTTGATCTCAGAACTAGTTATTGACCCTATCTCCAGGCGAGCAGCAATTCCACATCAATATTGAGCTAGTATTTGTGTCTGGGCCAGGTCTGCAATGATGTTGACCTCTTATCAGGGTAGGGGTCAATTCCATATTGACACTGATGACCCAGTCCCTGGTTGAAGGCCATTTCCTTGTCAATGTTCTTGCTTCAAAAAAGGGTTAAGGGTCATCTTGGCATTCATTCTGTTAACCCAGTCTTCAGACTAGTGGCAGTTCCATATCTGTTTTGGCTGGGTCAGATTAGCATTGGTGCTGTTAGTTCTGGCCAAGGGGCAGTTCCACATGAATATTTTTACCTGAACTCTGGGTGAGGGTTATTGACTTTTTTTTTTTTTTTGAGCTAGTCTTATGGTGAGAGTTGAGTTCAGTGTTCATGATCCTTGGGTCAGCAAAGTTGATGGGTAACTGACCCAATCCTGTGCTAGGCTTCAGTTCTGTTGATTGATCATTGTCGACTGCATCTCTGGGCAAGGGTTAAGTTCCTGTTGTTGTGGTTGATACCATCTTGAAGCTAAGGTCAGGCGTTCATTGATGTTGACCCACGCATACAAGAAGCCTTTATTTGGTCACATGTACACTTGAACATAGAAATTTCTTCTCTGCATTTAACCAATCTGAAGCAGTGAACACAGGCATGCAAGTGAGTAATGAGTGCACATGTACCAGAGCAGTGGGTAGTGACTGGGGAGCAGTTGGGGGTTAGGTGCCTTGCTGAAGGGCACTTCACCCACGATGCAGAAGGAGGGGAAAGTGCTGTTCATTCACTCAACTCCCCTCACTGTTTTCCTGTCAGTCCTGAGAATCGACCCAGCAACCCTTTTTGGCCCAAGGCTGCTTCTCTAACCTTCAGGCTGTAGCTGCCCTTAAATCTTGGTCCAAAGGTCAGGATGGCACTGACCTCGACCTGTTCTCTGGGTGAGGGTCCATTCCGCATCAGCATTGTCAACCTGATCTCCAAGCCAGGGTTAATTCCATGTTCGTGTTGTTGAACCAGTGTTTTCTGGCTGAGGGTCAGGTATTCCTTTACAGTGTCAAACTGATCCCATGGATGGGTTGGGTCTGCATTGACTGATCTTCTGGGTACACCTTTGGATGAGCATTGAACTAATCCCAGAACTTGTCGCAGGATTTTTACTGGTGCAATGAAGGTTTGTTTAATGTAGTTTTACTTGCTGTATGACGGTGGTGCTTGTTTTTGCATATTAATATTCTAAAAATGCTCACTTGAACCCTGTTCATGGTGGAGTTGGTGTCTAATAAAATGTTTGCATATGTTTACACGCTTCCATTCAAACATTCTTTATCTCCTGTAACCATCTGGATGTGTTTCCAAAATGGTACCACAGTCGAAGTTGGTTCTTGTCATAACTGGATTGGATTCTATCTATCTTGATAATGGTTTTAGATAAGAGTCTCTGCAATACACAGAGTGTAATACCTGGCAAGTTCATAGTTTATCTTATTTTAATGCAGTATGACCAGGAGTGAGAGCTTCTGGACCTAAGTAGCAATGCAGTAAAGAAAAAGGAGCTGGGTTTTTTTTTTTTTTTTTTTTATATCTCTCCCCTCTCCCCTCCAACTGTGTGTAATTATGGCATGTTACCTTGCAGGTGATATCCATGGTCAGTACACAGACCTGCTGAGGCTCTTTGAATATGGTGGTTTCCCCCCGGAGGCGAATTATCTCTTCCTGGGCGATTACGTGGACCGAGGGAAGCAGTCTCTCGAGACCATCTGCCTCCTGCTGGCCTACAAGATCAAATACCCTGAGAACTTCTTCCTACTCAGGGGCAACCACGAGTGCGCCTCCATCAACCGCATCTACGGCTTCTACGATGAGTGTGAGTCCAGCTTGGGCCAAATAGCCATTTGGGTACAGTGACTTTTTTTTTTTTTTTTTCCCATGAATTAAGGTCTGTTTTCACTGTATGTTCACAGGTAAGCGCAGGTTCAACATAAAGCTGTGGAAAACCTTCACGGACTGCTTTAACTGCCTCCCCATCGCTGCTATCATCGATGAGAAGATTTTCTGCTGCCATGGAGGTAGCTCTCTCGCTCATTCACGCTTTCTGAACATGTTAATGGATTTACGTGAATGAAAAAACGAACCTGCGATTCTTGTATGTGGATTACACTTTCAAGTTAACGTCACTCGTTTCAAATTCAGTCCTTATTAACGACTGAAACAGATCCATAAATTAAGATGAATAACACAAGCTGTTCAATTAGGGCAAAAGTACTGGCAGTCTTTCACTGCGTATTCCTTTTTTTTGGCTTTCTGGGAAAAGCGTTTCCTTTTATGGTGTTCTGTGGGCGTGGCTAAATGTAACCCTGCTGTACCGTGAACATGGCCGAGTAATTCAGTCAATTTGGTGTTTTATAAACTTAAGAACATCATCATAGAACAGGGCCACTGGAAGATGTAACTCTAACAGAATTTGTTTTGGCTGAACGTTTTTGGAAATATTTCTGCGCAACTTTCACGCACAGGTATTGAAATATTTTAGATTTGATTTCATTTATTTGTTAGGAAGGTCCTTGCATGCATTCATTCATTTATCAAAACCCTAAGCTGCCTTTCGACTGTAAATATAGCATTTTAGACAAACTCCTAAATAGGGGTTTTTTTTGTTTTTAATAAAGTATAGCATGTCTGTGTTGACCTTCAGACTATGACCTGTACTCTCCTCAGAAGTCACTCGTTAAGAGTGTTCTTGATAATCACTTCTGATAATCAGATCATTTATTTTTCCTCCTCCTCAGGTCTCTCTCCTGACCTGCAGTCCATGGAGCAGATCCGAAGGATCATGAGGCCCACCGACGTCCCTGATACAGGTGTGTGTGTGTGGGGGGGGGGGGGAGTGGAGTCTGATAGTCCATTACCTGCACCCATTTATAGATAATTGATTAACAGGTGTTAATGTGTAATGGAGAACTTTCTCAGGTAAGCTCTTGATGTTTAAGAACACTCCTACTCAAAATGGAAGTTTAAACTGCTGGATTAGCATTAATTTAATTCCATTACTTTTTCATTTGATGTGACCAGTCAGCAGTGTTTAAAACTGTAATCTCCACTCCAGGGTCACGAATGAAGTTAAATACCCCGGGTTGTGTACAAACCTGTTTTTGTATAGAATTAATCGTGTGTGTGTGTGTGTGTGTGTGTAGGTTTGCTGTGTGACTTGTTGTGGTCAGACCCTGATAAAGACGTGCAGGGTTGGGGAGAGAACGATCGGGGTGTCTCCTTCACCTTCGGTGCCGATGTGGTCAGTAAATTCCTCAACCGCCATGATCTGGACCTCATCTGTAGAGCGCACCAGGTAAACTCCACGTGTGTGTGTGTGTTTATCTCAGTTCTGATGGAGAAAACTAATCAAACAGCAGCTCTGATGGTCACAGGTGTGTGTGTGCCAGCTGATTGGCAGGGGTTTGGGGATGTTAAATTTTTTATTTATTTATTTTGGGTATAGGTGGTGGAGGATGGGTACGAGTTCTTTGCGAAGAGGCAGTTGGTCACTTTGTTCTCAGCACCGAATTATTGTGGAGAGTTTGATAACGCAGGGGGCATGATGAGCGTCGATGAGTCCCTCATGTGCTCCTTTCAGGTAATTCATTCATTCTTTCTCCCCCCTTTTTTTTTTTTTTTTAAATCCTGCTTAGTGACCTAATTGAAGAATAATTAATTTATAAAATTTTTGCTGGACTGTCTGCCTCATTTTATTGCATCCTTTCTGTCTGTGTCTTCTCCATCCTTCCTTCTCTCTCTCTCGTACAGATCCTGAAGCCCTCAGAGAAGAAGGCTAAGTATCAGTACGGAGGTGTGAACTCGGGCCGCCCCGTCACACCTCCCCGCACCACACAGGCCCCGAAGAAGAGGTGAGCGGCCTGCCCCGCCCATCTGCACCCCCCCCACCCCCTTCAAAATCCACAGCCTGGAGGCAGTACTTTACTCACAATCAGCCTCTCCCCCTCCTTTACACTTTTCTTAATGTTGGTGTACATAATTTTTCTGCCGTGATCAGGTGATAAGCGCTTTCTGTACGTCTCTGCCTGTTCAGTGCTATTTTTAATAATATTAATTACACAGATGTAAATGGAGGCTCACCCAACATACCCACCCCGGACGCAGTATTAACGTTAATATCGGTGTTAGTGATTTCTACATGGGGTGTTTAATTCAAGAATTGAAACTGGAGGCTTTAAGTTGAATGTGTCTTTATCAGTATACACACCACACACAGTTTTTTACTCACATGACTTTGAAACGAGTGCATTAAGATGTACAGTACACACACCGCAGTATGAAATAATTCAACCTCGTTATCAGAGCAGGCTTCGGTACGTCTTTAATCCTCCACCAGTGACCCTGAGGCCGAGAGATAGGACGCGTGAAGGAGGAAGTGAACATCACACCTAATGACATGCTGTAAAATCTCATGTCTATGCATAAAGATTATCTCTGCTAGTGATTTTCCACAGACACGGTCATGAATCTGATTTAGAGTCCTAATTTGTAAATTGTGCTGGGTTTTTTTTTTTTTTTTTTCTTCCTTTTTCCCCTCCTGCATGGCATAAAAATGAGCATTTATTTGCTCGTACTCCTGACTCTGAGAACGTGTTTTTGCTGTCCAATGTCAAATCCGTTGTGCCATGATGAGTACGGACGCGTCGTCTGGGACAAGGATATAAATCATATGGTGTGACCAAATGAGACTCGGAACAGATGGAAGTTTTGTAAAAGGCAGCGTTTTCCTCGGATGTGTTCCTTGTTATTGGTAACTTCACTGAACTACGCCGTAACCTGTCAGTAACAGTACAGTGATTCATGATTATGATGATCGCTAACTTTGCAATAGCGTAGTCCTCTAAAAAGGTACATGATTTTAGCTTTTGGTTTGTTGTCTCGCACTTTGTTTCCTCTACACGCTGTTAATTTTGTTGTCTCTAACTGTTCCTGCTCACACTCTTTTCTTTCCCCCTCCCAAGCAAGTAAATAACCCCGTGCTCAGGTTGTCATGGCAATTACATGACCCTGCCTCTTTTTTTTTTTTTTTTTTTGTGGCAGAGGTGCTAACCGTCAACCCTTGAGAGCTTTGAAATTCCTATCGTCATCTAGCTCAATTTCTCAAACTCCGTTCTTTTGTTTGTAGCTTGATGACTACCAAGCTACACGACCTTTAACCTTGTGATGTAGCTTTCACAAGCTAGCTTGCTTTATTGCTCGAGTTATTCATGATATTACCAAGCTATTTTAGCTAGCTCTAGCAAACCAGATTAAAATATTTTTCAGATCACTCCATTGTAGTTTGGTTTTTTTTTTTTGTGTACAGTGCAGGGAGTCATGTGACTGCTTTTAGCCAATAGTGCAGTGTGTATATCAGCAAGGAACGATGCAATTGCACCACCACCGTGTCTGTGGAAAATGAGTAATATTTAAAGAATTTGACTCCTTTACTCCAGAAACACGTCCAGCACAATGTTCAGTCTCGACTGACGAGTATTCAAGTGTTAACAAAATCTTACATGCTTGTATTTGCACAGTGCTTTTTTTTTTTTTTTCCTGTTTATAACAAGTTTTGATGTTAATGAGAGTGAAGAGACCACAAGAGTCTCTCTCTCTCTCTCTCTCTCTCTCTCTCTCTCTCTCTCGCTCATGCGCAGTATTGATGTGATGGTGATTTTTCTCTCGTAAGATTTAAAACAGGACTCGATAGCATCAATTGCTTTTCTCCCCCCTCCCCCATTCTCATTTTAATTTGTTTTTCGTCTCAAAGGAAGAAGTGATGGGTGGGTTTTTTGACTCCTCCTCTCCTTTCCAGTTTGTACATGATTCCTGTTTGTTTGTTTTTTTTTTTTAAGTAATTCAATTTGAGATGTGACTGTCCTTGTGGGGGTTTTTTGTGCACTTTTTTTTTTTTGTGGGGGAAGAGTTTAGTAGTTAAAAATAACCAAGAAAGGAAGATGGTTGTATTGATGGTTGGCGCGCCCCCTGGTGTCCACTGTCAGCACAGCACCATTGTGAGAATAAGTTTGTTTGATTTTGAGGAGACTGAGTGATGGTTAAAGCAGAGAACTTCTTTAATTGGCTGAAGCTGCTGCCAGTCACGTTCTCCAAACAAGAATCTGTTTTTCTTCTTTCTTGTGTGAACATTGTTGCCGTGTTGATGTTTGTCAGTATTTTTCACTTTCATTTTGTTAATTTTATGGGAGGGTTTTTTTTTTTTTTTTTCCTCCCCCCCCCCATCCTTAATTTATCAGTGGATGTCAGGGAACATATTCCAAAACCAACACAATTTGTATAATTTGGGTTTCATGTTCTTTGAACTCAATAAACGGAGTTAACAACAATGTCTTGTGTGTCGGGGTGTTTCTTTCGTTCGTTATTTTGGCATAGTTTGAGTCAAGAGTAAGATTTCTTGTGATGAAGCGGAGTTACTGTTATCACCACAAAGTGATTATTGGAAAAAAATCATATCTTTACTTTTTGTCCATTTATAACTACATTTAATGCTGTGGAATGTCCAAGTTAGTTTTTATTGCTATACTGTTTACGCACTAGTTTAATTTAATTGAGTACGGCATGACTTAGATTCAAATAAGTGGGATAACTTATCGGAGTGTGTGGGGGTTTTTTTTTTTTTTTGGGGGGGGGGAGATTAGAAACATCAGTTTGCC
>JAPFFA010000003.1:1864426-1876441 GCA_026153275.1 Sciades herzbergii | reverse complement strand
TAAATCCAATTGAAAATCTGTGGGGTGACCTGAAGAGGGCTGTGCACAAGAGACGCCCTCACAATCTGACAGATTTGAAGCACTTTTGCAAGGAAGAGTCGGCAAATATTGCCAAGTCTAGATGTGGCAGGCTGATAGACTCCGACCCAAAACGACTGAATGCTGGAATTAAATCAAAAGGTGCTTCAACAACATATTAGTTTAAGGGTGCGCACGCTTATGCAACCAGCTTATTGTACGTTTATGTTTTTCCCCCGAACAGATGTGTTTGTTTTTCAATTGAATTGTACAGGTTATAGGTCACATTAAAGGTGGGAAAAGTTTTGAATTTTTTTTTTTTTTACATCTGAAAAACCTATCATTTTAGCAAGGTGTGTACACTTTTTATATCCACTGTACATGAACCGAATAGAGCGTCCACCATGTTGGATATCTGCGTGACCAATCTGCGGTTTGGATAGAAATCTTCTACGTTAGCGATGACTGATCTAATCGCATTTCCCTCGTCATTGCGAAACGTACATGCGATAAACACGTCACAAATAAGGAAAAAGTCATTTTACTTGCATGGGCTTTGAATTCCACCATTTGGCCAATCAGATGAAGCCCCAGCTATCCATCACTTTCCCACCAGAACACGCCTCCTCATTCAGACGGAGTGGCAAAACAAAAAACATGCTGCAACATGGCTGCCTTTATTAGAAAGAACTGCGAACCAAACGATTATCTGCTTAAAAGTAAACTCAGTTGGACTCGACAGTGATCCTTACAAGAAGGAGGAAGAACCAGTGGACATTGGCACGTGGTCAGGAATCGGGGTCCTGACAGTTTATACGTCATACCTTGAGGTTTGGTCGTACGTCAAGGAGGGATTTGTTGGTGAAATTAAAGTGACTAGGACACGAATGGATATTTGGGCTCAACATGGACAGGTTTGTACAAAATATTTTTATTTGATTACTTTGACATAAAATGGCGACCACAAATCAACACTTCAGTGTCTGGATTCCAGTCGTTTCTGAGAATTACAGCGATCCAGTCGCTTCTGAGGTTTTTTTTTTTTTTTAAGCTTTCTGCAGTCTGTTAAAAAAAAAAAAAAAAAAAGCCAGCTCTGATTCCTTGCTGAATCTGTTCATACAGTTAAATCACACAATAGCTCTTCCCCATTTTACATCTGCCGTTTTGTGTTTTCGCAGCATTCAAGCTGAACAATAACACTGCCACTCACTCCGTTCAGCCCCTCCGTGGGTAAAACCTCAGTGACCTTCGCCTACTGTGACGTCAGTAGTACATAGGTTCTACAGATCTCTACAGCTTGTCGGGCGGAGTCGAGGGCCTGGACGATTGTTACTGGAGAAATTGGCCATTTTAAATTGCACGTTTAATTTATATTTTACTTATTCAAGTTGTTTTCTCCCAGATGTTTTTTTTTTTCTTTAAATTCAAGAGATGATTTGAGTTTAGAACTCAGAGAGAAATTAAACTTGAATTTCTTATTGATATAATGTCTTATTTAAATTAAGGTTATTTAATTAATTGGGTATTCATGTGCAATTTGTTCAATAAAAACATTCTGGAAATAATTGATTTAATTTATTTATTCAGTGAGCATGAGCTGTTCTACGTTTGGGCTCTCTGTTTGCCGTGTACCTATTAAAGCAGAAAAACACAGGAACTGTATCGCCAATTTACACACTTCAATATTGATTTATTTCGTGTTATCGCACATCTTCCTCACATCGTGCAGACGTGCTATTCGACATGAACGCACACGTGAGCCTTGAAACAGTCCCAGAGTGCAGAATGGAGTGACTCAGGTGTCAATATGAAACATGTGGGCACAAAATATTGTTGCCAAACAAAAGAGACAAGTTTGACTAGTCTGATTAGGACGGTGACCCGTGTCCATCATCCATACCTCCATGTCTCCCTCTCCACGTCAGAAACTTTAGATTATTTACCCTGGGCAGATTATTCAGGCAGCATTTAAAGCCTCCTGAGATGCACACGGCCCTATTCGGAAACCAACTGCTGTTAGCGGTTTCTTATTTTTCTGCCAATCCCATAATTCGAGTTCCAGGAACGTTCCAAGGAACATGGCGGACTCTGACTCAGAGTATGTTTGCAAGTCTGGGTGCAGATTTCTAGAAGTTATTTTTGGTTTAAAATATAACTAACAGCACATTTTTATACTGTAGATACTGTTTGCTCACCAAACAAACAGTAGTCTTTGATAATGCTACTCTCAGACAGACTGATAAATGAGCGTACAATGTACCGTGTGCTGAAAGGTGATGCAAGAGGGGCTACATTACCATACATTCTTTAAGAACTTGACACAAGTTAGTTACTAACGGAAGAGAATTTTATAGCCGTGGTTTTACCTTCTCATCATTAAACATGTCTGGAGATGTTATGAAGAAAATCAAAGATTGGACAGAAGTAGCTTCTTAAGCAAGTGTACGTAGCAAGACGTAACGCATGTTAGCGTGTTTTGCTCATCTGATCATAAAGCTAGTGTTAATGTGGAGGTAGGATTAACCATGAAGGACAACAGGAACGTCAAAGAACGCAAATCGCAGCGTTCTTACTGAAACCATGTTTTGGGGATATTTAAAATCAATACGAGTACCATGATAAGTAACGCAAGTATTACGATACGACATTCTTGTGGTATTGTCCACACTTTTCCTCACACACAGCCAGGAATGTTCAAACAATTCCCAAAGCATTTCACTTATTCACACAGACATGTGTAAGGCAAGATGGCGAGAGCTGGACGTTGACACTCGTGTGCATTTTTAAACACAGTTCTCTTCTCCATCACGAGTGCGTTAGGCGCTGCATGACTCAGACGTGACAGAGAAAGACCAGACAGAAACCACAAAAGATGATTAGGAGGGAAGGAGGAAGAGAACAGAGTGAGACAAACGTTCCATGGGGCAGTGGAGTCTCTGAGGGAAAAAGACGACAAGCGAGCATCTTCAAAATCGGTAAAGTCTGGCTTTATAAAGGGTTTAAGTTCTTTCTATACAGTATATTACTCACACACACACCCGGGACAATAATTAACACCACCAGGCCTCTTGAGGCATTTTACAAGAGAGCAGCGTTGAGGAAAAACTGCCTCTTCAGCTGCTCGTCTGCTGATCCGTCACATTTCTGACACGTGGAACAGAGAGAGAACTGGTGGGCCTGACCCTGCGCTCACACGGTGGATATTTTCTCTCCTTACATGCCTCAAAGTGTTGGCCGTTGGGCTTGTGCTTTGACTGCCATTTGCATGAAGTTGGCCCAGATGTTTCTTGTTGCCTGGCCACACCCACTTCATCTTCTATGTTTCTTACGAAAAGTGAAAAAGGTACAGCTGCAGATTGAAAGTGGACATCTAACACTCTGCATATAATACTGTGTGCCATCTACTGTCTGTCTCTGTGTGTGTGTGAGAGAGAGAGAGAGCACGAGCGAGCGTGTTAGAGACAGCACTGCTGAGACAGCATTCATTTAGACTTTACCGCAACGTTAGGAGTCATCATTAATCAAATCGTATCAGAATCAGTGATATCGTTAAATCTTGACTCATTCCCTAAAGAATCAAATCGTATCATATCAGGTTCAGTGGTGCTGTTAAGCAGTGAATCATTGCCTAAAGAAATCAAATCACATTCGATTCAGTGGTGTCGTTAAATCTTGAATCGTTGCCATATGAATTGAAGTGTTTAGCATCTTGAATAATATCATATCAGATTCACTAGTACTGTAACTAATGACCCCAATCCAAACTTATCCCTTATTTGATGTGAAAATGATCTGAACTGTTTCCGCATGGAACAGATCTGAAGGAATAGAATGGTTTGGCAATGTAAAGCCACTCTCTCACACACCTCATTCTCTCTCTCTCTCTCTCCTTAAACCTGACCCCATGTAAGCCATCCAACCCCCACGTAGGAATGTGTTGATACTGGGTTACGTGATCCATCATAATACTCACAATAAAAGCGTCATTTTATTTGCACTCACTTTCATGACATCGTCAACTCCAGATCCACAAAACTTCATTCTTTATGGCTCTCACGATGGCCAAGTCAACAGATTCGTGTTCATTGTATCACACGCAGACTGCTCCGTTCAGCACGAGCCAATCCTGTGACTCGAACAAATAATTAAACTGAAGAGCCAGAGCAAATACAGCCAAGGTTATAGATCAATAAAACGCCGGTGCTGCAGCTCGACCCTCTCTGAAGTAAACAGCATGGTTGCCTTGACGACGTACGAGGCGTTGAGGAGCGTCCTCGGGAAACGCCCGTGCTGCTCTTTGCCTTCGTTTTGTAAACAGACGTGTTTCATGTCTCCAAAACAGATGAGGCTTGATGTAAAAAGGTGAACTTTCGATTCAGGTGGAATCAAAAGTCAAATATGGATCCGTATCGGATCATCGTGCCAGTCTCGATTATTTGCACAGTAGAACTCTTCTGCAGTAAAGCTTTCCTTTTGAGCTCCTCTTAAACCTGGTCATAACCTGATGAGGTTGATAAAACAATAAACAGTTACATAGTGACTAACGCAGCAGGATTAGAAAATACGTATTCACATGTACTCAGAATTATTTAATAACTCAAAACTTCCACTCATTATTTATCGCGCGTGTGTACACAACACTCATCTGTAGCCGTTTGGTCAACCTTTGCCATGTCCTGAAGCATTTTATTGATCAATTTATGTTCACAGCGCAGAGTAACACACTCTGAGGAAAGCACCATCTGCCCTCTTCTGCATACACGATTTCTTGATGTCGCTGTGACAGTGGACAGACAGCGGCATGTCCCTGCCACCCAAAGAACACGGCCAATCTCCGTTCTCTTGGACTCCCTCCCGATCACGGATTTCAAGAACCATCAACACAAGACCGACAGGTGGTTGTTCACCTCCGCAAATCAGGTAGCGTACATTTAAAAATACCGTTAAAAATGATTTTGCGCCTTTCACTTTGGGCCCACAATTAAACATTTGATTCTTTCTGGTTGTCGAATTCAAACTAAACTGCTGAAATCAAAATTAAAGTTTCAGAGTTTCAGTTAGCTTTCTATCAAGAGAAAAATAAACAAAATCCCAATCATTTTGAAAAAAAAAAATCACTTTCAAACTGCCCCCCAAATATGGCGATAAACATATATGATACCCCAGGGGCTCGTTGTGAATTCTGCTGAGCACCAGAATATTTCAGCCCCAAAGCTGGCTGCCTCTGTGAAGAGGTTTATCCTGAGATATCCACAATAAGAGAGTTTTCACATAAAGGAGCTTAAAACGTTCTGTATGGAGAAATGGACCGAGATAAGTGGCTGCAACTGAATGCGCATCGTTCCGTACTCCTCTTCATCTGCTCCCGGACGTTCGCCACAGCGGATCCGTTCTGCATATTTGATTCGGTGAAGGTTTTTTACACCGGATGTCCTTCCTGACACAGCCCTCCTCAATCTACCCGGGCTTGGGACTGGCACCAAGCATGCACTGAACAGTTTCATACGATTAGTACGCAAAAGGTAGTATGTAGGGTGTCCAAATACTCAGCATGCATTTATTAGGAGTCAAACCTGGATGATCTACTACAACCGGAGCATGCAAACATACTACGTGACACCACACCATCCCATAATTCAGCTGGAGCTTGAACAAAAAAATAACCAAAGGAAGAAAATAGAAAGACGACGGCGGACCGAAGCACAGCTGGATATTACAGTGTCTAAGTGTTGTCTCTGGTGGTGTACAAATACAAGTATTAGACGAGTTTAAACACTGTCGTCATTGCAGAAATATTTTTTTTAAACAGATTCACAGGTTTACATTATCTATGAACATCCGAGTCAGACGACAGGTAAGATGGTGGTGGAGTACATCCGAATCTTTTCCTTATTAGGCTACTTGCTCGCATACTCCTCGGAAGTACTACAGTATGGGTCGGGATGTAGGGACTGGACCAACGTTAGTATATACTGAGAATTTGGATGAAGCCAAATGTCTTCAAGCTTGAGAGGAAAATCATCATGGAGAAAAAAAAAAATTCTTCATGTATATAATAGATTTTAGGCCGATACACACTCACTGGCATCAAATCGCACACATACAAATCAAGAGCTTCAGTTAATGTTCGAACATCAGAACGGGAAAAATTGTGATCTCACAGTGAAGTGTTTGAACCAGATGAGTATGAGGTTTGAGTATTTCAGAAACTGCTGATCTCCTCCTGGGGTTTTCACACACAAGTCTCAAGAGTTTACACAGAATGGTGCCGAAAACAAAAAACATTGAGTGAGCGAGCGACAGTTCTGTGGTTGGAAACAAACACCTTGTTGATAAGAGAGGGTCAGAGGGAAATAGATTCGTAGTTCAAGCTTTCCCCACCAGGAAGGATATGGTAACTCATATCATCACTCTTTACAACCGCAGTGAGCAGAAAAGCATCACAGCATGCAACAGGAGAAACAAAAACACATTGGATTCCACTCCTGCAGCCAAGAACAGGGATCTTTGGAGCAACAAAACGTTCCTATTAAAGTGGCCGGGGAGGGTATATGTTTGCTCATGTTTACAAAGGGTGGCAATAATTCTAGGAAGGAATCCAGTTCTGATTTGATTAATACAGACCGTTATGTTACGGAACAGCTGATGTACAAACACTGATACTGGAGTGAGTCCTTGAGGAATCTCGTGAATCTTTTATCCGGAATTCTGCAGATGAACGTGAAATCCGTGTTATCAGCGTGACCGTGAGCGGACGAGCCTCTCACACAGCCTCGTCTTGAACTGCACGAGACACGATAACAGGAACGATCGTAAAACATATCTGCGATACCAACAACATCACGTCCCATCTTATCTGCTGTCTCCGTCGGGGTGTGTGCGCGCGCGGTTACCATGACAACCAGAAACTGCGGCGGGAACAAAAGAGTCTGACGAAACGTACCCACATGTAAAAAGCCCGTACAGGAGCTGTGATCGCTGCTCGCCCTGGTGTGTAAACACACAACCAGTATCCTCTGCACACAAAGGGATTATTAAAAAAAAAAAAAGGGGAGAGAGAGAGAGAGAGAGAGAGAGAGAGAGAGAGAGAGAGAGAGAGAGGAGCTACAGCAGGGTGTGGCACCGAGGGCTTTTCATGTTTACACACAGTCACAATAATTACACTGGAGATGAGGAATGTGTGCTGCATGCCGGCAAAATAAAGCGGGAGAGAAGACTGTGGAGCGGAACGGATCGGTGTGACTACGCTCCGGCAAGAAAGAGAGGGGAAAAAAAGAATGAAAGGAAGGAAGGAAGAAAGAAAGAACCTGCCCACAGATGACCTCAAAAATCTCTCTGAACTGAAGATCCTGACGCAGTTCAGTGCTTGACGTGCTGCAACATTCCTGTTTAACTCTGTAATAATCTGCAGCATTTGATCACACGCTGCATACGTGTTAGCTTCCTTTCCGAACATGAAAAAACACACAAGCATAACAGATGAAGCTCTTGCAGTGAAAAAGCAGGCATGAAAGGAAAAAAGGAAGACAAAGGATGGAAGGGAAAACCTCGGAGCAAAACTCAACCCCCGTTGGAGCAACATGGGACGTGCGGTGATCAGAAAAAGCCGCTTACTCAAAACAATACTGAATTAATAATAATATAGGGGGTTGAAATAAACTCTTTGTATAAACGAGAGCGTCATAGACGGTGTAGCTCACTCTGGCCCCGTCTAGTCCAGAAGGAATGATCTAAAGTGGGTCACCTTGCGCAATAAATGTTGCGAGCTACATACACTATATATAAGCTATATATAGAAGCGATATCCACCCTAGGAATACCGACCTATTTACCAGAAAGAATCCAAAACGGCGAGGAATTGACAGAGAAGTGATTTGTGTGAGAACTGCTAGTTAGGGATTGATTACTCCATATCTTCATTATTAATTGCGATTATGCAAACTTGGGTGGAAACTACATGCACCGCAGACAGACCAACCTTCCTGCCAGAAAGAATAAAAATCGGTGAAGAATTGAGAGAGAAGAAACGATTTTTGTGAAACATGGACGTTGCCGGACAGATGATGGACAACACATGATGGCATTAAACTCATCACCTGTTGGCTAGATGAGCCATCATAATCATCCATTTCACACATCCGAGCAGTAAAATATCTCACACACACAAACTACGGATACAGCGACTGAAACCTCCTGGCAGAGGCAACTCAACTTCTCACAGCCACCTTTTAACTTTTATCATTACGTATACTGTCACAATCTATACTAGATTTTAATAAAAAATTTTCTGAATTATACAAGACTGATCGATAGTGTACGTTCTTGACAGTCAAGATCCTCAAAAAAAAGAAAACTGCACGATTCAAAGTGAGCTCGATGTAATGAGGACATTTTTCCTTCATGGTCACTCACATATCTGTAGCCATCCTGTGAGTTTGGCGTTCTCTGATTACTGGATTTTTATGCGCGTTATTTTATCTAACACACTCAGAGGAAAGCGTTATCCACCCTCTTATTCATACATGAGCTCAAAGACGCCCACGATTGGTAAGTGTCGATGTAATCGAGAGTGAAGAAAGAGTATGCCCCTCCCACTAAGAGAGTGCGAACCCAGTAACATCGTATCATCTTGATTCAAAATCGATATCTTTAGACATTTTCATCAGGACTTTGTCGTCTTTGCTCAGGTGCTGAAACGACCAACTGATAACATGAGCGCATCACGTTATACGTTCATCCGATCTAATGCTGAATTGGACTGATCACATTCCGATCCTATCCACTGTTGGTTTCTGTTTATATCTTCCAGGAATGTATGTGATGCGATGTTGACTAACACCACGTATGAAGAAAGTCGTTCACATGTCGCTTGTTACTTTCACATCATTTATCAACATAGTCATGATTCAGGTCGGATTAAGGACATTCCGAGAGAGATCAGGATCAGATACGGCTCCGATATCAGACTGATGCAGCCACAATAAACAAACGGGAAAGAAACTCGAAATACAGAAAACACAGAAGGTTAGAACCGAAGCCGTCCCCTTGGAGGACTGACACGTTGGCTGCTGCTGCAACGTTTTGGCTGGAATACAGACTCTGGCAGATTCCAGGAACAAACATCGATCCCAGTTCAGTCGGAGAGAACAATTGTGGACTCAGCAAAAATCCCTCAAACTCCCAGCAGGCCTCACGGAGGAGGAGGCTGGAGTGAGAGAGAAGAAACGATACCACCCTGTACAAGGGTGAGGCAGACATTTATAGCCTTTGGAGGTGTAAGATGGGGGAAACAAATAATAATAATAAGTTCTGTTTTTGGAATTTTCAATCCAATTTCTTGGCATCATGGAAAATCTGTGAAACTCGCTCAGACAGAACAGCAGCTGATTGAAATGATCTTTCTTTTTTTGTCTGTTTCCAGATCTTAAGCAACCAGAGGCTTTGCGTGAACTTGGACTTCTTCCCATCCCGCCCCCCCTTTCCCCTCCCACTGAGTGCCCCCTCCTCTCCCTTCCCCTTTTTCTCTCAGCCATTTTCCCGCTCTCCTCCAAAACGCTGCGCCTTGAGAAAGACAAAAGCTGGACAGAGAGAGAGACACAGAACGTCTCAATCTTTCCGTCAAACATCACCGGGTGGAAACTTCAACCACTGTACTCTTTCCAAGTTTGCACAGTATCCCTGTTTAACACCAGCAATTTCAGCAAACCGAGTCTAAACAGGAATGACGGTGCGGTACCAAAAGATGACTACTGCTCCATACAGCCTTTCTTTATGTTTTGATCCTTTATCCCTATGATAATTACATATCACTTTAAAGCCAGCAGTACTTTTTCCAAAACATTCAACATGACACTAATTAAAAACATCAACCACGTCGCATTATGCTGTTTTACAAAAACAATCAACGACAGCATGGTGCAATAACGCCGAGTCGCTGTTACCACTCCAAAGTGTTTAAATCAAGCTTTATTTATTAATAAGAGATCATAACTGTAATCCATTTCAGAACATAACACGCTAGCTCCTGTCATCACTTAGGCTAGATCAGCTACAAACAGTCGTTCCCTCACTCACCTCTATTTTTCCCCTTTCTTGAATGTAATAAACAAAAACCCACACAGTATGAAAAAAAAAAAACCTGTGAGGAAATATACTGCATGTTGACACTGGAGACTCCTTCACACAGAGACAAAACGGTTACTATAGAAACGACCGGTCAACACCTTCTGACCGATCAGAGTCCGGAATCCAACTCGTATAGCTTCATGAGTATTAATTAAATGTCGGGTTGGAGGATTTTTAATAACGTAACGACAAATGAAACACACTTTCACAAGACAGGGATTTTTTATTTTTATTATGACTAACAATAATAAAAGTAAAGCACATGATTTAATACCGGATATAGTAGCTTACTGTAATGGAATTACACTGTTTACAAACCTGCTGATGAACACACATTCTCCTCCATACATTCTCCACAGACAGGTTTTAATCATTAAGAAGAAAAAGAAGCAATGATTCAGCCCAGGATTTACCAGTAGAGGTGAGGATGTGGGGATTAATATCGTGTTCGGTGTATCGCACTGATGGTTATTTGAGACCCGTGCTGGCAAAATGAGTCGGAATGCGCACAGGCTAATAATGAGCTAGAGGGAAAAAAATCATCGTTTGGTCAAAATTGACCAAAGAAGAAAAAAAACAGTGACATTGCAATAGTGATTTTATTGTACATAACTGTTTTCAGTAGAGTTAAATATTATGTTTTTCTTATAGATATGTGATTTGACTTTCTGTGCGCCAGTTTTGGGGTAAACACTAGGTCATTTAGGGTATTGGGTTAGGGTATTGGGTTAGGGTATTGGGTTAGGGTATTGGGTTAGGGTATTGGGTTAGGGTATGGTTGCTATGGTGTTCTGTTTCGGAACATATTGTAAACTTTAAGCTGGTTTTTCTCAACACTGACCTTCCCAACATGGGCGACTTCAAACAGGCGTAACTCAGTCAATTTTTGTCCGATTCCAACAAACCATACATCATTTTGAAGATCTTTAGATGGAGAATTTGAAAATAATAACTCAGTTTTGAAAATTTCCTCATTGTGACTCATTTTGCCAGCACAGGTCACATATGATGCATCAGCCCTCCCTGGAAAACCGTTATTCAAGAACAAATTACTGAAGGCAGTTTAAACAACAACAACAACAACAATAATAATAATAATAACCCCAATTTATCACCCACTCTGACTGGAAAGTGAGTGTTTCCCCTGGGTGGGTTAGCATGTTTAGCTTCAGTTTAATGCATTAGCGTTCACGCGCCCGCCGCACTCTCCAGCGCTTTCCTCCTCCACCCCACACGGACGGACGGACGGACGGAATTATGACTGACCTTGACAAAAAGCTCGATGGCGGGTTCGTCCCCGCGCTGTCCGTTCTGCGGCACTGAGAGAGACATGCTCCACAACTTTCCGCCTCAAACCTGGCTGAAAGAAGAAACCCCGCGCGCCCGCCCGCGCGCACACACACACACACAGAGATGCTGGTCCTCGCGCAAACTTTCCCTCAGCGCCGAGTGGCGGTTAGCCGAGCAGCTAACAGAACCGAACACCGCCGCGCGCTCCCACCGCCGCTCTCAGCTTACTGCGGGTTCGGGTTCAGTTCGGCATGGCTCGCCGCAGAACGCGCGCGTGAGGGAGTGAATGAGAGAGAGAGAGAGAGAGAGCCGGGGATGTGGACAGAAAAAAAAAAGCAACGGGAATATTTAAAGCCGTGACGTCACCGATCAGGGCGAACAAATAAGAGTGGGCGTGGCTTACAGGAGGAAGGCGGAGCTGAGCCTGCTCTGTGGAAAGCCGAGCGGGACAAGATAGCGAGCTGCTGTCTGTGCCATACAGTACTTTCGAAATATCAAACAAAGCGTGGTGTAGTGGTTAGCGCTGTCGCCTCACAGCAAGAAGGTCCAGGTTCGAGCCCCGTGGCCGGCGAGGGCCTTTCT
>JAPFFA010000003.1:1543127-1560761 GCA_026153275.1 Sciades herzbergii | reverse complement strand
GGAACAGTAGTAACAATAGCAACAGCAGGAACAGCAGTAACAATAGCAACAGCAGGAACAGTAGTAACAATAGCAACAGCAGGAACAGCAGTAACAATAGCAACAGCAGGAACAGTAGTAACAATAGCAACGGTACTAACAGTAGTAGCAGCAGTAACAATAGCAACAGCAGTAACAGTTGCAACAACAGTCACTTTAGCAATGGCAGTAACAGCAGCAACACCAGTAACAGCAGTCACTGTAGTAATGGCAGTAACAGCAGCAACAGTAGTCACTGTAACAACGGCAGTAACAGCAGTGACAGCAGTAACAGTTGCAACAGCAGTCATTTTAGCAATAGCAGTAACAGCAATAACAGTTGCAACAGCAGTAACCTTAGTAACAGTAGTAACAGCAGTCACTATAGCAACGGCAGCAACAGCAGTAACCATAATAACAGTAGTAACAGCAGTCACTGTAGCAACGGCAGC
The DNA here is from genome assembly GCA_026153275.1 of Sciades herzbergii. Lineage (NCBI taxonomy): Eukaryota > Metazoa > Chordata > Actinopteri > Siluriformes > Ariidae > Sciades > Sciades herzbergii. The sequence goes on along the minus strand of JAPFFA010000003.1, from coordinate 1,560,291 downwards.
AACAGCAGTAACCATAGTAACAGCAGCAACAGTAGTAACAGCAGTCACTATAGCAACAGCAGTAACCATAGTAACAGCAGCAACAGTAGTAACAGCAGTCACTATAGCAACAGCAGTAACCATAGTAACAGCAGCAACAGTAGTAACAGCAGTCACTGTAGCAACAGCAGCAACAGCAATAACAGTAGTAACAGCAGTAACAGTAGTATCAGCAGTAACAGTAGCTTTGTGTTTAAACTGAGTTTGTTGTGTTTCTCAGGATGTGTAATGTGCTGTGATCTGGTCTCTCCTCAGAGAGCTGCTGGAGGCAACCTGCCGGTTAGCCAACACTCTAAAGAGCCATGGCGTGAGGAAAGGAGACCGCGTTGCCATCTACATGCCTGTGAGTCCCATAGCGGTGGCAGCCATGTTGGCGTGTGCGAGGATCGGAGCCATTCACACTGTAGTGTTCGCTGGGTTCAGCTCTGACGCTCTGGCAGGCAGGATTCAGGATGGTGAGGACACGGGGAACGGGGACAAGGGCCAAATCAGGAATGGTAACACAACATTAATCTAATCTATAATCCACACTGTTCATGAGGTCTAACAGGGAGTGTTGGTGTAACGTCACAGCAGAAACCTTTCAGAACCTTCTGGCAAAATCTGATCATAGCTTAACGGCTGAATTTTTCCACTGCTCTTAAAAACTTCAGCAAAGTCAGAAAACTGTTGTGAAATCCAGGTCTGGAAAGGTTTTCAATCCTTGCTGTGATTGTTATGAATATACTGAGTCAGCATTTTTACACACACGTCTCCATGTCTGAGTTACAGTATCTGTGTGTGTTTCTGACCCATAAAAGTGCAGATATCTTTATAGGTTTTTTGATTAACTGACTGTAAAACTCTCACAGATTTGGGAATGACGAACTGGGAGACAGGCTTGACAACCTAAGGTGCATTCTATTTTCAATTTGTGATCACTTCTCAGTGACTTTATTTCTCTTTTGCTTTTTGCACACACACACACACACACACACACACACACACACACACACACACACACACACGGCACTGGGTACCTCAGCTCTTTCTGATTACCGTCTTCTCTCGGAAAGAACACAGATAAACACAAAAGTAAAATTGCCAGTAATCAAACATAGGTGAAACTTGTCGTGTTACCTGTTCTACCTGACTCTGCACCGCCCACAGCTGACCACACCCCTACTACCACACTGACCTTGTAATTTTGATAAGGAAAACTCTCAGTCCTCCACACACGAATATTTAACCCTGAGATTTAGTTTAAGGTGGAAAAGATACACACACACACACCTCCTACACTGTGTGTGTGTGTGTATGTGTATGTTTTGTGTGTTCTGTCCAGTTTCAGTTAGATTACATTAGAAATGACTTTATGCAGTACAATTTATTTACACGCAGTAATATTTCACTCAGAAATGGTTACTGATTCACCGATGGATGATTATTGGATTAAAATTGGGACGTAGCCTTCGGTGTTCACTAAATCACTAGCACAGGAACAGGTCAACATCTCAAAAGTAGTGTCCATCACCTCAGGCAGCTTTCATTCATTATATTCAAACTCAACTCGCCATCGACAGGAGGACAGAATCACGTAACAAATAAATAAGTAAGTAAAATGTACTTATATAGCGCTTTTCCCAGAGAAAATCAAAGTGCTTTAGAAGAATCATTAACAGCAGAAAATGGAAAAGAAATAACATAAAATACATACAGCACTAAAATACACAAAACTTATATAAAATGCAGACCGATACAGCATAATACCCAAACGCGTGTATGTATTTAACTGCTTTTTAAAATAGTTCAAAGAATCAGTTTTTCTTAAAGGTGTAGGCAGAGCAATCTACAGTTTAGGAGCTACAAACTCGAAAGCTCAATCACCACCAGTCTGAATTCTCAATGCATCAGGAAGCCAGTGAAGAGACTGAAGTAGAAGATCGATGTGAGACCTGGTGAATAGCAGCATCCTGAATTGACTGCAGACAATCGAGGGAGGACTTACAAAGTGAGGAAAAAGTGCATTGCAGTAGTCGATACAAGATGAAAAAAAGCATGTATAAGTATCTCTAGCTCTGCATTCGACACTACAGATCTTAATTTACTAATGTTTCTTAAAAGTGGACTGCTCAGCTGTATAACATGAGTGTCGAGCAATAAGGGCTGATCAGATATAACCCCTAAATTACAGAGGTTGGAGTGGGTGACAGAGGAAAGAGGCCCGAAACATGGCCTGATCATGGGAGCAGTGTTATCTGGGGCAACAGCCAGAACCTCCGTCTTATCTGTATTAAGCTGTAAGAAGTGTTTTGCTGTTCAGTCCCAAACAGCATTAAGCCAGTCATGGAGCCTCAACAGGACAACCTCTTCACCTCCTTCAGGTTGAAAGAAAAATACAATTACATACCATCTGCAAAAAAATGATATGAGATATTAAATCTGTCAATGATCTGACCCAAAGGCAGCAGGTATGAAGAGAATAGCAATGGCCCCTGAGCCGAGCCCTGAGGGACACCACAAGACAGTGGGGACAAATCAGACACAAAGTCTCCAACAGAGATGGTGAAGGTTCTATCAGTAAGATAAGATGTAAACCAGTCTAAACCACCCAGTCACATAACCTCTTAATCAGGATGATGGTCTACTGTATCAAATGCAGAACTGAGGTCTACAAAAATCCCCTGCATCTACGGACATTAGAGTATCATTGGAGACTTTCAAAAGAGTAGTTTCAGTGGAATGCTGTTTCTGAAACCGAGACTGGGACTTATAAATATTGTGCCTCTCTAACGCAGCAGCGAGTTGTATAACTACAACCTTCTCTAAAATTTTAGACATAAATGGAAGTTTAGATACTAGCCAATAAGTTAGGGCTCTTTAAGATGGGTTGGACAGCAGCACGCTTAAAATAGGACCTGTAGACAGTGAAGTATTGACGACGTCGAAAGTGACAGGACCAGTAATTGACATAATCGCGAGTTGGCCTAGTGGTCAGCATGTCCGCCTCTTGACCAGGAGAGTATGAGTTCTACTCGCGGTTGGGTCATACCAAAGACCATCATAAAAATGGCGAGGTACTCCACAATACAGATATGAGTAGGGAGTCAAACTCTCACGGTTCCCAGAGGACCAGCCCCCCACTGTAACCCGAGCTATGTAATAGGCTGAGGGCGATAGAAAGGGAGATCGGTGCCGCTCGATGTGCCTTGTGGTATGGGAAGGGCTTTGACTGAACAAGTGATAAATCTTTTAAACAAAATGAGGATGGTGTTACATCCAGAGGGCTAGAGGATAGCTTCATTAGCAGCACATCCTCATGTGTTTTATTCCTCTGACACCACAGCAATTTACAACAATTATCATTTTCTTTACTTTTATTTATAGCAGCTATAAACACTCGCTCTCTCACCAGACTCTCTAAACTCCTCTGTCCTGAAGACATCCGAAAACTTAAAGTCACATCTTCACCTCTGACTGTTACAAAGCCCTGACACTGGAGACTCCTTCCATAAACCACACACACACACATTTCTCCTTACAGAAAACATCACCATATCTACGATTACACGTTTTTTAACCTGTTTATGTCTGTTTTTATACCGTGAGTGTTTGTCAGATATTAAATCTCGCTACAGAGGGTCGTAATTTTGGACTGAATTAAATATAAAACTGTGAGAAATCAAACATCAATGAGTTTAATAACATTTCTGTTTACACATGATTAAATAAAATGTTAATCAGTTCTGCTTTTAATACTCCGATATAACACGATAGTAATAGCTGATATTATTCTCTCTCTCTCACACACACACACACACGCAGCTGAGTGTAAGGTGGTGATCACGTGTAATCAGGGTGTGCGAGGTGGACGTACAATCAATCTGAAGGCGATGGTGGACATGGCAATGAAGGCCTGTCCCTCAGTGAAGAGCGTCCTCGTGGCCCACAGAACCGATCATGGCGTGCCGATGGGGGAACTGGACACGCCCCTGGAGGAGGTGAGGGCGGGGCTTGTTAAGCTGGTCAAGCAGATACACGTGTGTCAGAATTAATTTCACTCTTTAAATATTGTCTGAATGTAATATTAATATATTTAAAGACATTTTCATGTTTAAGCTCTCAGATTCTAATTTTACTCACTCAGCGTAATCTCAAAACATGTTTTCAAACTTTTCTAAAAAAAAAAAAAACTCTCTCGACGTCTTATTGTTGTTATTAGAGGCGTTCTGTTAGGTATGTAGTGTAGAAATGGTCTGTACACCGCCGTGATGTCCTGCACGGGATAGTGAGCGTGTGTAGTGCACAGGAAGTCACTCAGACTCACTGTGTGTCAGAGGATTTCATAATAACAATGTCATTATTCCTGAAGGGGGACAAAGTGAAAATGATACATATTTTAAGAACACTTCTTAAAGTTCACTATGTTCTACGCTCATTAATATTCATTTTTATGAATCACAGTTATTTTAAAAGGAGATTTGGGCTGTTGTTGCTGATTTATGAGTTACATCTGAGAGCTAAGACAGAGCATTATTACAGCACTGAATAATTATTTAACAGATTCAAAGACTAATATTGCAGAATTAATGTAATGTTCCTTTAAGAGATTAAAAATATAATAATAATATAATAATAACAATAATGCTGGGCTTCTCACCATAATTATAAACATTCATCAGCTGAGAATGGCGTTGTTATTATTATTATTATTATTATTATTATTATTATTATTATTATTATTATAATACACAGTGTGTACATGACTGTGATTAACGTGGTGTCCCAGGCGATGGCGAAGGAATCGTCTGTGTGTCCTCCGGAGCCCATGAACAGTGAGGACATGTTGTTTCTGCTCTACACGTCGGGCAGCACGGGGAAACCGAAAGGCATCGTACACACTCAGGCCGGATACCTGCTATACACAGGCCTCACACTCCAGGTGACAGCTGATACACACACACACACACACACACACACACACACACACACACAAAATTAGTTTTATTTCTGTAAGTTTAAACATGCTGGAATAAGAGCGAGAGGAACTGCTGTAAGATCATGTGATGTGCCTCCTGTTTTTAGCTCAGAGCGGTCATGCTGTAGTTTGATAAACACATCACTGAACACGACGCTCCGTGACTGATTTAACTCGGAGTGTGTTTGTGGTTTAAACCACAAGACTGGGAACATCACAGAACTGAGGAACCTGCAGAACTCAAGAGCACAATCTGAACATAAAATCTCACCGCTGTCTCAGTTTCAGCGCTTTCCTAAACTCAGCTAGTGTGTGTGTGTGTGTGTGTGTGTGTGCGCGCGCGCAGTCCTGGAAGCTGACTGTTTGTCATGTCCACGTGTGAATAGTGTGTAAATGAGTGGTGTTTAATCAGGCAGAAGGAGATGAAATACAATATTGTTTCCATAGTAACACCCTCTCAGATCCTCTGTGTATAACGCTGTAATTTTCACTCTTTAACTCTGTATTTCTGTGTTTAACTCAGTCTTTAATTCTGTTCCAGTGTGTAACCTTATATTTCAGTCTTTCACTCTATATTCCAGTGTTTAATTCTGCATTTCACTCTTGAAATCTATTCCAGTGTTTAACTCTATATTTTAGTCTTTATATTTCAGGCTTTAACTATATTTTGGTGTTTAACTCTATTTCAGTAATTAATTCCAGATTCCAGTCTTTAATTCTATTCCAGTGTTTAACGCTACCTTTCAGTTTGTAACTCTGCCTTTTAGTCTTTCACTCTATTCCAGTACTTAACTCGATATTTCGGTCTTTAACTCTATTTTTTAATATTTAACTCTATATTTCATTCTTTAACTGTATATTTCAGGCTTTAACTCTATTTTTTAGCATTTATATTTTGGTGTTTAACTCTACATTTTAGTCTTTAACTCTATTTTTCAGTGTTTATATTTCAGTCTTTAACTCTTTTTTAGTATTTAAGTCTATATTTCAGTCTTTAACTCTATTTTTAAGTGTTTAACTCTACATTTTAGTACTTAACTCTATATTTCAGTGTTTAACTCTATTCCACTGTTTAAATCTATATTTCAGGCTTTAAATTTAACTCTATATTTTGGTGTTTAACTTTATTTCAGTAATTACCTCCGCCAAGGAGGTTATGTTTTTGGTATCGTTTGTTTGTTTGTTTGTCTGTCTGTTAGCAACATTACGGAAAAAGTTATGAACGGATTGCTCTGAAATTTTTTCCAGAGGTGTGACTGGACACAAGTAAAAATCCATTAAATTTTGGCAATGATCCGGATCACCGTCTGGATCCCGGAATTTTTTAAAGGATTCTTGGCGGAGGTCTGCGCTCTCCGAGTGCTTTTCTAGTTAATTCTATAATACAGTCTTTAGTTCCATTCCAGTGTTTAGCTTTATATTTCAGTCTTTAACTCTGTATTTTAGTGTTTATATTTTGGTGTTTAACCCTCAGTCACAGTGTTCACTCTGTACTAAAGCTGTGTTTATTGATCCAGTTTGTGTTTTTTTTTTACATAGCGACAGTAAACTTTCACATCTACAGTCTGTAATCTTATTAATGACGAAGGAACTGATTTGACGGGAAAATCTTTACTCCTCCTGATGAAAGAGAAAACTGAGTCTCAGTGAAAATTCAATATAAACATTGAAAAAAGACTTTAGCGTAGTTAAATGTGTGTGTGTGTGTGTGTGTGTGTGTGTGTGTGTGTGTGTGTGTGTGTGTGTGTGTGTGTGTGTGATTAACTTTTCAGTATGTGTTTGATCACTGCCCCGGTGACGTGTTTGGCTGTGTTGCTGATATTGGCTGGATCACCGGTCACAGCTACGTGGTGTACGGACCGCTCTCTAACGGAGGAACTACCGTGCTGTTTGAGAGCACACCTGTGTATCCAGATCCAGGTATCTCACACACACACACACAGATACATGGTGCACAAACTCAGAAACTTTTGCAGCTGCTGTTCACTTGATCTAGAATTCCTGAGGGTAACATGCTACCGGTTTTATCTCCCGAGAGACTTCACCAGCTTTGTTGTTGTAGCTATGGTACCACCACAGAGGGACATTAAGTTAGCGCCAAAATCATTAGCCGCAGCTGTAAACAAACAGCAAGAGCAGCACCCAGACGCAATGATCACTGATGCTGTGGACTTTATTGGAATAAACCTGAAGACTTTACTCCCCATGTTTCATCAGCATGTGTCCTGCCTGACGAGGCGAGAAAATAAATTGGACCAGGTTTACACAAATATTCTGGAAGCCTACAGAACACTTTCACTACCACCTTCCACACAGACCACATGTCTCTGTTCATGCTCTCTACATACTGACAGCTCCTGAATCTACTGATGCATCTGACCAGAGGAGTGTCTCGATTGTAGAAACTGGGATATGGTTAAAACCACAGTAACCACAGGAGTGTACATCAGTGTGGATGAATGTGCATCATCATCATCATCATAACGAGAGGATTTCTCAAACTCTCCTGACTCTTGCTCTCCATTCATCTCTGTCTTCCATCAAGGTTGGTAAGTCTTCAACTAAGCACCTGGCATCATCTGCTAACTGATCAATGTATGTCTTCTTAGAGCGACCAACTGGTTTTTGGCTGTGCAGGGGTCTCCATAGAAGGACATCACTAACAACCTCATCTTTACTACACCATGAATGACCAGCTAGGCATAGTCTTCACTCTTGAAGAACACAAGTTACTCTTGGAAGGTTTCCATAGAGCTCTTCAACTGGAGGGTGTGTTCTCCAGTCAACATTTAAGATGGCTCTTAGCATTCTTGTGTACGTCCCACCTAGAGCTTTTTCTAGTTGGCGGGCCAGAGTCCATGATGTTGAGCCATACAGTAGCACAGATTCAACAGTAGATCTAAAGAACTCCTGTTTCAGGTCTTTAGAGAGATTTAACTGCTAAATATTGTCTAGTTTTTTAGAACTATCCAGGTTTTGACTTTTTGTATCTCCATAGCTTTTTCAGAGGATTGTCTGAATGCAGACAATCACGGACTTTTGAAGCAACGTCAACAATGCGACAGTCACTAATGCCTCCCTGCTTCAAGCAGATGCCACCCCACACACCATGATGATCATGGTGATGTTCTTCCTTTGGGGTCTTTGAAGTCATGACTTGCACGTGACCTAGATTAGAGTGAGGGAGAGTTGCGCAGCCGTCAGCGTCACTCTCTTGTCCCGACTTAACTGGGTTTAGGAGCAAGACAGAATCAAGATGGCTGGAGCTAGGTCAGGATACAGTGGATGGCCAACAGTGTTATACATGTTGCACTGTGCTCTGATTGTGCTCCACAAATGTTTTGCCTGGGTCTCCCTTCCTGCCTGTTGATCCACCAGGTGGCGGTCTCCTCTGCGCAGTCTGCCGAGTCCAGTCTTCGGTCCTGACCCTGACCAGGAGGCGTGAGGGGTTGTTAGTGCTTGCTCAAGGCACCACTCCAGGTGCCACCATACAGGACCAGGCAGTCTCACCGTGTTCACAATAAGTAAGAAGAACATTGAGGAAGGTACACACATCCAAAGCCACTCAACCGGATGGCAACCCTGACAATATACTTAGAGCACGTGCCAACCTGCTGGCTGACCCCCTTGCAGAGATCTTCAACATGACCCTGGTCCAAGCTACCGTCCCCACCCAACAATCATAATCCCAGTACCAAAGACAACCACCATCACAAGCCTGAATGACTGCTGTACAGTTGCTGTCATGCCCATCGTAATGAGATGCTTTGAGATACTGATCATGACTCACATTCAGTCCAGCTTCCTGCCTGCCCTAGATCTACATTAATTCACCCACCATGCAAACAGGTCAACGTAGGTCGCAGATGCGGTCTCTCTAAGCATCCACACAGCACTGACCCACCAGGGCAAAAAGAACACTTATGTCAGAAGCCTGTTTCTGGACTTCAGTTCAGCATTTAAAGCTAGGAGAGAAGAGTTTACAGAACTTACAGACACCAGAATGGAAAGGGTGAACAGTTTCAAATTCCTAGGATGACACATCACAGAAGATCTCTCTTGGTCAGTCTACACTTGCCATCATAAAAAAAAAGGGCCAATATTTCCGAAAGAGACGGACAAAATTCTACATGTTCAACCTCCTTGGCTCCTAGTAACATCTACAGATGTGGTGTGGAGCGCAGACTAACCTGCTGCATCGTCACACCTCTACTGCCACTGACCCCAAGGCAACAAGTCATAAACCCTGCTCAGTTCATCACTGGAGCCCCTCTGTATCTAGTGCAAGATGCGTACAGTAAAAGAAAGCAAGCGCTCAGCATCACCTCAGACCCTGCCCACCCCATTCGACCTACTACCATCAGCCAGAGAATACGACCAGGTCTACGAGACGAAAGAATAGTTTCTTCCTGCAGGCAGTCAAGCTGCTCGTGTCACTCACACTGTGAACCACACCCCTCCTACTCTTCCCCCGACACAACTACAGTACCTCCACACTGTAAATACCTGCCATCCAACAGGAATATTTGCACTGCCATTTTATCTATCCAATACCTAAGCTACCTGTTACTTATTTGCACTGCTTCATATCTCTGTACTTTGTTTACATTTGTCACAGCCACTTTAATCTTTTAAAATAAATCTATTCTGCACTTTACATATGGCCAAATGTTTGTTCACCCCTGACCGTCACACCCATTCCACATTCCAACTTTGCTGTTATAAGAAGCTCCACTCTTCTGCGAAGGCTTTCCAGTAGATTACAGGGCATGACTATGAGGATTTGTGTTCATTCAGCCACAAGAGTATTCGTGAGGTCAGGTGATTATGTCTGGCATGTTCCAGTCGGTGTTCCAGTTTATCCAACACAAAGGTGTTCAGTGGGGTTGAGGTCAGGGCTCTGTGCAGGACACTTGAGATTTTCCACTCCAACTTTGCCAAACTATGTCCTCTTGGACCTTGTACAGGGATATCGTCATGCTGGAACAGGTTTGGGCCTCTTATTTCCAGTGAAGGGAAATTGTTATGTTACAGCATACAGAGACATTCGAGACAACTTTGCGCTTCAGACTTTGTGGGAACATTACATTAGAGTACCTTACAGGCATTTAGCAGATGCTCTTATTCAGAGTGACGCACAACAAGACCCTGACACACCCACAGCAGTAGGCAGCCTGGGGAGCAGTTGGGGGTTAGGTGCCTTGGTCAAGGGCACTTCAGCCATTCCTCCTGGTCCAGGGAACCAAACTGGCGACTTTTTGATCCCAAAGCTGCTTCTTATTCTTTAGGCCATGGCTTGGAACAGTTTGGGGAGGAACCGCATATCGGTGTGATGGTTAGGATGCACATACTTTGGGCCATATAGTGTACCTGGACACTATGAATGACAATCATATTCCTGTAACCCTGGTCTAGTCCTGCACCCTGCCCTAAAACTATTTCTTGTACTGCATTAACTGTTAAACGGTTTTTGTAACTATATTAGTGTGTTATTTTGTTATGTACGTAATGTTCTGTGTTATTTTTGCACAAACAGTTGTTATATATTTTCACGTAAAGCTCGCTAAATTACGTTTTGTCATACTGTACACTCCTGTCTATGTATGATGATTGAATTGAACTTAATTGAATTTGAGTATTTAGCTCTATAGGATGTCAAAGTACATTTACAGGAATTACAGCACTTTTTACATGTAACCCCCTAAGCCTTTTAAGTGACCAAAAGTAATTGGGCGAACAATCAAAAATTTCAAATCCTTTGCACTCACTGGCTGCCTGAAGTTCAGAACCCATACACATCACCAGACCCTGGGTTTCCTCCTCGGTGAAGTTCTGCCAGACCTTTACTGCAGCTGTCTTCACTTCTTGCTTGTTCTCAGGGTGTTTTCTCTTCAGTTTTATATCCAGCAGGTGAAATGCAGTGGGATTGGATTCAGGTCAGGTGACTGATTTGGCCATTACAGAACATTCCACTTCTTTGGCTTGAAAAAGTTTTGGGTTGCTTTCAAAGTACACTTCAGGTCATGGTCCATCTGCAGTGTGAAATGTCAGCGCATAATATAGCTCTGTACACTTCATAATGCATCCTGCTGCTTTTCTCAGCAGTTATATCATCAATCGGTACAACAGAACCGGTTCAGTGGCCGCTGTACACACGCCTACACCGTAAGATGAGGTGGTATGGTTCCAATCATCAGCAGTTCCTTCCCATCTCCATACGCTTCTCTTCCCATCATTCTCATCTGTTCGTAGGATGTCGTTTCAGAATCGTACAATTTTTCCCCAATGTGTTTGGCAAACTCATATCTGGTCTGTGTTTGAAGCTTACCAATGGTGTACATCTAGTGGTAAAGTTTCTGTATTTACTCTGCTGAAGTCTTCTCTTGATTGTTGATGATACGCTGACCTTCTGGAGGACGTTCTTCATCTGGTCAACTGTTGGGAAAGAGTTTTTCCTTCACCAGGAAAAGAATTCTGCTCTCATCCACCACAGCTGTTTTCTGTGGTCTTCTGGGACTTTTGGTGTTCCTGAGCTCACCAACGCGTTCTTTCAAAAATGCTGAGTTGGCTACTTCTGATTTTTTTTTTCCAGCCTATTATGGTGATGACTTGCTTCACTGGCAAAGACAGCTCCTTTGGACTTCATATTGAGAGTTAGCGGGAACAAAACACACCTGGCCATGGATCAGCTGAATAGCCAAATTGTCCGATAACTTTTGATCCTGTAAAATGGAGGGACCACGCCTAAAGAGTGCTGTAATTAATACTTTTCACCTGATTTGGATGTAAGTACTGTATTCTCAAATTAAAGCTGAATGTCTGCACCTTATTTATTTATTTGTTTGTTTGTTTATTTATTTATTCACGCCTCCTGCTCGGAGGTTAATGTGTCACGATGAGGTCTTCCTGTTTCACTTCATATTCCTGATGTTTTATAGATGTAAATGCCTTAGCTCTATAAAATACTCATTAAACATGTCATAAACAACCCATCCACTTCAGAGTTCTCATTTATAACATCAATTCTGTGCAATTATTTAGAACTACAACAATAAACACAACTCAGTTTTATTTTGCAGCAGTAAAACACGGAAGGTTCCAGTGTGTTATCTGATTAGGATGTTGTCTGCTTTCTTCTTATTCATATCACTGATGTTACTCGGAGATAAGGAAGATAACGCCACGTTCATGTACCTGCTGGAGGTTACACTGAACATCTCACTGTGACCCGGGGGTTAAACGCCGCAGTTCAGCTTCATTCAATTCAAATACGTTTAATTCTCAATAGATGTAGCGTAAGGAGTGTAACTGTATTTAATAAAGATGAGTTTTACAGCAGATTTAGGAGAGCTGTCAGGATTAAACTCTCTGCTGAACTTCATAAAGCTTCATCTCGCTGATCTGTGATCAGATTTTAATGTTAAAGTTCGGTGTGTGAAATCGCAGTCTGGTTGCAAACACGTTTATACTTGTGTGTGTGTGTGTGTGTGTGTGTGTGTGTAGGTCGGTACTGGGAGACAGTAGAACGGTTGAAGATTAATCAGTTTTATGCTGCTCCTACGGCTCTCAGGCTGCTGCTGAAATACGAGGAGAGCTGGGTGAAGAAGTACGACCGCTCATCACTCAGAACCCTCGGCTCAGGTGAGAGAACGTGGCACATGTACAGTACTGTTAGGGTGCAGGCACTTACAGATGCAGGTGCAGGGGAAAGCGGGTGCATCGCAACCTGTTGTCCTAATTCAAATCACAAGGCAGAAGATGTGGTCAGGGTCAGGCAAGGGTTGGTAGATTCACAAACGGAATGTCAGAGGGCAGGTGAGTAGTCGTAGTCAGGAATAAACGGAAAGGAAAGTCAAAAACACTAGTAATCAGGCAGAATAATAAGAAGACTTGGTATGATCAGGTACGGGGACACAGAACAATACTTCGCACAGAGGTGTGTTTGCAGAGTTTAAGTAGAGCAGTAATTAGCCACCTGATGTGAAACAGGTGCGCTTCAAGAATTCAGGAGAGGCGGGGGCGCTGTGGAGTTTGAGAGATGTAGTCCGGAGCGGCCATGTTTGGATGCAGAAGAAGAAGAAACCTTTATTTTTCACATGCACACTTCAAGCACAGTGAGATTCATCCTCTGCATTTAACCCATCTGAAGCAGTGAACACACACACACACCCAGAGCAGTGGGCAGCCACACTGCAGCGCCCAGGGAGCAGTCAGGGGTTCGGTACCTTGGTCAAGGGCACCTCAGCCCGAGGCTGCCCCATGTTAACCTAACTGCATGTCTCCACACAGAAAGGCCCCCGCCAGCGGCTGGGCTCGAACCCAGAACCTTCTTGCTGTGAGGCGACAGTGTTAACCACTTACACCACCGTGCCGCCCCTTTTTTTAAATTATTTGTTTGTTTATTTATTTAAGCTGCAGCTCCGAATATTGATTTTCTGCACTGTTACTGACAAATACAGGACACATGATGATCTACACACATAACTACTATTCGTAAATAATAATAATAATAAGTTAAACTTATATAGCGCCTTTCTTACACCCAAGGTCGTTTTACAATTACAAAAAAAAAAAAAGTCCACCAAAAGAGGGTTAGGATGTAATTCCAGTGGTGTAGCTGCCCACAGTCCCACCAAAAGGCACACACGGGTATGTCCCAAACCGCCTGCGCAGCCATTGCGACGCCACCGAGCAACATCATTCAGAACACCGCACCAAGCACAGAAGCACCGCCGCACAGAGCGCTGGACAACCCCGATGTTAAAAGAGCAACGAGCTCACTGCAGTCCGTGGCGAGGAGCACAGGCATCGCCTGCAGCGGACCAAGGCCTGAAGGAAACCGACACCCAAAACTGGGTCCGGAGCTACACCACAACTGGCAGACAAAACATTCAAACAAAGAACAAACATCAAACCATACAAGCATAAAAAAAAAAAGTGAAAAAAAGAAAACGCTCCGGTGAGAAGCGGCAGCCAAAATGCATACAGCATGCTCTCGACCGGAGGTTATGCAAGAGTTATGCTGCGTTTGAGGTCACTTGTAACTCCCTGCCTCCAACAGGTAAAAAGCACTGAAAACACCTCCTCAACTTAAATTTTAACTCATCACCTTGGGGATAGTCTTCTCAACTACCAGCTCCTTCCCCGTTGACAGAGTGACATCACATCAAGATGGCTGCTCACTGAGTGAGCAGTGTAAAGTTCTCCTTCTCTAATTTTGAATGAGTTTAACCAGTAACACTGACCATTCTCATACTAATCACTCTTCTCAGAAGGTAATCATCAACATTTATCACTAACGTTAGCTGGCTAGCTGGTTGCTAATCTACTTGCTATCGTCCTCTGGCTAGCAGAGATTCTCTAAAACAGAAGGTGCTTTTGGACCAAACAGTTCTAGGGTCTCATTGAGAGGAACTACCCCCTGGGGACCTCCCCTGAGAACTACACACCTTCAAGGACATTTTTTTCTGTTTGCATTCGCACAGCCAGTAGGAACGCTCAAGCGATGTAAGCTGGCTTGCTCGCGCAATGTTAGCAGGAAATGCTAGCGAAGATTTTTATATTTCTCTTAGACAATTTAAAGTCATATTGTATTTACTCCATCGCATATACGCTCAGTAAAGCCTGGACTTCACTGTTGGTCCGTTTCTCCGTGTTTTTTTTTTTTTTTAAGGCTAATGTTAAGAGCTATTTTTTACACGGCTAACATTTTACACAGGTTTTTAAAAATGGTGCTGCATTGGCTTGCAGTCAACAAATCACTCAGGGTTCCTCTTGTTTCATTTCGGTTGGGCACCACCCAAACTGATGATCACATCATCAGCTTTTCTTTGACTGATCAGACACAAGGTACACCATCACTCTTGTCAGAGCAGATGGGGGTTTGGTGCCTTGCTCAAGGGCACTTCAACCAGTCCTGCTGGTCCAGGGACTCAAACCAGCAACCTTTTGGTCCCAAAGCTGCTTCTCTAACCATTAGGCCATGGCTTCCATGGGTTCCACTTGTGCTGGATGAGAACCTACCCTGAAGTGGGAGCTAAAGAAGTTCCTCAAAACAGCGTTCTAAGAACTACAGTCATCCTCAGTTCCTGAGGTGTGGACACACACAAAAGAATTGTTGCTCCAAAAGTTCTGGAGGTGTCTCAGTTTTGCATGATTCTGATCTTTAACTTAATATCTTCTTCCAGCTGCTCCCGTTAAGAGTCACCACAGCAGATCATCCTTCCCAATTTATGATCCGCATATTTGATTTGGCGTCGGTTTTATACCGGATGCCCTTCCTGGCACAACCCTCCCCAATCTATCCAGAACTAAGGATGCACTGGCTTGGGCAACCACAGTGGGGGCTATTTTACCTCATCTGCATGTCTTTGGACTGTGGGGGAAACCGGAGCACCTGGAGGAAACCCACACAGACACAGGGAGAACATGTAAACTCCACACAGAAAGGTCCCAGTCAGCCATGAGGTTCGAACTCAGAACCTTCTCGCTGTGAGGCGACAGTGCTAACCACTACACCACTGTGTTGACTTTTAACTTAATATGATATCAATTTCATTTTTTAAACATATTTGTTAGCTCACTGGCTGTAGGGCGATGAGCTATTGCCATCACGTGTCGTCCGTCCATCTGTCTGTCCACAATTCACAAAAATCGCTACTCCTCCCTGAGTTTTCAACAGGTTTTGATTCTGATTGTTTTGTTTGGAAGATCAAATTGTTTTCCTGAAGAACAACATAGCTAATTATAAAAGAGTCTGATTTCTCATGGCGCGGCCGTGCGAGCTACTGCGTCGCTGATTCTCTGGATTCTGCTTCCGAATACATACTTTTTGGTTCATTGTTTAGACGCTGTGTGTAGGTGCGAAGTTTATTGTGCACTGTTTAATGAATGATATTAAAATAAATAAAGTGTCTGAATACACATTTCCTCTCAGTGTAAATTACTGGGAAAACTGCATTAATATAATTTCACGTATACGTTTATGGTCCGTTAAAATATAATTTTCCTCTATTATATGTGTGTCTCTGTACGTTATTTGTGTACAGTGTATTATTTGGTATTTTCTCAGCGAGCTGTCGGAGAATTCCTGTCCGAGTTCGTCTTGTTTTTCTCACTGTTCAGACTTGAACACTTCACTTGAAGGTCACTAACAGACCTGATCCTGTGCCAACTTGGACACTCCACACTGATCAGGTGCCCTCAGAGCTCCATGAGCGTTACAGCACAACCAGTTCTCCTGCTCCAGTTCAGCTTGAACATTAAACTCATAACAATCCAGTTGATCTCATGGTCATGTTGGTGATTAATACCAACAGTCGTGTGTAAATAATTCAGCAGCAGTGTAGTTTATTGTGCTGTTTGTCCTGATTAACCCCTGGAAGTTTGGTAATGAGTCATTTTTCTTGTTGATTGCCCTTGCAGTTGGAGAACCCATCAATCATGAGGCGTGGGATTGGTTCTACAACGTGGTGGGAGAAAAACGATGCCCTCTAGTGGATACGTGGTGGCAGACAGGTAACTAATACGTTCATTAAATTAACTTTGCAGTTGATTTGACGTGCAGGTGATCAGGTTAGACGTGTTGTTTGGTGTCTGATTCTCGTTTATGTTGGTTTTAAACCAGTTATGAGATTATGAAGGATATTTACTACAGAGTTACTGTTATCACCCTGAAGTTGATTATTTTCCTTGAACATCACACTCCCAAGTGTTTTATTCCTCTCACACGTCAGCAACTTACCAATGATTACACTTTTTTATTCTTAAAGAATGACAAGACATACTTTTTTTATCCTTTTATATTTTTTAAAATCTTTTTTGGAATGTCAGTGAATGCTAGTTCCTGTTGTCACTTACGTTATAGCAGCTATAAACACTCATTCCCTCACCACTCTTTCTTCAAGTTAATAAGAGAAGAAACAACAGCTTGTTCCATCATGTTACTGAGAAACCGTAAAGAAGTGTAAACTCCTCTGTCCTGAAGGCGTCGGAAAAGTTCCAGCTTCCCCTCTGACTGTTACACTGCACTGACACTGGAGACTCCTTCCAGAAACGATACACACATTTCTCCTCGCAGAAAACGTCACCAGATCATCTCATCTCATTATCTGTAGCCGCTTTATCCTGTTCTACAGGGTCGCAGGCAAGCTGGAGCCTATCCCAGCT
>JAPFFA010000003.1:872300-890072 GCA_026153275.1 Sciades herzbergii | reverse complement strand
CACAAACAGGAAGTTAATATCACCAACCATTCCCATTTTATTAAGGTGTATCCATATAAATGGCCCACCCTGTATTTAATTACAACCAATAAAACAAAGCAGCTGGTTTTCACTAAATGTTCTGGAAGGTTCTCTTCATCCCTGATCTAGTGAACTAGCATGAGGATGTGCTTATGATCAAGACTCTAAAGCTCTTCTAGAAGTCTCTCTGGAGAAGGGCGTCGGTTAAACGCCATAAACATAAACAGTTTGAACTCCACAAAATATTCCAGATATTAAAGTGCAGTAATCCAGGCAGATAATATGATCTGAAGTCCACCAGGTTGAGGTTAGTTAGTTAGTTAGTTAGTTGTAGTGTGGGAGTTTTCCGAAGATTATGTTAATATTTTATTTAATATAAGATTGAATAATTTACGATAAGAGCTGTACTTATTATCACAGGACACAGAAAAAGCATTAAATCGGTCTGATTTTGGATAAATATTGAATCCGGTGATGCTGCACTGTTTCTCATGGAGTTTATTTTGTCTGTCTGATGTAATAAATTTGTCATTGCAGCCTTAAAGAAGGGAAGGAGGGCCTTCAGGCCAAAACCAGGAAACGTCTGGGTGATATCGTCCGTGTGTGTTTTTTCCAAGCGGGACGCAGCATCGCTCACAAATGCGCCCGCTTTCTTGCACTTTGTATAAGGTATAAGGTTCTCACACAGCATCCCGGTTTACTCCTCGCTTTAGTGTCGCACTACAGCCTCATGAATCACACACGGAGGCTTTAATTTATTTATTTTTTATTTTGTCATTTCTGACTCTGAAATCTGCTCTCGTAATTATTATTAAAGTTTTGATCAATATAAGCTAATGTATTTTAATATTAATTTTTATTTTATTCATTTATATCCCTAAATAGATCAGTTATATACTTCAGAATTTAATCATTTTTTGAACACCATGTTGTATTTTCTTGATTAAACACTAAACAAGTGTAAGATTATTTCATGGAATAATTAGTTTGAGCATCATCTAAAGACTCGATTTGCAGTTAAAATAAATATCATTTTATGAACAGGATAAAAAATTTTTTTTTTTAAATTGAATGCAAATATATTTGTAAGATCAATTTTTTTTTTTTTTTTCAAAAGAGAATTTTTTCTTTCAAATGTTAAAATTATTTTATTTTATTCCCCTGAGTACGTTGCATAACATTTTGCCTCGATCCTAAGGCGAGTCTTTATCTGCAGCTCAAGACACAAATTAAATGATAAGCTAACGAGAGATCTTTTTTTAAATTATTTTTGAATAGTTTAAGCTGCTTCCACTCAGATTACATCATTAACATTGTAAAATGTTAAACATTTTGTGGAGATTTAATTTATTATTCTTGCCTTTGAGTGTGGTTGTGTTGTTGCTGTGCTGTAGAGCTCGACCCGCTGTCCCTCACAGGATTTCCTGCTCGCTGTGACAGTGAGAGTGTTAGTGTAAATAAACCCTGAGCAGGGTTCTGTTAGCGCTCTGTGTTGAGTTCACCGACTCTGTGCTGTTGTGTTTGTGCAGTAACGGTAAAGGGGAGGTGAATCAGCAGGGCTTCGGTCAGGCGCTGTTAAAGGCCCTGCTGGATAACATGCCTTATTTACCTGCTGCAGCGACCGGAGGTAACCACGTCACTACTTGTGTTTCATTTCTGTAGTGTATCGTTATTGTTGAGTGTGTGCTGTTACAGTAGGATCTCATTCTCACAGTCTGGACAGATAAACTAACACAGTTATAAAAACGCAGCTTGTCAAAAATCCTCTGTCCTGAAGATGTAAAGTTACAGCTTTACCTCTCTGTGCGTGTGTGTGTAGGTTCTGTGTACTGGTACTTTGTGCTGTTAAACTATGTGAAAGATGAAGACTTGGCGAGCTGCAGTACAGCCTGTGCGTCTCTGCTAACGGCGGCGTCACGGCAGCTTCAGGAGCGTCTCACTCCACTGGAGGCTCTGTTACAGACCAGGTCAGAGAACTCGCCTCTCACACACACACACACACGCTAGCAGGTGACGAGTCTCATGTCACTTTTTACTACTGCGTGTGCACTGTGGACATCGTGACTGTCACTGTTTTTGCTTGAGGGCGTGGTGTTGAGAAAATGAACTTTGTGTGTGTGCAGGTACGGTCTGTACGGTTCCCCATTTGACCCGGTTCTCTTCGATCTGGAGGTGAGTGGAGCTTCCTGTAAGAACTCGTACAGCAGCATCGGAGTTCAGTCAGATGAGATCGACCTGTCTGACATTCTCTCAGGTACACACACGTGTGTACACACACACACATCCCACTAGAACTGGTGAGTGGTCGGGTTACTCTCTCTCTCTCTCTCTCTCTCTCTCTGTGTGTGTGTGTGTGTGTGTGTGTGTGTGTGTGTGTGTGTAGGGAACGGTAAAGTGAGCGGTTGTGGTGCTGCTGAAGGCAGCTTCACGTCTCTCACTGGCCTGCTGGAGGTAGAACCTTTGCACTTTACCTGTGTGTCCACCAGTGACGGAACCCGAGTGGAGAGGGACGATGCAAGTATGTTCACCGGTACAGAACTCTCGCTCTCTCTCTCTTTATTCCTCTCACACACACACACACATTCTCACACTCGGACTATCCTGCAACTGTGGCACATTCCACCCAGGTGTGTGTGTGTGTGATGAATGTATGTTTTATATCGTACTGTGTACACTCTTACTTGCATACTTGGATCCTTTTAGGAACAGAAATGTTTGCATGTAGAACCGTTTAAGATCCCCAACAATAATACTCCCACTAAATAATCTAGAACCCTTTAACTGTGTCGCGAACCCCCCCCCCACCTTCACAGTACACTACTGTAGAGAAAATTTCTGTTCTCGTTCAGAAATACACCTGAAAAGTGTCTTTATTTCCCCAAAATTAAAACAGCATGTGACCTGACCCTCACGAAGCCCCGCCCCCTTCCTCCATCTCATATCAGTAATATTTCAGCTGGTGCCGTCATCTCGATTCAGTTTTCCCGACTGAAAGCTGGTGGTGTAAATATGAAACCTTTGAACAATGTGATGATGGTCCTGCCTGTGCCCTGTACAGTGTCAGGTCTAACTCTTGTTTATAGAGATTATAATGTTTCAGAATCTCTGAGACGTTTATAGCTGCGTAATAACCTGCAGAGAAGTGTGTGTGTCCCAGGAATGAGCCGTTTGACCTCTGACCTGTTGCAGTGAGCACGTTTGGAGTGACCCCCAGCGTGGCGGGGTTATCAGGGAACACGGTGGGAGAAGCGTCTACGGCTCTGAGCTCGGCTGCGCAGGTGGCTCTGCAGTCGCTCTCCCACGCCATGGTGTCTGCAGAACAGCAGCTGCAGGTCCTGCAGGAGAAGCAACAGCAACTGCTCAAACTACAGCAACAGGTCAGTGTCGCACGCACACACGCACAGAGATAAATGCATGGTGCTTTGAGCTAGAACTTCAGCAGTAGAACATCTTTCATATAGACGAGAACCCAACCGCAAGCTAGAACGTGTGCTGAGAAATTGTTCCTCTCGTGTTTCTTTTTGCTCCAAAACCACAAGTTTAAAATGCGGAGCTATAAAATTTAGACGAGGTTTAAAAGGGCGTATTAGAGAAGAGGCACTTGTGGGAGTTTAGAGGGAAGCTATTCAGTTCCTAGTGCACGCTACAGACATGCTATGGTTATGTGACCTGCTGATCAAGTTTGGCCACGCCCCCTAGAGCAAGTGCTTATTAACGGAGACGTGTTGAGTGATCAGCATGATCTTTCAGTCGTAAACCCTGAACTTTAGACTGTAGGTGTGCTGATTAATGTGCATCGCTGGTGTGTGTGTGTGTGTGTGTGTGTGTGTGTGTGTGTGTGTGTGTGTGTGTGTGTGTGTGGAACAGAAAGCCAAACTGGAGGCGAAGCTCCACCAGACGTCAACAGTGGTGGTGCAGCCTCATGGCTCTGTGGTGTCAAACTCCTCCGGCGCTCCCGGCTTCTTCATCCACCCCAGTGACGTGATCCCACCCACTCCCAAAACCACTCCCCTCTTCATGACTCCACCTCTAACTCCACCCAACGAGGCTGTGAGTGCTGCCATAGGAGCGGAACTTGTACAGCTGTTTCCCAACAACATCATTGACCCGACCCCGCCCACTACACACACACACAGCAAGAACACACACAAGACCAAACCGGTTAGTGTGTGTACACATATATATATATATATCTACACACACACACACACACACACACCAAACCAGTTAACACCATTCACATTTATGTATAATTTATGTGTAGCTCATGTTTACAGAGTTACACATGCACGTGCGCACACACACACACACACACACACACACACACACCTTTTTAATGAAGTGTTTCTGATTGCATGAGAGTCGCAGGACTATATTTGCAATGTCTTGACAGTGTTGTGTGTTGCAGTGTGTAATTGTTGTTTTGTGTCAGAACCCGATGGGAAGCGGTCTGGCGTTGGCCATTTCTCAGGCCTCACACTTCCTCCAGCCTCCACCTCACCAGTCCATCATCATAGAGCGCATGCACTCGGGTCAGTACCGCACACACACACGGAGCCTGAATAACACCACCCAGGAGAAAGCACAGAAATATCATGTACAACTCAGATTCACTCTCAGCATCAGACTCGGGCCTCGACTCGGATTTACTCTCAGTCAAATCCAAAATCAGATTTGCTCCAAGAAGTGAACTGTAACTGTGTGTGTGTGTGTGTGTGTGTGTGTGTGTGTGTGTGTGTGTGCAGGAGCGCGGCGGTTCGTGACCCTGGATTTCGGACGTCCCGTGTTGCTGACAGACGCTCTGATCCCCACGTGTGCTGACTTGGCGTCTCTGTCCATCGACATCTGGACTCTTGGTGAAGAGGTGGATGGACGCAGGCTGGTTGTGGCAACGGACATCAGCACACACTCGCTCATCCTCCACGACCTGCTGCCTCCACCTGTCTGCAGGTTCATGAAGGTGAGATCACACACACCCCTACAGTGGAATGGGCGTGGCACTGAAACGAGACTGTCGTCCAAATCTAAATCCTTTCTTCCACTTGTTTTCAGATCACCGTGATTGGACGCTACGGGAGCACCAACGCACGCGCCAAGATCCCGCTGGGGTTCTACTACGGCCACACATACATCCTGCCGTGGGAGAGCGAGCTGAAGCTGATGAACGATCCGCTGAGGGCCGAGAGCGACATGTTCAGCCAGCCGGAGCTCGAGCAGCACCTCGCCATGATGGTGGCCCTCCAGGAGGACATCCAGTGCAGGTCAGGAGCAGAGCACACCACGCCGAGTCCGAATCTGAATCTCCTGTTGAACCGGAGTTGGAGTTATGATCCGAGTTATCAGAATTTGAATTTTAAAAAAATGAACATGAGAATGAGTCAGTGTCAGGATTTAGTAATTTTGAATCGGATTTGAAATCTGTGAAGGAGTCAGAGTCGGACTCGGTCAGGATCTCGGCCAGGTTAGATTCAGAGTGTTGGAGTCTGGGTCTGACTGTGAATCTGGATCGTCTTCCTGACAGGTGCTAGATGATGATGATGATGATGATGATGATAAGCGTGTTGCAGGCGTTCCTAAACACACCCTCACTGCTTCCCCTGTGATGAATTTTCAGATACAACCTGGCGTGTCACCGTTTGGAAACCCTCCTGCAGAACGTGGACGTTCCTCCGCTCAACAGCGCCAACAACGCTCAGTACTTCCTGCGTAAACCTGATAAAGCTCTGGAAGAGGACTCGCGTGTTTTCTCTGCTTATCATGACTGCGCACAGCTGCAGCTCCAGCTGAACCTGGCTGCACAGGCGGTGCAGAGGCTGCGCGTGTCTCTGGGCTCCCCACGCTTGCCCCGCCCACTCCGTTCTCCTGCAGCCAATCAGCCGCTCGCACAGCTGGTGCAGCACGCCTCCACAGAACAGCTGCGCACTACCATCCGCTACCTTCTGGACACGCTGCTCAGCCTGCTGCACGCCAGCAATGGTGAGGCGTCTGTCTGTCTGTCTGTCTGTCTGTCTGTCCGTCCATGTCTGAAACTCTTGAACTGTCACCGTCTTTGTTAGCTTTGAGGCCACACCCCCTTTGCTAGACTTGGTGTGCATATTAGGCCACACCTCCTTTACAGGAGGCCATGTCTACTTCACAGGTGCACAGACCACACCTACATGTTTTCATATAGGCCACACCCCTTTTGTTGTCTTTGTGATACCTTTTTAATAATCGTTTTAATAACACACACACCTTCTGGTTGACCGTGTCCCCTCACTGCGTCTCAGGTCAGTGCGTGCCGGCCGTGTTGAGGACCGTGTTCCAGGCGCAGGTGTGCGAGGAGCTCTTTAAGCAGCTGTGTATCAGCGGTACTCCTCAGATCAGACTGCACGCCGGCCTGCTGCTCGTACAGCTGTGTGGAGCCGAGAGCTGGTGGGGTCAGTTCATCTCCAACGTCCTGCAGGAGCTCTACAACTCTGAGCAGCTGCTCATCTTCCCACAGGACAGGTAACACAGTCACTTACACCTGTCTCTCTCTCATAGTATTATAATGTGGATCATGACTGTTTCTCTCTCACCCTAAAACCTGTCTGTCTGTCTGTCAGGGTGTTCATGCTGCTGTCGTGTATAGGACAGAGGTCTCTCAGTAACAGTGGTGTGTTAGAGGGGCTGCTGAACCTCCTTGACTCGCTACTGTCTCCCCTCCAGCAGCCGTCTGCCTCACACCACCGCCGCACTGAGGGTACTGAGGGAGGGAGGGAGGGAGGGAGGGTGTGTGTGTGTGTGTGTGTGAGAGAGAGAAAGAGAGACCATTATGTATTGAGCACGACTCCAGTATATTGTAAATGACTTTTTGAGTAATTGTTTGTGTTTAGGTGTGTTGGATATCCCGATGGTCAGCTGGGTGGTGATGCTGGTGTCTCGGCTGTTGGACTACGTGGCCAGTGTGGAGGACGAAGCCTCGTCAGCCAAGAAACCCCTCGGAGCCAAAGATAGAGAGAGAACTTTTACAGGTGAGAGTATTAACTGAACACTCGCCCTGCATTCACACTGAGCAACTGTTTACCTTCTACAGATCTTACACTGAGAATTTCTGAATTCAACAAGTGACGAATCCGAACTGTCATGTCGGACCGATCCTGTGGCGTGTGTGTGTGTGTGTGTGTGTGTGTGTGTGTGGGTGGTCTCCTCCTGTTTTATACGAGCTCTCATTAATGTGCACAGAGACGTTAGGGAGAAAACTAAAGTTTGGAAGGAGGTAGAGGAGATCATTGGTGAGTGTGTAGTGAGTACAGTTAGCTGAGGAAGGGAACACATCACAACTGATTTGACTTTCACACCGATTAGCGCCTTATTTCATTTGTTTAACGTGTGTGTGTGTGTGCAGGTAATCAGTGGAGTTTCATCAACAACAGTCTGCAGTCTCACACTCCGAGCAGATCCACGAAAGGGAACAGCAGTTTAGACCGACTTTACTCACGCAAGATACGCAAACAGCTGGTGCACCACAAACAGGTACACGTGACACACACACAGTTCAAACTTTGTAATGTGAAGTCTTTAACAATTTTAAACTCTTGTATGTTTAATTATGCTGGTTTCTCTGCTGCATTTTTCATGTTCTAAGCCCGAACCTGGTGTGTTTGTGTGTTCCGTCCCTTTGCGTGCAGCAGCTGAATTTGCTGAAAGCGAAGCAGAAAGCTCTGGTGGAGCAGATTGAGAAGGAGAAGATCCAGAGCAACAAAGGCTCGTCCTACAAGCTGCTGGTGGAACAGGCCAAGCTCAAACAAGCCACGTCGAAGGTGAGACAGTGAGACGTCCTGTCTGCTGCTCAGTGCGTCTCACAGGACGCATTAGTGGTTAAGAGATGTGTGTGTGTGTGTGTGTGTGTGTGTGTGTGTGTGTGTGTGTGTGTGTGTGTTTTGCTTTCAGCACTTTAAGGATCTGATCCGTCTGCGTCGGACAGCGGAGTGGCCTCGCTCTTCTCTGGACTCGGATGCGTCCTCGTCCACGGTGAAGGAGACTCCGGAGGTGGAGCTGCTCCCGTTCACGCTGTCACATGAGCGCTGCATCTGCGTGGTGCAGAAACTCGCTCTGTTCCTGCTCTCCATGGACTTCACCTGCCATGCTGACCTGCTACTGTTTGTCTGCAAGGTGTACACACACACACACACACACAGTAACACCACTCCAGTTTAACAAACACTGACGATGGCGCTAACGCTGATGATGATCTCCTGCCATCAGGTTCTAGCGCGGATAGCGAACGCCACACGACCCACAATCCACCTGTGCGAGGTCGTGTCAGAGCAGCAGCTAGAGAGACTCCTGCTCCTACTGGTGGGAACAGACTTCAACCGTGGTGACATCAGCTGGGGTGGAGCCTGGGCACAGTACTCGCTCACCTGCATGCTGCAGGACATCCTCGCAGGTGTGTGTTTACAGGCCACATACAGACAAGTCATTTGAGCTTTTAGAACACACCATTCTATTCATACCTCTCTCTCTCTCTCTCTCTCTCTCTCTCCATCTATCTTGTGCCCTGTCTCACTGTCTCTGTCATGCGTGCTGTCTCACCATCTTGTGCTCTCTCTCTCTCTCTCTCTCTCTCTCTCTCTTTTTCAGGAGAGTTGATGTCTCCTGTGTGTGTGGATGTGATGGAGGAGGGTGCAGTAGGTGATGAAGGTGCAGTCTCCTCCTCTTCCTCCTCCTCCTCAGCGGTGGTGGTGTTGGACTCGGAGGACTCTCTGGCCCCGCCCACACCACTTACGCTGGTGGAGACGATTGATGAGCCCCTCGGCCCCGATCTCATCGCAGGTACTCCCGGGAGCTCCTCCGCTTTCCAAAGTGCGTTGGTAATCTTGTTCTCTCTCTCTCTCACACACACACACACAAAACGGAGGACATTACTCCAAGTTTCTTTAGTGTTGATGTTTTAAGTTCTGTGTTTGTTTGTTTGTTTGTGCATGAATTTTAATTGCTTGTGTTTATTGGCTTGTTTATTGAGCATGAGTGATTTTACACAAAAAAAAGCCAATACCTGAAATATCAGTGTTGGATTTCTCATACAGTTATGAGGCCTTGTGCGTTCACGCTAAACCAGAGTCATGTGACTTCACTTCCTTTTTAATTTTATCCAGTAGAGGTGACGTGTGAAGTACGACTCTGTGTCACCAGCAGCTGTGTGGTGAAGTGTGTGTTCAGCATGGTTATTTATAACACAGTATACAAATAAAATCTCAATAAAATGTATAAATATAAAATCTACTTCAAAAAATAAATTATAGCTAGTGTTTATAGTTATAGATTATTATATGATTATGAAATATGACACATACACGTTACTTATAATAAGACATTTTCTCAGGTTATACATTATATAACAATTTTGTAATTTAATATTGTTGTAAAATGATTTGAAATAATACTGTATAAAGTATTTAAAATATTAATTGATTCTATATATAAATGACATTTTATATTGTATGAAATGGATTAAAAATGCAGAATTTAGCTGTATTTAAATATATGAAATTGACTGATTGCAATATTTAATGATGCATCTATAGAAGTATAAATATAAGTACATGTGTACTATAAAAGATATGTGCTTATTATTGTACTTATCTATAGTATAATTAGATATTTATGTAAAATAAAACGTGAACTGTATAAAGACTATAAATATATATAAAAAAAAAAAAAACCAACCCAGAGTTTACAGATGTGTGATTTAGGTGTTACGTTTTGGGGTTTTTAATCATAGAAGCTTGACAGTTTAATTCCAGTAAAGTTATTTTAAAACAATACCACTGCTGTGTAGAAAAAGGATAAAATACTCATGTACATTTTGATGGCTTTTTTTTTTTTTTAAATCAGAACCCTAAAACATGGGCCACGCCCTTGAAATGTTTCTTACAAACTCCTGTTCACTCATGCGAACCATCAGCTGCTTCGACACAAAATCTCTGTAAAGATGATCATCAGTGTTCCACTCAAACACGACAGTTTAAAGGAGATTATCGTTGAAACTGGGCCGTTAGAGGTGTGTGTGTGTGTGTGTGTGTGTGTGTGTGTGTGTGTGCGCTTGCTTGGCGATATTAAAGCTCTTTTCGTTGCCCAAAGGTGCTCCTCCACTGTCATCTTTGGAAAAAGATAAAGACATAGACTTTGACTTGCTACAGGACCTGATGGATGTTGATATTGATCCTTTAGATATTGATTTGGAAAAAGATCCGCTCGCCGCCAAAGTCTTTAAGGTACAGTACACATGATTTCTCTGTTTATTTTATTTATCAAAATATTTAAACTCCCCTTCCTCCTTCGAATGCCTGCTGTTTATCCTCTTCTCGTTTCCTTCCTCTTTCCCTTCTTCAGTATTGAGTTTTTGTTGTCTGATCTCCAGAGTCACTGGTTTATTAAGAGAAATGCTCCATGTGTGCACTTTATCTTTTTTATTTTGCCTGAGTCTCGCCCCTCTCTTCCTCCAGCACAGTGCCGGTGCTGGTCTGAATCAACCCAGAACCGTACCGGTACCATCACACCTTATTACAGGGGGGTGGAACTTTCCAAATGGACTTTAATAACCTTTCCACTACAGCGCGCGCATGCGCACACACACACACTATCACCAACATTATGCTTTAGATTTGGAGCAGTTCCAAACATAATGGAAAATAAGTCCATAAGTATTGGCACCTTTTGGTTAAAATTTTTTTAGAAAAGGTCTTTGGAGTTAATTTGGTCTCGTCTCACTTCAAGGACACATTTCTCAAAAGATGGGGTCCTGCTCCCGCTCGACTATCACAGCAAGTGATTCCGAATTCTCCTGTACAGCCAGACTCCTTTACTGCTATATGTACATATACACCCCCCCCCCAATGTTTTTTTAATTTATATTTGTTTATTTACTCATTCAAAATATTTGTAAAGATCAGTGAGAAGTTAATTGTTTCATTTGAATGTAAAAACAGAAAACAGCAGAAGCATTGTATACAAGTGCAAAATGTTCAAGCTTTAATAAAAAATAAGTTTAAAAAATTGTCTAATCTCAGACTGAAAATGAGAGAAATCAAACCATTTATTGAAAAATTTGTTAGAGAATGCAAAAAAAGTTCAACATTTAACGTAGCGGTTCCTTTTTTCTTGCACTGCAAGCAAAAAAAAGCAAGTTTTTGACCCTCTTTACCAAGGGGGCCAATAATTTTGGAACTAACTGTATATATTAATATACTTTTTTTCTTTAAAGGAGAATTTTTTCCATTATTGAAATTGCTGTCACAGCTACGAAGTTAATGAATAAGAAAGTAGTTATTGATTTATTTCTCTTGCTATCTTTTATTTGTTTATCTATCTATTTGTTTATGTACATTTTCAGAAATCCGTTAAAAATTCCATAAAGGGATAAATTTTTAAATTTGTTTACTGGCTTTTTTAGAGCTCTATAAAGGTATTTATTGAGTGTGTTGTTTTTTAGAACTCTGTTAAAAACTTGCCATAGACAGACAGATAAATACCATAAAATATATTTATTTGTTTGTTTGCTTATTCATTCATTAATTGTTTGATGCATGTATGTATGTAAGAGCTACGTAAATCCTACATAGAGAATCCTCTGTCTTTCTTTGAAGGCAGGAAATTAAACTCCTGCTTTATTAAATCGACGTGAGCGCCCACCCCCACCACACCCCCATTTTACTGGCCATGGCATGACTCACGTAATTTGCTGTGAAAGTTCAGGAATTGGACTCGGTCTGGTTGTAGATCGGACCTGGGCACCCGCACTGTGTTACTGTTCCGTGACGTCACCTCTTTCTCCCTTTAAGGAAATATTTTATCATCACTAAGTTTCTCAAGTCTTCTTTTTTTTGTTTGTTTTTTCCTTCCCTGTTTCCTCTCTGTGTGTGTGTGTGTGTGTGTGTGTGTGTGTGTGTGTGTGTGTGTGTGTGTGTGTGTGTGCACAGCCCATCAGCAGTACCTGGTATGATTATTGGGGTGCTGATTATGGAACGTACAGCTATAACCCCTACATCGGTGGAGCAGGAATCCCCGTGTCCAAACCTCCGGCTGCGGTGGAGAAACCGGGCTCTCAGAACCTCTCTGTCTCCGTCTCACAAGGTACCACACCCACAGAGCCGCACCTTTACTCGTCAGGGTCATAACCCATCCGTTCTTTATCTACAGGCTTCACCAGGGGTTACTGACTTGTGCTTTACTTATTATGAATAAAATAACATTGATTTAAAGTGCACTGAAGATTTTATTTTTAAAAAGTCTGTTTAAAAAAAGTCTGAAGTTCTTTTATTTTATTTTGGGTTTTTTTTAATCAAAACATAGTGACTTTATCCTGTCTCAGAATGTCTTTTAGTGTTTACCCTTATTAAAGTTTGTTTTATGCGTATGTTTAACAAGTTGATTTATTATTATTATAATACGATACCGTCAGCTGATCTCAAAATCCGTCTCGCGTTATTTTTTTTTAAAAAAGCTTTGAAGTGTTTTTGTTTATTGAAGCTTTTCACAATTAAATCTTTCACACATGCATTATAACTATAATATACAGAAGTGTAAATAAAAATAAAATCACTCCTAATAAACTAAAAACCAGTCAAGTCTCCTCATCTGTAAGCATTTCCAGTTCCAAAAATGAATGCATTTTCCAGAACCAATCCTAAACTGTGCAGTTAGTTTTAGCTCTGTGGGATTAGGGAGTGGTGATGATGTGTAAAGTGTCGGATTTGAACAGATTTATTTATTTTTTCCCCCTGAACGCTGGTGCAGCTCTCCGTCTCTCCTGATTCACACATCTGAAGGTTTTATTCAGAGGAAATGAACACCGCTCTTCTGGAGTAGTTTGTGTTGTGTGATTATTTCAGACCTGCACACTTATTTTAATCATTGAAATACACTATAGGCAAAAGTATGTGCACCCCTGACCATCAAATCAACAGGTAGCACACACTTGTCTGGAATATCCCTGTATGGTGGAATGTTCCAGCTTCCCTTCACTGAAACAAAGAGTCCAAACCTGTTCCGGCATGACGATGCTCCTTTACGCAAAGCACAGGAGCTCCATGAAGACGTGGTGTGTGTGAAGGTTGGAGTGAAGAACTCGAGTGTCCTGCACAGAGCACTGACTGAACTCAACCCCGCTGAACACCTCTGGGATGAACTGGAGCCTCAACATCAGGGTCCGATCTCACTAATGAACACACATCCCCACAGCCACGCCCCAAAATCTAGAGGAGAGTGTTCTCAGAAGAGAAGAGTGGAGCATATTTATAACGGTGAAGGGAATAAATCTGGAACAAGACATTCAACAAGGACATATGGGTCTGACAGTCAGGGTGCACATACTTTTCACCATATAGTGCAGCCCCCACCTGGAGTCAGTCGTTTGGATGTCGTCACGGACATGGGCTGGGTGGTGGTGATGGGACAATAACACACACAATTCATTCTCTCTCTCTCTCTCTCTCTCTCTCTCTCTCTCTCTCTCTCTCTCTGTCCTGCTCTCTGCTCCCCCCCAGCTCTGGATGCTCGGCTGGAGGTGGGACTGGAGCAGCAGGCGGAGCTCATGCTGAAGATGATGGCCACGTTGGAGGCTGATGCTATTCTGCAGGCTCTTACCTCTAACTTACCTGCAGGTAGGCGCGCATACGCGCATCAAAGCCTGATGCTTCATTGTTTCTGTTCATTTTCCCAACCGTATAATTGTACTTAAAATTATTTTATTAGGCTTATTGAATGTTCGTTTTTAGTTTTTTACTGCCTGACAATGTTTGGAATGGATTTCAGAAAATAAAATGGTTGAAAAAAAACCCAACCACATTTATGCCAGTTGTGTTTATTTTTTTCTGCCCTTTTTTTTTTTTTGAAATCCATGTTAGACTTTATTTGTTGACTTCAGTTTAAAAAATGAAGTAATTGCACTTGATCATAATTGCTCATCTTTTCAGGTTCGCAGGCCACTAATGGGACGGACGACTCTCTCCTGCGGGGGATGCACGGATCCCCCCCTGGGGGCAGCGTAATGGTTCAGCCCTCCTCCATTCCCATGCTGAGCGCATGCTTTAATAAACTCTTCTCCATGCTGCAGGTCCACCATGTGCAGGTATACACACACACACACACACACACACACACACACACACTCTTCAGGTTTGTTTTTTCATCATGATGACCTCTAGTGTTCAAACCAGGAAGTTCAGCTTTTCAGCAAAATGATTGTGTGTGTGTGTGTGTGTGTGTGTGTGTGTGTGTGTGTAGTTAGAGTCTCTGCTCCAGCTGTGGCTCACACTCAGTCTCAACTCGTCCTCTGGCTCAGAGGAAAGTGGCTCAGACATCTTCCTCTTCAACTCCAGCCGAGTTCCCACAATCCCTCTCAACCAAGGTCAGAGGTCAACGTGCTAATCCTCAGTGCTGTTTACTGTCAGTAAACAAATTGTTGGACGAGTATGTAATAAACGGCTAATATGAAGAAAGCAGACAGACTTGATGCACTCTGGGGAATCTCAGCTTTTAATATACTGTGTGTGTTTCCTCACAGCTTCCATCAGTAGTTTTCTCTCTGTTCTGGCCTGGTATCCCAACACCTCTCTGCGTACGTGGTGTTTAGTGTTACACAGCCTCACTCTCATGACCAACATGCCAGCCAGTGGTGAGTTTATTTTCTCATGTTCTTTAATAATAATAATTTGCTTGAATATTCTGTTTGCGTTTCACAAAATGGCGCAAATCTGAACCCAGGATGATCCCACCTTGGGCACAGTCACCTTCCTCTCAGAGAATTCTGCCTAGGAACACAGGACGCGTTTCTCTGAAGGTTCTCAGATGGTGACGAGGCGTAAAATATTCAGCAAATAAATAAAAATAGTATTTTAAATTAAACCGATTGTATCCAGTAACCCGAGTTTGTTTTAAAGGTAGTGTGCATCTAAGCTTGAGGGTGCCAATACTTTAACCTGGAGCGTGTCTTTAGTTTCTTGGACAGTAGTTTGCTTTTGTGGCTGAATCTCAAATATCATTCTACACTGTGCATTGGGGCACTAGGGAGTGTGCACTGCACCATTGTGCTCTATCCTCTGTAGGGTGCAAATAAAGTGAGTAAGATGGAATTTTGGATTTGTTGTGTGTGTGTGTGTGTGTGTGTGTGTGTGTGTGTTCCAGCGTCTAACAGTGGTATAGTTGTACATGAAAGCACGGCTCAGCAGATGGTGTCGGACCCCACGCTGGTGCACGTGCTGGTGCGCTTCCTGTCGGGCAGTAACCCCCACGGGACGAGTCAGCACAGCTCGCAGGTACACACGGTGCCTCTTGTACTCCTGTGTGTTATAAGCGGTTACAGTGCGTAAACCGCGACTCTGTCTGCACAGGTGGGTCCGACTGCCACGCAGGCGATGCACGAGTTCCTGACCCGGTTGCAGGTCCACCTGTCCTCCACCTGTCCTCAGATGTTCAGCGAGTTCCTGCTCAAATTGGTGCACATTCTCTCCACTGAGCGGTACACACTCCTCCTCCTCTTTATTCTACTTGACAGTTACGGTAGTTTGTTTATTTCTTTACGGTCTTAACAGCTGAGTGACCTGTGTGTTAACTAGCTGATTACTAATCTGCTGACTTGTTGAATGACTGAGCGATGTGCTGTCTTACAAACCGATTTATTGACTAATTTGCTTGTTGGCTTACTTTCTTTATTCCTGCCTCGCCTGCTTATTTACGTCTTTCCTGAATTACTGAACTCCTTCCTGTCTGTCCGTCCTGTCCAGGGGTCCGTTCCATTCAGGACAGGGCCCGTTGGACGCTCAGGTGAAGCTCTTGGAGTTCACACTGGAGCAGAATTTCGAGGTTGTGTCCGTCACCACCATCACAGCCGTGATTGAGTCCATCACCTTCCTGGTCCATCACTACATCACCTGCTCGGAGAAGGTGGTGTCCCGGAGCGGCTCGGACGGCTCCGTGTGCGCCCGCGCCTGTTTCGGAGGCCTTTTCGCCAACATCATCCGCCCAGGAGACGCCAAGGCGGCGTGTGGAGAGACCACGCGTGATCAGCTGATGTTCGACCTGCTCAAGCTCGTCAACGCGCTCGTCACCCTGCCGCTGTCCGGAGACCGAGAGTACAGCGGGCGCATGCCCTCCAACAGCGTCTCCGACGAGGAGAAAGTCTGCAGTGGCGGCAAAGAGGGCGGAGCCTCTGGACACATCCCCAATCAGGGTCTGGCGATGGGCGTGGCGGACCTGGTGCTGGCCAATCAGCAGATCATGAGTCAGATCCTTTCAGCTCTGGGGCAGTGCAACAGCAGCGCCATGGCCATGATTATCGGTCTGTACACGCTCAGTCCGCTGTGGGCGTGTCCCAATCCTCGCACCTCACTCACTGTATCGGACACAAACGCCATCCTTTATTCCCAAACTGCATCCTTTATTCACTGTTGGCGATGGAATTAAATGTGTTCTAAACAAACATTTCAGCTGGTATTTAAAGGAGAACTGAAGGCAAATTTAAATTTCTTTATTAAATATCGGAATGCATGTTTGATCGCTATTTTGTCGCTGCTATAGCAAGTTCTGAGTGTGTGAAATCTGCTCTGTAATATATCAGTCCGTATGTCAAAGCAACGGCTGTAAACAAGATGCGTTGAGACCTGAGCGAGACATCGTAGGACGGAAGCAAAACGTACAGCGGGAATCAAAGTCGCCAATGTTGTCAAAAGACGCGCGCACCCTCTTTCGCATGCTGACGTAATCAAGCCGGAAGTTTTGTTTGTTTTGATAGCAATCCGGAAAGTTTGAAAAAAGTAGGCAGTAATTGTCATTTAAACTCGTTTTTGTGCAATACTTCGTTTGGAAAACAGTTTTCAAAATGGCGGCACTGACGCTTCTTCACGTTTCAAAGTCTCGCACAAGTCTCATGAAGATCACGCAGATAAGCGACGCCTGCTGTGGACCAAACGAACTAAATTCAACACGGCTAAAAATCCACCAGGCTGATACGTATAATATTTAATTGCAATTAGTTGCCAATACGAGTCACGATATAAGGTTACTAAAACCGAAAAGGTCATTGAAGAACACGTTAATTAAGAAATAATGCAAGTTTAAAAATGATTTCAGTTCCCCTTTAACAATAAATATAATAATGACGCTTTTTTAAAGTACAGTAATGCGATAGTTTACTAAATTTTTATTTATTTACTTTTGCTTTCTGAAACTGTTCCACCCTCTCCTTGCGTTCAGGTGCCAGTGGACTCCACCTGACCAAGCACGAGAATTTCCATGGCGGTTTGGATGCCATCTCTGTGGGCGACGGTCTGTTCACCATCCTCACCACGCTGAGTAAGAGAGCCACGTCAGTGCAGGTCATGCTGCAGCCCATCCTCACCTACATGGCCTGTGGCTACATGGGCAGACAGGTGAGATCTCGGACCGTGATCACACGATGCTCACAGGTAGGGCAAGGCAAGTTTATTTATAGAGCGCATTTCATACACAGTGGCAGTTCAGTGTGCTTTACAGAGGTAAAGGCAAAACAGTGAAGAATAGAAAATAAAATTACATAAAATAAAGGAGGAAGAAGAGAGAAAAATAAAAAAAATATGAGAATTAAGCAATAGTAGAAATAAAGTAATAAAATGAAGTAAAAGTTCAGTAAAAAACAGCGGAATAAAAGTAAAGTTTAAAACATGTAAAGATAATGATATTTATCAGTGAGCAGAAAGCATCTGAGAACAGCTTGGTCTTTAGTCTAGATTTGAAGCTGCCGACAGCAGG
>JAPFFA010000003.1:714409-731151 GCA_026153275.1 Sciades herzbergii | reverse complement strand
TGGAGTAAAAAGAAGGACGGCTATAATGAAAAGAACCCGATCCCAACTGTAAAATATGGTGGAGGTTCTGTGATGTTATAAAGGACTTCTCTAATATCAGATGGACACTTAATTTCTACATGACCCTTCTCTTAAAAATGGTTACAGTTCCTCTTAGTTTATAATTACTGATGATTAGAAGAACTCTTAATGGTAAGTTAAGGGTGTTTTTTTGGAAGTACAGCTCAAGATATTTGGCCTACTGTTTAGAAATTTGTGTAATTGCTGGATGCTGCCACAAGATGGCAGTGCTATTACATGACTGTCAGCTGGGATAGGCTCCAGCTCGCCTGTGACCCTGTAGAACAGGATAAAGCGGCTACAGATAATGAGATGCGAAACTTTCCCTCACTCTTTAGATAAGATAATAAATGTTTCATTTTGAATAGTGGGGAAATAATCCTGGTTTTATTCTTTTTCTCACTAGGTAAGGCGAAGTCTAGAGGCACACGACAGTCCATCATTAACCCTGACTGGAATTTTGAGCGGATGGGAATCGGAGGCCTGGACAAGGAATTCTCCGACATCTTCCGCCGTGCCTTCGCCTCTCGGGTTTTCCCTCCAGACATTGTGGAGCAGATGGGTGAGTCTGTTGGGTGCCTGTGACCACGTCCTCTAGTGTGTGTGAGAGCGTGTGTGTGTGAGAGAGGGAACATCACTGTAATAAATAAATCAGCTCTACGGTGGTGTGACGAAGCAGATGAACCAGAGTTACTCTTGATTATTTTTCTCTAACAGCACAGTCTGAAGTGTTTTACTCCTCTTATACCACTGCGATTTTCCAGCAATTACAATCTGAACTTCTTAAAACATGACAAGTTGTGCTTTTTATTCATTTATAGTTACATTGAAGGATGTGGAATGTCCACAAAACAATAAACAGTTGTTCCCTCACCTGTGTCTCTCTCTCTCTCTCTCTCTCTCTCTCTCTCTCTCTCCAAAGCACCATAACTGCTACAAAGCATTGACACTGGAGACTCCTTCCATAAATTTTAAATAAATGATTCCTAACTAAATAAAACTTCGCCATATCAGCAATTTTATACATTTTATTTTATTAAACAATATTGAATCTGTATTATTAGGTTTAGATTATATGGAGTGTCAGCTGTACAAGTCCATGTGTTTGCTCTGTTGCTATAGAAACAATAAGTATATTTGCACTCGCACATTAATATAGACCTAGCACTAATGTTACAGCCGGAACTACTGTCCAAGCCGTGCAGGTATACAATAATTCACACCTTGTGACCAATCAGAGTCGAGAATTGAAGTGCACTGTGGCGTGAGTACGTATTTGCTGTTCAGCTGTGTTTATTTTAACTTAGTGAGTGTATGGGTTGGTTGTATTTATTAAAAATATCTCTCTACAGATCTCAGAGCTTAAAGGGCATCGTGCTGCTACACATTCTCGTGTGTGTGTGTGTGTGTGTGTGTGTGTGTGTGTGTGTGGACCTTTGCTGGTGGTGATGGTGTGGGAGTCGGCCCCCTCACTCCTGCAGATGCCTGCTCTAATGAGATGGCCGGTCCTGATAGCGTAAAGGTGAGCGTGTAATTGAGGTGTGTGAGGGAGGCCAGGTGCTGAGAGCTGCTCGGGCGTGGCTGTCACAGAGAGTCTGGGACCTGCAGCAGAACGCTCCACTTTAACTCAAACTCCCATCACCCTAAAGGTCAGCGAATGGAGTGCAGTCGAGGGGAGAGATGAACCCCTGACGATCCCAGCAGCGCGGCGTCTGTCAGCGAGTGTAAATGGCCGTGCTGATTCACATCTCTGGACTGCGGCTTATCTGCAGCCTGCCTGCGCTGTGAAAATAGCAGCCAGCAGCTGCTCCAGGCCAAAAACCACACACTGTCTGTAACCAGCGTGTTGGCCTACGCTCAGACCCCGCCCTCAACTTGGGACTGTGAAAACGCGCGCGCACGCACACTCTCATCTGGGAAAGAACTGTACCTCAATGGTTTTGTCTGCCAAAAAACCTCCTTTAAATGTCAGATTTTTGTTCTGATTTCATTCCATGCAAACAGAGCTCAGTGATCCAGTGATGATGATGATGGAGATTGCAATAAATGATTTAACAAAACACTTCCTTCATGCAATCTCTTGAGATGCAGTACTACTGTTCCTGTTTTGCTGGGAATTGTGCTATATATTGTGAAAAAAGAACAAATTCTCAAATCTGATTGCCTGGAAGGTTTTGGTTAATTTTCTATACTGACCGTAGCACAGCTGCAAATCGCAGTGCGCTGGTTCTAATCCTTCTTCGCTTCTACAGTAACGGCTCACGTTGGTTGATGTGGTGAAGTTTTCTGTAAGGAGATGTTTGTTTAACTGTCCGAGACCAAACAGCGAAGGAAGAGGACATGGGAGTTTTTGATTCAAAAAGCAGGGTTTTATTTACCCAAAAATGTTAAAGAAGTTTACAAAGACCAAAATTAATAATAACTAGGCCTATAAAAAAAGGTGAACAGGATATAACTTGAGACATAAACATCTGACCTGACATTAACTGAACAAAACTGACCCGACACAGTTAAACAAAAGGGAGCATGTATAGGGGCTCGGCCAAACCAAATAACACGTGCACAAAAAAAAAAAATTCAGATGACTTTGCAGTCAACACCTTTCAGTTCGAGAGGCTGGTGAGGGAACGACTGTGTTATAGCTGCTATAATGGAAGTGAGACCAGAATGAACTGCAACAATAAATGTAACTAAAACAATCAACTTTAATGTGGCAAAAGTAACATAATGATGATTTTCCTATAGCAGCATGCCCATAAATGTTTTATCCTTTTTATTAAGCTGATGTTCTTGAAATCTGTTGTACATTATTGATTGGGGTATCCACCAGGGTTCGGTACTCTGTCCACGTTTATTCCGTCTGGACAGTACATAACGCCACTCAGTTCTACCAAACCACATTAGAGCTGTGAAGTGACTGTTCAGCTGCGAATTAATTATTATAAACTGTTTAGTTTAGAAAAATAGCTGAAAGAACAAAGCAACATCGAGTACTTGCTCTGTACAGTCGTAGATTTTAAAACTCTTTTTCCTAAAAGTAACAAAGACATGTTAATCTCTCTCTCTCTCTCTCTCTCTCTCTCTCTCTCTCTCTCTCTAGGTTGTAAGCATGTTAAAGGCATTCTGCTGTTTGGACCTCCTGGCTGTGGTAAGACGCTGATGGCACGTCAGATAGGAAAGATGCTGAACGCTCGAGAGCCCAAGGTGGTCAACGGCCCCGAGATCCTCAACAAATATGTGGGCGAGTCAGAGGCCAACATCAGGAAACTGTTTGCTGATGCAGAGGATGAGCAGAAGAGGGTGCGAGCACTGAAAAATAAGTGTACACTACACTCCTGTGTGTCTTGTGTAATCATGGATGTTTCTGGAATAGTAACACAATAGTAATAGTAACAGTAACTCAAATGGTCCCAATTTGCATAAATTTTTCCTCATTTGTACCAGATATTCTCAGTTCAGCATCTTATGGCTCCGCCCCTTTAGCAATATAGACTCGCACTGAAATTAAGTGTAATTAGATTCAAATTTACATTG
The DNA here is from genome assembly GCA_026153275.1 of Sciades herzbergii. Lineage (NCBI taxonomy): Eukaryota > Metazoa > Chordata > Actinopteri > Siluriformes > Ariidae > Sciades > Sciades herzbergii. The sequence continues at coordinate 727,557 of JAPFFA010000003.1, read as the reverse complement.
TTGTTATTTATACATGTTGCTATTATTAGTTATTTATACAATTCTTGCGGTTTGTTGATTGGTCAGGAGGTGTTACAAGGCAAAATAGTTTCTATAGTAACAGGTCCTTATAGCAGAAGATCTACATGAACGAATACAAAAAACCGCATGTGTAATTGTGAACGTTTCTGTAAGGAGACTTTGTTTTGATTTGTGGAATGAGTCTCGAGTGTCAGCGCTTTGTAAAAGTCAGAGGTAAAACTGTAACTTGTAAAGTTGTGCTACGTCTTCAAGACAAGAGAGTTTACACGAAAGACTTCAAGCTGCGTTTGCTTGTTTTTTTTTTTTTTTTTTTAACTTTCAGAGAGGGAAAAGAGAGCCTGAGCAACGTTACACAATAAGTGTAAATGGATTTAAAAAAAAAAAAAAAGACATGTCCTTTCATCATGAAAAACTTTGTTTGCTGTGGTATAAGACACTTTGGGATGTGCTGTTAGAGGAAAATAATCAACCTCAGGGTGGTACAAGTAACTCCGTTTCATCACAATCACGCTGTTGTTGATTATTTTTCCTATAACAGGTTCATTCCTAACTCCTGGTCGGTCAGTCAGCTTTAGTGCGTCACGTTGAGATCCTGGTTCCTTGGCAGTCAGATTATAATTCTGTAGATGTAGACGTTCCCTGTATTTTATATCCAGAGTGAGTGTGGGAGGTAAGGGCAGGGATGTCGGCGCAGACTGCCTGAGTGGGCGTGGCATGGCACACTCACTCTGCACCTCCTAATGAAAGCGTTGTCCTGTGTGAGGTCATGGCGAGCCCCTGACCTCCACGCACTCGCCACAAGGCCGCGTCTGTGTGAAACGTTAAATGCTCGGCACCGCCAGGTGAATCGTAGGCCCGTGTTTCTGTGCTCGCTCACACACGTACACACGCGCAGGTTTAGTGGAGTTTTCTGTTGCACAGTGAGCAGTTTATCAGCTACACCTAACTCATGGGTGACGTGTGTATACTCGAGGTGTGTGTGTTGATTGTCTTTAACCTTCATCACAGTCAAATATGTTTGCTGACTGAAAAAACTTGCTTTATAAAGTTTATACATTAACTGTTCCGTGTGACGCATTATTCAACTCCTCAGACATCTTTTTAAATCTGATGGTGTATTTGTGTTATTTTATTGAGCTTTTAATTGTTACTAATTGACTATTAATAATAATAATAATATGAATTATTATTGGTGCTGTTAAAAGAAAACGCCATCCCAAAAACAAAAGAACAAGAGCTTTGAAGGTGCCGAGGGCGTTGGAGCAAATGATGGACTCGGTGCCCCAGAATGCATTGCAGCTCTACGATGCCGAGTTATGTCAGAAACACGACTCTGCTACATTACGTTTCATTCCAGGCATTTAGCAGACGCTGTTATCCAGAGCAATGTAGAGCACACCCAGAGCAGCCTGGGGAGCAGCTGGGGGTTCGGTGCCTTGCTCAAGGGCTCTTCAGCCAGTCCTGCTGTGTGTGACCGGCCTCTCTCGCACCATTCAGTGCCACGTTTTTTCATCAAATATGATGGAACCAGCCTTATCCTGAGAGAGGCCTTGGATTGTAGAGCTGCAATATGTGTCCAGGGAATCAAACCGGCAACCTTTTGGTCCCAAAGCTGCTTCTCTAACCATTAGGCTGTGGCTAGTTAGCGATCTGGGAGATGGTGGTATTGGGGTGAAAGTCAAAGCTTTGGAAGCTGATCTGTTTGAGCAGAGTGTACAGATGAGGAGGAGAGAGAGAGAGAGAGAGACAGATCAAAGGGCTAAAGCGCCGCTGCATCGTGATGTCTTTACATTGAGGTGACGCAAAGGTGAGGTAGAAAGAGACTTTGTTTCTCTGCCAAGCAGGTTGTGTTTTCAGTGCAGTTTGTTCTGAATGAAAGCTATACTGCGCAAAACCTACTGAACCAATTTCCATGAAACTTGGTGGACAGGTGTAGCATGGGCCAAGGAAGAAATGTGTTAAATTTTTGGACTGGCTCAGAGTTTCGCTAATATTTTGAGATACGCCATTTGGCCTTGGCGGATGTCTGTGCTCTCAGAGTTCCCTTCTAGTTCTTTGTTATGCATCTACTTTAATACATTTTTTTTAAAGCTGGGAGTGAATAGTGGACTTCACATCATCATTTTCGATGAGATCGATGCCATTTGCAAGCAGCGAGGCAGCATGGCGGGCAGCACCGGGGTCCATGACACTGTCGTCAACCAGCTGCTGTCCAAAATCGACGGCGTGGAGCAGCTCAACAACATCCTGGTCATAGGTGAACACTTCCTGTCTGATTCTGCAAGATCAGATCTTGGCTTTTGATGACTTTTATTTACTTTCTGAAATGTGTTTGTGTCTGTTTCAGGCATGACTAATCGGCCGGACCTGATCGATGAAGCTCTGCTGAGGCCTGGGAGACTGGAGGTCAAGATGGAGATCGGTACGATCCGAGGCCTCTCTCGGGATGGGGCTGGTTCCATCATATTTGATTAAAGAAATGTGGCACTGAATGGTGTAAGAGAAGCCGGTCACACAGAGGTGTTTCCGGATCCAGTTAATGTCAGTCGGCGACATTTTTGCGCTCGTGCAAAATTATTAGCACCTTCTCAAGGCTTCATTAAATTAAGGTTAAAGATGCTTGTTGAGGATCTTCGACACTCCATGCAGAATTATTTTAAGGATCTGTCTAGTTTTAACCTTGTTTACATGTCCAGACTTGTATCTGATCAAAGATGGCTGGATACTGAGAGTCATCGAGGGGTGCCAGTAATTTTATCATGTTTTGGAAAGAAAATGTTATTGATGGAGGAAATTTAATTATCTACACTAGAGTACAATGTTTCGTAAAAATCGTTGTTTATTTTATGCAAATATTTTTACCCCATCCCCTGATGGGTGCCAATAGTTTGAGTTAGCTGTGTACATAAAGAAATGCTAAAAGCTATATTGCTATAACGATGACGTAATGAAGGATATGACAGATCAGTAAGTTCTTGGTTATATGCGGCAATTTAGAAAAAAATAGCTGAAAAATAAATGTAAATGTTCAAGGTCACATCCAGATGTTTCCTCCGTATCTTGTTCAGGTCTGCCAGACGAGTCGGGACGTGTCCAGATCCTGAACATCCACACAGCCAAAATGAGGCAGTCGAAAATGCTGGCGCACGACGTGGACATCAAGGAGCTGGCCGTCGAGACCAAGAACTACAGCGGGGCGGAGTTAGAGGGACTCGTACGAGCGGCGCAGTCCACCGCCATGAACCGTCACATCAAGGTGTGAACCTCTTCATCATCCCACTGAGCTTGACAGGAAGAGCTGTGGGACAGGGGTCATTTCCTCTTCCTGTCTTGGTTTAGATTGAGCCTTCTGGATTCTGATTGGTCAGGAGGTGTTGATGAATTTTCTAGAGCATCAGCTCTGACATTAGTGCAGCTGCAAATCGCAGTTATAGTGACGCGCTTGTTATGATCTGTTATCATTTCTCTGGTAACAGATTCCACATTGTTGATACGGTGAGCTTTTCTTAAAGGAGACACTTTATGTAATGTTTAGGGAAGGAGTCTCCAGTGTCGGAGGTAAAGCTGTAACTTTTCTGAAATCCTCAGGACCGAGGGGTTTAACGCTTGTTTGTGGTTTCTGGCTGATATGATGAGCTGCGATTGTTTGTTAGCTCATACGGCCATAGGCCAGTGAGCCGTTGCCATCATGCGGCGTCCGTCCACAATTCACAAAAATCACTGCTCCTCCCGGAGTTTTCACTGGGTTTTGATTCTAATTGTTTTATTTGGAAGTTCAGTTTGTTCTCATGAAGAGCAACTTGTTAATTATAAACGCGTCTGGTTTCTGATGGTACGGCCGTGTGAGCTACTGCATCACTGACACTCTGGTTTGTTTATTTTTGGTCTTATTAATTTCGAGAGAGAAACGAGAGACTGTAAGAATAACCTTAATTTAAATGGATAAAAAGTATGACATTCATTCGTCCATGAAAAATTCTGATCTTATCTGGTAAATTGCTGTGGTACTGTGTAAGAGGAGTAAAACACTGCAAAATATGCCATTATAGGAAAACGATCACCTTCAGGGTGGTAACATTTTAATTCCACTTCATTACACCATCCTATCGTTGATTGATTTATTTTCCTGTGAAGGCACATCCTGAAGATTTTTATTCCTTACATAGAATAGAAAATGGAAATCTGAGCAACTTCCACGTCTCAGTTTGAAAATGTAACGTTACTTATTTTATCTTTAATTGTTTCTATTTAAAAGATGTTTACTGGGTCAGACATCGTGGGCTTTACAGGGCACGCGTTACAGAGAAGTAGGGCAGATTTTCAGGCCAGTTGGAGTGAACCGGTTTTATTTTCCCAGATTATCCCGTGGTGTGTGTGAGCCATGTTATCCAGGCGTGTCCTCTGTGAAGTAAAATCCTAAGTTAACTTGACATTATTTATGACTCGGCGTCCGGTAGTGTGTCATACTTGCCAACTTTTCAAAATTCTCCTGGGGGAGAAAAGTGCGTGAACGACATTTTCAGCTGGCCGAGGGTCTGATGCGCGGTTGAAACGATGAAAACAGTGGATCCCAATTAATTGCAAACCATTTGAAATGTATACAATTAAAGAGTTTTTGAATTGTTGATGTTCTCTCAGCTGCTGTAGGTTCTGGGATTCCTGGATCAGGCCTGAGAGAGCTCAGAGTGAAACATCTGAAATAATACTCGTCTTGAATTTTAATGTAATAACAATGAAAGGGAAGTCTTAAATCAGATTCTGAGCTGAAAAATCTCCTGCCTGAATATTGTATCCATACAGAGACCCACAGGAAACAACACCAGCGATGCTTTAGAAGAACGTTTATCATTTCTTAAAACAGTCACAGTGAATGAAAGGATTATTGGATTGCAGCAAATGTGTTTTCCTTCTGGAAGCTCATGTGAAAATACAGAGGACTATAATATCATATATAAATTAAATAAAATTTTATTAAGATTTAACCAAAATAATAACTCAGTTAAATAAATACTGCAGTGTCTTAGTGCGACTAAAACGCATCTCTCTCACTAAACACTTTCCAACAGAATGTTTAAAAGCTCTAGAAATCCCATCAGAATCCTCTCGGAATGCAGCAAAGGAATTTGCTCATTTGCAAACTTTGAAAGTTTTCAAACAAAATGTAAAAATGGCTCTATAAATCCTACCACACTATCACAATATACTCCACAAAGAAATTCACTCGAACGCAACATTTTAGTCCGACCAAAACACACTCGCTAGTAATCTTTCACTTAAAACCTCAAAACTCCATCAAAACCAGTCACTTTCCAGATAATTCACTTGTAAACTTTCAAACTTTCAAACATAAATTCAAAATAGCACGAAGACACGACCGCACTATTCAAACCCACTCACCAAACACATTCTCTGTCCTGCAGAATTTCACTCAACACTTTAGAAGTTGTACAGTTTGTTTCTGAAACGGAATGGAAGACGAGTTTAATTTCACACTCGAATGTCCATTATATTCTGATTTAAGGGATCTTTACCTTAAAATGTGTAACTGGCCGGTCGAACATTTGCTTATCCACGGAAATTCATTCTCACAGGTAACCTGGGATTAGCATTCACATTTCCGCCGTGTGGTATTGGGTTTAGTGGCCATGATGAATGACTGCTTGTAAAAAATGTCGGACTGCCTGGGTGAATCCTGCAGTACGGAAGCGACTGTCGTTCTCTTCGTTGATTGATTAAAAATCAGGTGACGTCAGCAGTGTTTCTCATACGATTCTGATTGGACATAGTCGGGAGCATTTTTAACTCGGCGGTAGGGATTTCCCAAAACCGGGAGATTATCCAGTTTTTAACAAATACGATCGGGAGGCGGGAGACGGAGGCTAAAATCGGGAGCCTCCCGCCGAAATCGGGAGGGTTGGCAAGTATGGGTGCTGATGATGATGGTGATGTCATTCTCCTGTTAAATCTCCGTCTCTACACCTCACTGCTTGTAGCTGTAAAAGCATGGGAGTTTTATTTCACCTGCGGTTCTGGAGCAAAAGTGTTTCAATCGGACACGTGTTACACACTTTCTCACTCACACACTCTCTCTCTCTCTCTCTCTCTCTCTCTCTCACACACACACACACACACACACAGAGCGTTCTATAAATCAGTTCTGAACAGGATCTGAAACCCGAGTGACCCGCTGATGAAGTACCGTGTCTTTAAACAGTAATAAACGCCCTGGGTTGCGCTCCTACAGTAAACTAATCACCAACAGGGTGGTCTGATGGAGCACAGTTTCTTCTAACAGCACGTCATCGTAGATTTTATTCCTTTTACACCACAGCAGTTTACAGTTTATTACTGATTAAAGAACGGGTCATACTTTTTATCTGTTTATAGTTACATTTATTGTTCAGGGAAGCAACTGAGTTCCTGTTTCTCACTGACATTACAGCAGCGATAAACATACATTCCCTCACCAAACTCTCTCTCTCTCTCGCTCTGTCAGAGTTAATAAGAAAAATACCACAGCGTGTGTAAACTCCTCTGTCCTGAAGGTGTCGGAGAACTTCTGGAGAAGTTCCAGCTTCCCCTCTGACTGTTACACAGCGCTGACACTGGAGACTCCTTCCAGAAACATCTCTCTCTCTCTCTCTCACACACACTCTTTACTATCTCAACAATTTTTAAAATCGGTTTATAAAAGATTTAGTCTCTTTTTCTGATTGAATTTTCCAAATGTTTTAACAATTTAATATTTCCTTATTTCATGTATAAATATTCTTCGTAAGATTTTTCACTGTTCGAGGATTTAAAACAAAAATCCTAAATACAAGAAGCAAATGGAATTTTTTTTTAGATCTTCAAGCTCTGATTTTAAAAATGTATATAATTTTTTATATATAAAATAAAAATTTAAATAACATTAAAAATAACATTAAGAAATTTAAATAAAATTAAAATTTAAATTAAATTTATAAATGAATTTTATATATAATATACATTTATTTTCTTTAAAGTTCGTGCTTTGTGATGTCTGATCTGTTCCACTGTTGCCTGGATTTTTCCAGAATCTTCTGTTAAAGCGAGTATTTAATCTTCAATTAAATCTGCGTAACAATTTCTTTAAAAAGAAACGCACACTTTATTCTTTGGGATTTTTCAGGTGAACTGATAAAAACACACGGCAGGAAAACTTCTGAAAATAAACGTGAATAAATCCACTGGGGAGCTTGTAGTGCATCAGATCGTTTTTATTCAAGTGAAACAAAGCGAATTGTTCTTTCTTTTCCGTTTAAACCAAAGAAAAGTCTAAAGTCTTAAGTTATGAAAGTTAAATATCCAAGAAATATTCACAAAAGCAAAAGATTTTAGTGTCGTCTGATAAATTAGTGATGAGGAATGTTGAAAAATATTAGCGAAGGCTAACTAATAACATCACAAGAGATATTAGCTAGCGGGATCCAGACTAGCAGCATGCTAACAGCGCGTGTGTTTCTCTGTTACACTTTAGAATTGTTCAGAAAAATCTGAAGCGATGATGTCACTTTAACGCTTCTTCAGCTTCCTGTTTGTTATGGTCTTAGTGTCATGTGACTTGCGGAATATTCCGGATGTTTCTCAGGAGTGAATGCCTGAAGGAGATTATATTCTGGTGATGTCTGTCTGTCTGTCTGTCCCGGGAAGGGTACTCACATTCTGAAATCAACTCCTCTCACAATTTGTGGAGGAATTTCATGAAACTTGACTGGATTCTTTGTTATATGTCAGTAATACGCAGATTATAATTTCGTTCAATCCGGTCGCGTTCTGGCCGAGTTGCCAGTGGGGGATATTGTACTCTTGGAGCGCTCTTGTTTCAGGATGAGATGTGACGTGAATTCAGTCATTAATCCAGTGTTTCGGTGTTTAATTGTGTTTCCAGGTGATGTGTCGTTCCACTGAGGCTCTTCTCCAAAAACAAAGTATAAAAGTTTCCTTCCGTCTCACCCGATTGCAGGATTAAACAGAAACTCAACAACAAACTGGTGTGGAAATGAAATTTATAATTAACTTGATGCAGTCAGTTTCCTTCCAGGAAAACGGAGCTCATTTCTCAGATTCCCCGAGACACTTCGTTCCTAATTTCACCTCGTTGAGACAGTAAGGGACACGTTCCAACGGGAAACTAATCAACCTGGAGGCGTCGTTTCAATAAAATCAACATTAAACTAGTCGACGCGAGGGGACGAGCCCATCATCACTGCTGAACACGTGTCTGGAATCGGGGAACCACATTTAATCTGATTTAAAAACAAAAACCTGGTGCTCATTATTTCGGAGTGTACTAACTTGGGACGAGAGAATTTCCTGCGTCTCAAAGCAATAACCCATTTTCAAAAGTGTTTAGAGGTTTTTTTTTGTTGTTGTTGTTGTTGTTTTTTAATCTCTATACAAATAAAATATAAAATATAATCCAGTATAGACGTGATGAACTAAACTCATCTCCTGAAGTATTAAACCGTGTCAGAACCTTCGCATCTCGGCTGAGTGTCGCAGAATTCATTTCTGTAAACGATTTGATTGTCTTCCGCTGATATAAACTTTATAACAGTAAAGTAGTAGTAATAATAATAATAATAATAAAGCACATAAACTGGTTTAATGACTGAGTACGAGTTTATTTCACGTCTGTCTTTTAAACCTTTTCTTATTCATCTTGCCTAAATATATACATCACATTCCTGATGTATAAATTAGCTACTAAACATCAGATGCGTTTAAACTTCCTTTTCAGATTCAATCCTGAATCCACAGAATTCGAAACAGGTTTTAGTGAACTGAGAAATTTAATGATTTTTTATTTTGTAGGGAAAAAATACAGAGCTGGATTTTTAAGCGTACGTTCACACTCGCGATCTGCGTACGAGTTCACGTTAGAGCCAGTTCTCCGTAAATTCTTCTCAATGCTGTAAAACTACACAGCTGATCGATGATCAGTTCCCTCGGTCCGATCCCAGCATGCGGAGTCTGGAGTGCGACGTTTTTTTTCTCACTACTTTAGTTCCTACATGCAGTTAGTTTGTTAGTGCGTTATTTAATTTGTGTTTAACTCATGAGCTTTGTTTAGAAGCGGTATACAGCTACGACGGTTTCTCATTGCACTTAAACACTCGTTCGAATCCGAGCGCGGATGATAAACGAGTCTTTAACCCTTGCTGGCCAAATAACCCTCACCTCTCCACAATAACACTGCTACAGAAATAAAAACACACAGCACAAACTACAGCTCCTTTAACAATAAAACACCGTACACACCTGTAATAATACAGTTATAGCATTTAATAAGTTAAATAAATAAAATAAGTTAAACATATCTAGCGCTTTACAGTTAGAAAAATAAAGTTCACCAAAAGAGGTTGGGATGTAACTCCAGTGGCGTAGCTGCCCACAGTCTCACCGAAGGGTAAACCCCACCCCACCTGCACAGCCGACGCCACTGGGCCACAGCGCTCGGAACACCGCGCCGGAGATCCAGAGAATGAGCACAGAAACGCCTCCGCACAGAGCGATGGGCAATTCTAATGTTAAAGAGAGCAACGAGCTCACTGCAGTCCATCATGAGCAGAACACACACCACCCACGGTGGGCCAAGGCCTGAGGAAACTGACGCCCAAAACTGGGTCTGGAGCTACACCACAACTGGTGGACAAAACATTCAAACAAAAAAACAAAGGGGGGGAAAAATAAAAAGCTAAAACACACACCGCGTCCTCTTAACCGGAAACGCAAAGTCAACCTGAACCTCGCGGACGAGGGAAAAATAAACACCTCGGAAAAACTGCAAACTCATAAAGCCCTTTCATATCAGCCATTAACCTGCTGTGGAGTGTGACATCACAAATAAATCCAAAGATGAACATGGCCACGCCCTAAACAGGCCCAAAACCCCACTGTCTGGTCTCTGGGGAAAGAGGTAAATCACAGAAGTCCCAGACTGGGGGATCGGATGGTCCACTCGGTGAATTACAGGAACCGATACAACTGATTTAACAACGGATTAAACTGCTGCATCACAAAACAGCTGGAAAGTTTATAGTTCAAAGAATTTGACCAGTAATGATGAATAAAATATAATGAACATTGTGTTTACTGTAATAATTAACATTTGTATAGAAAATAATTTCTGTTTAAAGAATCCTGAGCAGCTCAAATCATCCTACAGCGGTGTATTCGGCCATTTTAGGGGGAAAAAAACCACGGAGCAGAAGTGGGGGTAATATTCTGAGGGGAAAAAAAACTCCGTTTCTGAGATTAAAGTCAGACGGTTACGAGAAAAAAACCTCAGATATTCTGTGAGATTATTAAAATCGTACACTTGTGAGTTAAAGACTCAGAAACTCCAAAATTAAGAAGTCACTACTTTACAAGAAAACCCCCTCTCCTGTGTCCCGGCTGCAGTGTGTTCTGAGACCTGTTGTGGAAAATCTCTTCACGCTTTTCTTTTATACTGTAACTCTCAGCTCAGCCGTGGCGTCTGGGGCGTGATCATGCGATCCAACCTTGCAAAGTGAAGCAACCTGATTCCTTGACCAAAAATAAAACACAAATCTTCCAAGATTTTTTCTCCTAAATTTTCAACTCTAATCTCAAACTCTGGGTTTTTTTTTTTAAACCTATAATAACTCTAATACACCATCGTATAATTGTGATGTAAGAATTGCATTATCCTAGTGAGAACACGAGCTTCAGAATCCACGGCTCTGATGTCGATCCATATGAAAACGCCACCCTGCTGCTGAACAGAACCCGCTCTGATCCCAGGCTGTGAATCCTCTCGCACCTTCAGCAGTGATAAACTGAATTAACCCGAGATGAAACTGGATTAGCGTGGGAGTGGCGCGGTGTGTATTGGGGTCGTCTGCTTGTTCAATCCAATTGCAGGATATTTAAAACCTGCTGGAGGATTCGAGTCAGCGGGACGAGATCAATGACCTGCAGAGACATCGCTTCATCCAGCACATCAGGCTTCGGAGTAAAAAATTACAAACAGGGAAACTCGATTAAAACACAAAGCGTGACACGTCAGACTGCTACAGAGACACACGATGAGGACAGATCTGTTCATGCTAACTGTTTATCTACACAATAAACACTGTGTTGTATTTTTGCAGTGTTTACGAAGCTGCTACACGGTTTTCTCATTTTACCATCGACGTTCACCAATATGATGTATCAAAAAAAATAAAAAATACACAAAGTCGTCTTTACCACTCAATAGAAACATTAGATGAGCCAATCAGATTGTGAATCTAAAATGATCGACAGCTTTGTCTGATGTGAACTGACCCCCTGGAAGCCCCGCCCCTTCATTAGTCTCATGTTAATGTTTCGATTAAATTTTCCTGATTGAATGATGCGCTGGCGTGGCGTCCTCGTCTTCCGTCACGCTAAATAGAAAACATTTTGTGTTTTTAATATGTAATAAAATCTAAATTTGTGTGTTCCTCTTCTCTAACTTTATACGCGTATAACGTTTATAGCTAAAATCAGTGTCCAATTGAACTCTTTGCTAATAAAGTTAAAGGAAATGATAATTAGAAAGTGATTAAAACACTGTGCCGGTCTGTGCAGACACGTTCGCGCCTGTTGCCGTAGAAACAGGAGTGTGAGAGCGTGTGTATTACGGAGTTGTCGTGATAACCACCAGGCATTCAGAGAGAAAGAAGTTGCACTAGAAAAGTTTCCATGTGCGCGTTGTTATTAATGGGAAACTGGATTGTGATTGGATTTGGGAGATAATCAGTGTCAGGGTGGGGACAGTAGCTCCGCCCCCTGATTAGTTTACTGTAGCAGTGGATTCGCTCTTCACTCCTCTGGGTTTTGCTGCGTTGGAGTTAAAATCTGATGTCTGTGGATAAATGTTTCAGACGCTGGTGGATTTCTTTAATGAGACGAAGTGTCCGGTGTCGGAGCGACTGAAAACCTTCTACAGCTGCCGAGCTCCTCCACACTGGGACCTGCAGGTACGACTGTTTACATTTACTCTTTAAAAAATGACCTACAGCCGTGTGTAACTGAGGCACACTTTACTCCTCACTCACTAATTCAGAGTTCTTTAAGGGAACGAACAGAACTGAGATCACAAACGACAGGAAGACGAGTGGAAGAGAGAAAACTCCAGATTTTGGTGAAGTCGCTTCATCTCACACTGAACAAATGAGAAAAATCCAACCTTTAATTAAAATAAATGTATTCAGAGAAAAACAAGTCCCTCATCAAGCAATAATTATTTTCAACAGTCACGCGTGTTCCATTATTATTGGCTCCCCTCCTGTGTTTGACGATATGTAAAACAGCGCTGAGTTTCTCCTCTAACGTTTTATAAGGTTGGAGATCCAGAGCGGGGCATTGAGCCCATTCCTCTCTACACAGTCTCTCCAGATCATCCACGGGCCTCGACCCTGTCTTGTGCTCTCTCTCTCCTCTTCAGCTCCGCCCACAGGTTTTCACTGGGGTTCAGCTCCGGGGACTGAGATGTTCAGGGCAGAAGCTCGAGTCTGTGCTCCGTGAACCGTTTTAGTGTTGATTTGGACTTCGGATCATTGTCCTGCTGGAAGATCCAGTGACGACCCGGTTTTAGTTTCCTGTCAGAGGAGCCAGATTCTGATTTAAAATGTCCTGGTGTTTCATGGAGTCCGTGATGCCGTGGACCCTGACAAGGTTTCAGGGCCTCCACCATATTTTACAGTTGGGATCGGGTTCTGTTCATTATAGCCGTCCTTCTGTTTACTCCAAACACGCCACGAGTGGGTTTTTTTTTTTTTTTTTGCCAAAAAGCTCCATTTCTGTTCCATCAGACCAGAGAACACGGTTCCGGTCCAAGTTGTCGTTGCGTTTCACAAACTTCAGGTTCTTATGTTTGTGGTTAACTGACAGAAAAGACTTTTTTCTGGAACCTTCCAAATAATCTGTTGGCATGGAGGTGGAGTCTGATGGGGGTTTGGAGACTCGGAAACCCCAAGATTTTGCTTTTTCTTGTAATTCACCAGCAGTGACTCTTGGGGATTTTTTGCCTCTCTGACCCTCCTCACTGTCCGTGGGGTAAAATAAACTCGGCTCCTCTTCCAGGTGAGTGTGGAACAGTTCCAGTTGGTGTC
>JAPFFA010000003.1:657133-667500 GCA_026153275.1 Sciades herzbergii | reverse complement strand
TCGGCAGGATCAAACGGTAGCTTCCTCGGCAGGATCAAACGGTAGCTACATCGGCAGGATCAAACGGTAGCTTCCTCGGCAGGATCAAACGGTAGCTTCCTCGGCAGGATCAAACGGTAGCTACATCGGCAGGATCAAACGGTCGCTACCTCGGCAGGATGAAACGGTAGCTTCCTCGGCAGGATTAAACGGTGGCTTCCCCGGCGGGATTAAACGGTGGCTTCCTCGGCGGGATTAAACGGTAGCTACCTCGGCGGGATTAAACGGTAGCTTCCTCGGCGGGATTAAACGGTAGCTTCCTCGGCGGGATTAAACGGTAGCTACCTCGGCAGGATTAAACGGTAGCTACCTCGGCGGGATTAAACGGTAGCTTCCTCGGCGGGATTAAACGGTAGCTACCCCGGCGGGATTAAACGGTAGCTACCTCGGCAGGATTAAACGGTAGCTACCTCTGCGGGATTAAACGGTAGCTTCCTCGGCAGGATTAAACAGTAGCTACCTCGGCAGAATTAAACGGTAGCTACCTCGGCAGGATTAAATGTCTGCATGCTGCTAATACTAGTGCTTCTTCTATTTGACCATCTTCCATTTTTTATCATCTTTCTGTAAAAGAACAGTTAGCATGTGTGTGTTTATGTGGATGAATTTCTAAGTATGGATTTGAAGGTATTTATCAATGACTGTGTGTGAGAGAGACATCATGTGAGTGAGTGAGTGTGTGTGTGTGTGAGAGAGAGAGACATCATGTGCGTGAGTGTGTGTGTGAGTGTGTGTGTGTGTGTGTGTGTGTGTGAGAGAGAGACATCATGTGCGTGAGTGTGTGTGTGTGTGTGAGTGAGTGTGCGTGAGTGTGTGTGTGAGTGTCTGTGTGTGTGTGAGTGAGTGTGTGTGTGTTGGCACTGACACTGTGGCTGTTGTTGCAGGGTGAATGTCTGTGGAGGGCAGTGCTGTATCGGATGGAGCCAAGCGCCTGGATCTCAGCGCTGCACAAAACGTAAGACACACACACACACACACTGATCAGTCATCTCACATACTTGCACATAGAGGCGTGGCCTCTGTGCCTGTCAGTCATACTGAGGGAGGCGTGGCATCTGTGTGTATCAGTCTCAGTAAATGAGGTGTGGCCTGTGTGTATCAGTCTCAGTAAAAAAGGCGTGGCCTCTGTATCAGTTTCAGTGAAGGAGGTGTGGCCTATGTGTTTATGAGTATTAATGAAAGAGGCGTGGCCTGTGTGTTTATTAGTTTTAGTGAAGGAGGCGTGGCCTATGTGTATCAGTCAGTGAAGTAGACTGAAAGTAACTAAATAGTGGATAGTTTTCAGGGTCCAAAGCAAAACTTTTGGCACCCTACCCATTAAAGCACCACTTTAGGAAGTGTTTGAGCGCTGAGAGGATGATATATAAAAAACTGTCAAATTTAAAACAGAGTGATTTTAATGAACACTTTTATAAATAACTACAGTAACAGCTGCAGAGATCAGATCAGCTGATCCACTTCAGTGCTGAGAGAGAGAGATGACCAGAGTGAGGATGAGGAAGGAAGAAGATAAAATCAGGAGAAAAAGCGAGGGAGATAATGTGAGAAATGGAGGAAGAAATAAAGCTGGACAATATAATGATATAATATCAACATTGTGATAAATTATCTCACGGTATACTTTTTTGGCGATATTGTTGGCATGGCAGTATTGTTTATAATTATTTATGTTTTTTAAAACAATAACAATTACAAATTCTGATTGGATACCATGAAAAGGTGCTGCATTTAAAATTTTAAATGGAAGAAAAAAATGTTTGCATCTGAGGTAAAGGAAGGACAGAAAGGCAGGATGAGAAGGGTGAAAGAGTGGGGGCGGGTAAACCAATAACGGCGGATACCGTGTTAGAAAGAAATGATGAGGGGTGAATCGTGAAAGATCAGAAAGAACGCAGTAATGAAATGAACAGAGAGAGAGAGAGAGAGAGAGAGAGATGAAGTCCCCTTTCCCTCAAACGCAGTCGAGGCATGTTTAAAGGTGTTTGGAGCCGTGATGCTAATGTAGCTAACAGGTAAGAGAAGGTTATAGTTTAGCTGTGTGATGATTGGCGTGCGGTTTATCACCACAGTGCTAAATGAGAGGTGGCTGTTAGCTCCATTAGCCTCGTAGCTCGAGGGCAGAATTAAAGAAGCACACCTCTGGCGTGTCTCAGGTGATCAATGTTTGGCCAAGACTTGTTCATGGGTAATATTTCTCTGCGTGTGTACAGAAGAACGGCTCCCGCAGTCACTCACAGAGCTCGTTCTCCACTCTATAGATCTTTCACTCAATTCACTTTTCAGGATCAGCGCCTTTCCTGTCACGCTACACAGAACAGATCATAAATTCTCCCGATAAATATTTAATGGAGTTTGATTTTCCGGTCTGCACACACTTCCACTGACTCTTTCACACACTTTTTTTCAAACAATGGGCTTCTTGAACGGAAACCATATAAACATTCATATTATTTTGGCTGATGAGTTCTGGACTCTGGTCCAAAGGTGTTGATTAATTTTCTGTAACAGCAGCTCTGACAATAGTGCAGGATTATATTAATGCACTCGCTGTGATATGTTGTCATTTCTATAGCAACAACTCGTTCACAGGGACGTGTGTAATCATTTTCTGTAGATTTCTAAAAGTGAGGAGAAATGTGTGTGTGATGTTTGTGGAAGGAGTCTCCAGTGTGAGCACCGTGTAACAGTCAGAGGGGAAGCTGGAACGTCTTCAGGACAGAGGAGTTTACACTAACTTACAGTTTCTCAGGAACACGATGGAACAAACTGTGATTTTTACTTTTTGTCTTATTAACTTCCAGAGAGACACTGGTGGGGGGAATGACTGTTTATAGTTGCTATAACGTCAGTGAAAACAGGAACCTGTTTCGTGGACATTCTGCAGCATTAAATGTAACTCATTCATTCATTCATTTTGCTTCTCATGCACCAGATGGTGTGTAGAGCCAGCCATGTTAGTAAGTGCTCCCCATTCTACTCTGTTCTGTACAAGAGTTTTTGCATCAGTCAGGGACACATCACGCTGCTCTAGAACCATGGAAACTGTGCCTATCCATCGCATGCGAGGAGGGCCCCTAGGTCTTTTCCATCTCTCTGCTGTTGGGTCAAAACTAAGAATAGCTAAGGTAGGATGGTCTTGGGTGTGGCACAAGACATGACCATACCAGTGGACACGTTGTTGGGCAGCAAGGCTAGAAGCTGGTAGCTGCTTAGTTCTTTCCCGTAGCTCCTCATTGCTAACATGATCTAGCCATGTGATGTTCTCAATCCTCCTTAGAGCCTCTGAAAAGAGCTCTAGCAGCTGAAAGTTTACCTTTCGTCCATTGCAAGTGTGTTGTGCAGCTATTGCATCACTGTTTGTGTACATGATTAGTGAGTATCTGCAGCGTGCAGCTCCTCTGAGCTCGTCCCTGGCTGTGTTTGTCTCCTCATAAAGCCGTAAAACTGCTCTGAAATACGAGCAGAGAGACCTCAGGGCTTATTGATGGTGCTTGCTCGAGCGCTTGTGAGGGATAAAAAGGACGAGGCTACAAATTATAACAAAGATCTCACTATCGACTCGCACTAACGCTGATAAAATCTGGGATTGGTGAGGAGTCTGATTGCTTGAGTCAGCAGTGCATCAGCTTTTCAGCCTTTCTCTCTTTTTGTCTGCCAATTTATTTATTTACCTATTTAAAGCTGCTTTCAAAGTGTATGCTGTAAAAAAAAAGAAGTATTTTACCCTATAAGGCTAAAGCTGACGGCTAAACCCCTAACTCTAAACAGCTAGACCTTCGACTTAATCTTAACTGCCTACCTTTCAGCTACTAAAACTTTAAAAGATTAAAACGTGAATTTACAGCTCACTAAACTCTTAGCCTAAAATAAAAAAAAACTTCACTTAAAACGCTAAACCATAAACCTAGATTTAATACCCTGAACCCTAACTTTAAAGGCTAATCTGAAAGACCAAACCCTAAAAGTAAAAACTACACCAAATCTAAATCCGTCATGAGGAACATGAGGCTAACGTAAAGGAGCCAGACGCTCCGAGATCACTCCTGCGCTCACACCATTTGAAAGGGCGATGCTGACCTTGTAGGACCTGGAGAAAGTGCACAGCGATGGTTATGCTGGAGCAGGTTTGGGCCTCTGAGATCCACTGAAGGGAAATTGTAATGTTATAGCATACAGAGACGTTCTAAATAACGACGTATGTGCTTCAGAGTTTATGGTAACATTTGGTGAAACCACATTCAGGTGTGATGGTCACGGGTGCACATACTTTTTGCGATCGTCCGAGTTGCACGGTCCCAGCTCCTGAATGATCGATCACTCAGCTGAGCCATGTTGTTCATTCAGCCAGAAAGTCACTCTTGTTTTGGTTAGCGTCAGTAAGATCGTCACCACTGAGGTGTAAATAAAGAACGGCCATCTTCTAACGGGTTCGGACTCTGGCTGCGTGAGCACGAGTGTTGGAGTAAAGCTCCTGTAGGTACCTGCTCGGGGTAATGTGAAGAAAATGTAGAAAACAAGTTGTGTGTGTGGAGAAAGAATTATAATAGCAGGAGTGTAATTAACCTCACAGTACAACACTGAATAGTGTGTGGCGTGCTGAGGGAAAACCACTCGGCCGCTCGGACAGCACCGACTGCTCGTTATACCACAGGCCGCTTGGTTAGCTAGATGGCAGGAGCTCACCTGGCAGGTTACTGATCAGAAGGTCAGTGGTTCAGGCACCACCTGGCACTGCCAAGCTGCCACTTTTGGACCCTTGAACAAGGCCCTTAACCACCCTCTGCTCCAGGGTGCTGTCTCATGGCTGGTCCTGCAGTCTGACTCCAACGTCCTACCAAACTGGGATGTGTGAAGAACAGAATCTCACTGTGCTGTAATGTAGATGTGACTTCTTCTTCAAATACACTGAAGGAGAGACAAGAGACAACTTCCTGAGTGGAGAAATAAAACTATTCAGGGCATGCTTATAGAGAGAGCTAATATAGACTCGACCCAAAGCTTCATAAAGTTCTGCATAATGTAAGAAAATGGACTCGGTGAGAGAACATGTGAGATGTGTCAAGAACCGGATCAAATTCAGGACAAAAATCAGGGAGACCACACAAAATTAACATATAAACTGAATTTATTTAACTAATGTTAAATCAAACACAAAAACCAATTAAAAGTTATGTAAGTCAGTAAAGTCAGTAGTGTAGTGAGTGTGTGAATATGAGGAAAGGTATTGTCAATGAGTACTTAAAATGAAAATAAGGCTAACACCCAAAACAAAACCCAACCCAAGTGTCCAGCCTGATGGAGGGAGGGAGAGAGAATTGACTGCATCAGTCCTCTTGTACAGTAATCATGATGTGAGTAGGTGCAGGTGTAACTCCCCGTCTCCTGACGCAACAGGACCGCCTCCTGAAGAGGAAGGAACAAACAAGGAAAACCAAAACAGCAAAGAAGGGGTCATGGGTCATCACAGATGCGGTCAAAAAGTTCTGAGACTGTTCCTGGGGCAGTGGTGGCTCAGCAGTTACGGCTCTAGGTCACTAATCTGAAGGTCATAAGTTCAAGCCTCAGCATGGACAAGTTGCCACTGTTGGGCCCCTGAGCAAGACCCGTAACCCTCTCAGCTCCAGGAGCACTGTCGTGTTCCTCCTTGTTATACGTTGCTGTGGATAAGAGCGTCTGCTAAACGCCTGTAACGTAATGTTGCGAACTAACGGAGTGTGCCAAAGTCATGCGTTTTTATGACAACGTGCACCTGAGCATCTGCAATTTTACTACAAACATCAAACTTGTCAAACTCAGGAAATTCAGCAACGGAGACACCTGAAATGCTTCAGCAAACCTACAGCGATGAAGCAATGAGCCAGACGAGATGTTTTGAGTGGAATTCTTGCTTCAAGAGTGGCAGGAGGTTACTGGAGGACAACGAGAGGCCAGGACAATCCAATGGTCATTACGCACAAGGCTCTCAGTTTCTTGGACATGGTTTCAAGGCTTGTGGTCATGAAGCATTTCAAAGGTCTCTGCTCTGCTCAAGTTTGAGGTCCATAGTAAAATCGCAAATGTGCACCCGTACGTTGTCACAGAAAGGTGTGGAACACATGTCCTGATGTTGACAGCACGACGTCACACAGTTACAGTTACTGCTCGCTCCTGCTGCACATCCATGTCCATGCCGCACTCCACAGCAGGAACAGTCTCAGAACTTTTTGATCACTCTGTGTATGACATGACGTCATGCCCAAGTTTGGGAATGTTACATAGAGTCCTCCAGGTGACCTGGAGCTTCAGCTGTAGTCACAAGCTGTTACAGAAACGTCGTATTGAAAGTAGCGTAAGGTGTCCATGTGGTCTGACGTGTACAGGGCGAGAAGGAGAAGGATCTTTGTATGACAGCGTCTTCATTTTAAAAGCTGCAACATACATCACTTCATGACTCTGTCGAAGATCTGGTGTAGACGGACACGTGACTCTCACTGCCTCTGGTGGCGCTCTTTTTGAGTGTGTTGAAAATGTATCATCTCTGAAATTGAAAAATAATAGTTAAGGGCGTGTTTGTGATTTTGGAGGGAAGTTGTGAGGAGGTTGTGTTGTTCCTAACAGCATCACATGGTCAATGTTTCTGCTCCGTTATTTAGAGTTCATGAGTCTGTGGCCCACATGACAGGCTCTCTGGATTCTGATGATTTTCATTTATTAAACCATTAAAATGAAACGCATGCTTTGAGCTTTTTTTTATCTGTATGGAATTTTGAAAAATAAAAATATTCAACAGTCGCAGCTCTGCAGTGTGGCATCCTCGTCGAGCTGAACAGAGGATCATCATCTGAGGGTAAACTATTCCATAAATCTGTTTCCACCATCTGCTTCACTCTGTCTCTATTACAGAACCATCTCGGCTGGACATCACTGTTACACACACACACACACACACACACACACACACACACACACACACACACACACACACACAGGTAAAGTAGGAGACCACAGTATATTCTGACACTATATTCGATGCAGATGATTATACACTGTACATTACAGTGCAGTAACGTCTCGACTCGAACGCTACTGTTTTACGCTAATCGGATTTTGGTGCCTTACGTCAGTGAATTGCTCATTTTATAATCCAAAATGGCTGACCCGATAGCGCCGCCCCTGCTCCTACATGCATACATATAGAGTCACTGTAGAAAACTCTTTCCTGTGTGTGTGTGTGTACACTCCGTTAGTTCGCAACATTACGTTACAGGCGTTTAGCAGACGCTCTTATCCAGAGCAACGTACAACAAGGAGGAACACGACAGTGCTCCTAGAGCTGAGAGGGTTACGGGTCTTGCTCAGGGGCCTGACAGTGGCAACTTGTCCATGCTGAGGCTTGAACTTATGACCTTCAGATTAGTAACCTAGATCGTACAGCGCTTCATCTGAGCTGAAGATGCATGATTTCTGATTTAGCAAAGAAGAAGCGTGTATGTGAGGCTCAGAGTTTGGCTCGCTCTCTGATTGCTATCAGCTTAGGATTTGGTTTCCACCTTCATCTGTCTCAGTGTAAGATATCTCGTTCAGTGGTTTTGCTGAATAGTTTATTTCATGCTACACTATTGAACTTTAACAACCAATCTACATAACCATAACAAAGCTTTTCCAGTTACCATGACAACTGGCATGTGCATGTGGTCAGTGCTAAAGTACTCCAGCTCTACTCCCTCTACAGTGCAGTAATTTGTTGCCTTATAATTCCGCATGCTAAATGATTAGCTGAATGATTAGCTGTTAGCTAAATGATTCCCTGACACCGCTTGGTAAAAAGTACGTGCTGTTTTGACCCGATGTTGTGACAGAGCTTCACAGAGCTTCATTAGGATAAAACTAGAGTTTAGAATAAACTAAAGCAAGCAGCACTGAGAGGTGCGTTACAGGCTTCCTGTTTATAAAACTGTTCTTCTGCTGTACAAGGTCATAACCTTTTGTTGCTAAGCAACACAACAGGCAAAGATTAATGTATTGATTACTAAATATTCATTTTGAAATGGTAACAAAAACTGGAATAAAATGAATGGTTTAAAATCCAGTGTTCAATATTTTTTCATTATTAGTAATGCATTAAATTAACAATTCCTTCATTTTCATTTTTAACACGCTGAAACAGTCAAATTAATAATTTTGTGTATTTATTCATGATTTAAGATGACTCATGCATTTTCAAACTGAACAACATAACACACTCGAAGGAAAGCGGTACACTGCTATCTGCCCTCTTTCGCATACCTGAACCTCACCACTGGATAGTGTCACTGTGATTGACAGGTATTTGTCAGTATTTGCCCCTCCCACCCAGACACCACTGCTCGTTTTGTTCCCCTGGCTCCTGGACATGAGGGTGAATGCTTTTTTTTGTGGCACTCCGGAGCCCTATCAAAGCGGCTTCGCTCGTGGCTCAGCCAATCAAATTTCATCCCCGAGGTGATCGGTTGTAAAATATCGATTTTTAAATGTCATGGGATTACATTTGTTGAAATTGAACACAAGTTTTTCCATTGTTGACTCAGATCAAAGCAAAATCTGGATGTGTCTCTCACACACACACACACACACACACACACACACACACACACACACACAGAGGGAAGAGTTTTTCTACAATGACTCTATTCTATACACTTCTCACTTCCCTGAACAATCTCATTCATGACATAAACCATGATTTTCTGCCATGTTTTCTGCTCTGTGTGTGTGTGTGTGTGTGTGTGACAGAGAACAGTGCTCCTGTGTTATACCTGTCTCACACAGCTCTATTTATAGTGGAACAGAAAGCACAGCTCTGAGCACTTCACTACACACTGCAGTGGGAGAACAGGAAATGAGGTCACTTATGATGTCAGTGCTGTTTTCAGGGCCAGGAGGGTTACACCATGTCTGAGTGTGTGAGTGTGTGTGTGTGTGTGTGTGTGTGTGTGTGTGTTCCTATGTGTATGCTGTGTCATTGTGCCATCGTGTCTGTATTTGCTGAGTCCACTCTGTGTTCTTATTTTATTTTAGATTCACGAATTTCCTAATTTTTATTTTATTCAAAGCATCAGTCTGACTGCAGCCTATTTATTTTATCTGTCCATGACATAAAACTGCAAATTTTGTAAATTACAGTACCTCTGACAAAACAGTCCTTATTCTAATACCTTATCGTTTCCATAGTAACAGCTACATGATCACAGGGACTCCTTCGGCAGTCGCTCCACTAATAAACTGATTTTTTTTTTTTAAACGTTCATAGGTTGAAGTTTTCTTCAGGGTAAAGAGAAATAGAGGGTGTTACACAATTGCATGAAGATGTGAAGTTTATCTTTGAGTGGTGAATGTATAGGTCACGAGTGAGTGAAGTGAACGAGTGAAAATATTTTCACCATGAGGAGATAAACTTCATATCTTCACCCCGCAGTGTAATGTTCTTTATATTATATGGACACATCCACAAAAAGACACAAGTTACTCAAAAGAATTTTAATTTTGAACCAGTTCACCATTTTGACAAGAAGAAGAAGAAACCTTTATTTGTCACATGCACACTCAAGCACAGTGAGATTCATCCTCTGCATTCAACCCATCTGAAGCAGTGAACACACACACACACACTCACACACGCACACACACACTCACACACCCAGAGCAGTGGGCAGCCACACTAGAGCGCCCGGGGAGCAGTCAGGGGTTCGGTACCTCGCTCAAGGGCACCTCAGCCCAAGGCCACTGTGCATGACAACGTGCATCTAGTCAGCAGGAAAACACTGGGAGTGACGTCATCAGAGTGAAATATCGGGAAATATTATCCATACAGGACACTTTTTCTATGGAATAAAACATGTATTACATCACTCTACGCAGTGGAGAATGAGTGTTGAATATGGTTTATGATATTGCACCGTTGTCAAGACAACATGACGTCACACATTGAAGACGTAAAACTTCCGCGCTAGCGAGTGACTGTGACAATCTGTAAACAAACATGGCCGCCAGGTTTGCTTCGTTAAATACGGAAGATCTTGAGAGAATTTTGAAAGAGAAAGACGCGTTTGAACACCCGAAAGGAATATGTATAATAATAATAATAATAATAATAATATTATTGGCTGGCTTTTTTTCGTGGTCTATCAGATATATTCCATTCCCCCCAGGATTTCGGGGGCCTTTTTTGTGATTGTCGCGGGCTAAAATGTCTGATGTTGTGGGTTTTTTTTCAAAAAATTGTGATGAAAGTTGTAGTGTTTTTTAGGTTTTTGTTGCGATTACATTGCGGGAGGAAGTGAAAGTTGCGAGAAATTGTTGCGATTTTCTCT
>JAPFFA010000002.1:64512328-64524113 GCA_026153275.1 Sciades herzbergii | reverse complement strand
GACTCGGGAAGGACAGTGCACAACACGGCCTTGGCCTAGGCCAGGACGTGGATCTTTCTGGAAATCCTAACCCTAACCCTAACCCTAACCCAACCCTAACCCTAACCCCAACCCCAACCCTAACCCTGACCCTAACCCAACCCTAACCCT
Organism: Sciades herzbergii; assembly: GCA_026153275.1. Classification (NCBI taxonomy): domain Eukaryota; kingdom Metazoa; phylum Chordata; class Actinopteri; order Siluriformes; family Ariidae; genus Sciades; species Sciades herzbergii. The sequence goes on along the minus strand of JAPFFA010000002.1, from coordinate 64,523,963 downwards.
AACCCAACATTAACCCTAACCCCTAACCTAACCCTAACCCTTAACCCTAACCCTAACCCCTAACCCTTAACCCTAACCCTAACCCAACCCTAACCCTAACCCTAAACCTACCCTAACCCTAACCCAACCCTAGAGCGTGAGACGTACCAACAGGAAACTTGATGAAATCACTCCGGGTCCAGTCCTCTAGCAGGGTCCAAGGTTTCATGACTGTACGCCTTAAGGTTTGGCCCCCCGAAGGGAAAATGTGTTTTTTGTGTCGAGTCCCCATTCATTTTCAACGGGGGAGAAAATTTGGTGGTTTTTTCGCGCGTTTTGATGAACAAAGTAATAGCATAGCGGGTTCGATCGAGCCGCACGTTTTGATGTATTGTTTGTGTGCGACGTACGGTTATTGAGTTATTCGAAATTCAAATTCGTGTTAGAAGAGGAAAAATAATTAAAAAAAAAAAAAGAAGAAGAAACACGCAGAATAACAATAAACAGGCTGCTCGTTGAGCCGAGCATTCGGTCTAATAAAATATATCGCGTCCAAAGCCCACATCAGGATCTACACTTTAATGCTGCACAGAGTTTTCACACTCACCTGATATAAAATGTTCTCCACACACACAGGAATGTTTTTATCACCCAGTCTTCCTGTTTAACTGCAGCTCGCCATTTTTCTCATCTGTCTGGGCTCGCGGGGAAGCAGTGAAAAGTTAGACCAGGTTCATCTCCCAGTCTCTCATTCCATCTAACAGCACTGCAGGCCTCTGGCGTTGTTCTTTTACATGGAGCTCCTACAGGTTTATCTGCAGATGTTTACTGAATTGAGCTCAAACCACTCGCGTCCACTTGTGCTGGTCGCTGGCAAACACGAAGCTCGCCAGGCAACATGGCCGCGTAAACAAACCCGCAGTCACGATGAGGTCACGGACACGCGCGGGCGCGCGCACAGACACAGGCGGGATCAGAAAGTTCCTGTCGCGAGCGCAGGGAGAGCAGCAGGGTCACGCGCACGCAGCAGCTCTGCTCAGTCAGTGCGCTGCATGACGTCACGCTGTAAACACACGGACCTGCGCTTTGTGCGTTAACGGGGCAGCGTGTGCGTTTAAGATTTTACTCCGGAAAAAACATACAATTCCGTGTCAAACTCGAAGAATCATCGGAGATCCTGGAACTGCGGCAGCGGACTGGCTGAAGGGTTCGGAGTGACGGTCGAGCTGAGCCCTGCCCCACACTGCCCCCAGCGACCGAAACTCCGCCCCCGCTCACTGCGTCACTGCCAGCGGCTTGCTGAAGCGGTTCATGGATCTCCGTTACCGATCGCAAACGCTCGCACATTCACAAACGCGTACAAGCACGTGGTCACATAAACATGCCTAACACAGGCCCTGCTGTTGACAGCGAGATGTCACGTGGTATACCGACTCCCTCATCACCCTGTGCACGCACTCCGTTAGTTCACTACAGGAACAGTCCCAGCACTTCCTGTCTGAGAGACACCAGACAGATCAGTGTCCCCAGACCAGGGTGGAAACCTCTCAGGGACATTTTCCACACTACGCTCACCTCTGCCTTGCTCAGCAAGAAGCTAAATTTATATCCAGATTACTGTACAGTTGCTTTATGACAATACTGTTAAAAGTACTATATTTTATTGTGGGTTATGGGTTAATAAAGTCTAAGTCGTATCTGCGCCATACTTTATCTGTGAATGTCCCTTTCTACGGGTTGTGGAGGGTTATGGGTGCCAATACTTTATGCAGTGCAACAGCAGAACTATAGTCAGTAACTACACACCTATAAAGGGCCATGTTTAGTATGGGGCCCGCTGTGTCAAAACACCACTCAAGCCTTCCCAATTAAAAGGCAGGTGTCAATATTTAGTTTTATTATCACAATGTCAAGCTAACCCTTTAATTGCAGTACACATCATCATCTGCAGACTGGATACCTTTTTTAAAAAAAAAAAAAAAAAATTGAAAGATCGAGTCAAAGCAACACTTCTCTCCACCACATTAACTTTTACTGAACTCTTGTCCAGTAAAGAAAATTAAGAGGCTTTATCTGAAAAAGTTCAGCCTTCTCCCAGGAGCTCAGCATTTTGAAATGTCCATGACAATATTGTACAAGCAAAAAGGTAAAACTGATGACCAGCACATGCCTTCCATGAAAATATACACAAATCCATGTAAACACAAGACCAGGACACAAAGAAAGGAGCCAAATAATTTAGTTGTCAATATATAAACAAGCATTTTTGCCCAAACTATGATGTACAAGCTAACAAAAGCAGTGTAAAACAACTTCCTAAAACGCAGAAGCATTACCAAAGGTTTGTATAAATAGAATAACTTACGATTCTATCTGTACTATGAGTTCGGCACCCCTCTGACAAAGCATAAAACAAAAATTTGCAAAATATGAAAAAAGTCACGAGAGGAGCTGTTTCATGTGAGCACCTTCGGCAGGAGTGAAGCTACAACAGTCCTTTTGGAACCATTAACAGACCCAAATATCAAAATAAAACAATTGAGGCACATGGTAGTGATTTAAAAAAAAAAAAAAAAGATATATGGGTACATCACAAATTCAGCATTACATGGAATCAATGCTACAAGAGACAAACACATGGGTGGGACAGACAGAGGCAAAAACCTGGACTTTTCTCAGAGTCTTTCACTTATAGGTAGTTTGCATTTGTCTCTGATCAGACCGGTGGATTATTTATTACTCAGTCATGGGAAAGGTTCAAGACAGCAGCTGATGTAAGGGGGATCAGTGCAGGAAAGAAAGCTCCCCTCTGTAGGAGCAGTCAGCACAGGTACTCTTCAAAAGCAGTGATGTGTAATACTTATGGGGGGGGATTAGTATAATGTTGAGCTTTACATTGAAGAGAGGCCAAAGTCTCTCATCACGATGTGCTGAAAGAAAAACTGAGGAAAAGGCAACAAAAATGCAGGCAGAGGTCAAGGCCACATATGAAGAGTTCAGTGTCAGTGTGGAACACGTAAACCATGCTGAAGATGATGGTGGACATGATGCTGTTCCTCTGAGGTTTTAGCGGCTACACATCCAGTGGACCATGAATGATGCTCCTTTTATTTCCTTTTTCTTTTTTTCCTTTTTTTTTTTAATTTTTTTTACAAAGTTGGCCTTGCAGGAGAAAATGACTGAATTAAAACAAGGACGGCCCCTGCTGGTTCGTGTCACACAGATTAGGGTTAGGGTGGGTGAAGAGGGGGAGGGGTTAGAGAAAGGGGTGTTTATCATAAAAAGAAATAAAGTGTGATATTGCAGGAGACCAGAGGTGAAGCAGAGGCAGTTGCATGGCCAGAAAATCCTGTACAGGTTTCTCCACATCTCTCTAATGGACAGCCAACCAGGAGGCTTCCAAAAGATCACATCACACACTCATGGTCATGGAGGGAGAGTATTGCTGTGGAGGGAAAGACAGACACTAATTACAGACACACTGCTGGTGACAGTTTAAAAAAAAAAAAAATCCACATTAGCCAATTTCACATTTTGCAACTATAAACAAAACAAAACAAAAAAAAAAACCCACAACAACATTATAGAAACCGAGACATAGCATCCTATTCCATTTTCAGGAAGAGCGCTCAGCCCCACCCTCCTGTTTTCTATTGGCTGATATAGCCAGGTATAGTGAATTCACAACCTTACAAAATGAACCATTTAGTGGAATACAGTCAAAGCTGATTTCAGTGACCAACAAGAACGTTCTGTAATCAGACTTTAGGCTTATAGAGCCCATCTCTACTGAGACGGAAAATTTAAAGGACTGATGCATAAAACAGGCGACTCACATTTTCATTCTGGAAGGAGTGAAGGTAACTGCCTCCGGTATCATCGTCTCTCGGGGTTCCCAGGTTGTTGCTCATGTTGTTCATGTTATTGGGTGAATTCTGTACAGAAAGATGAATTTAGTCAGTTGATAGTTATTGTTCTGTTTCTACAGTAACAGACAAATTCATTAATTATTGAAAACCATTTCCCGATCAGAGATGACTGTTTGTGAAGCAGAGGTTCTCAAATTCCTCAACCATTTCTTACATTAAACACCTAGTACATTAGTTACAACCCAATATTATATATCAAGCTATTTGCCATTTTCATACTAACAATTCTGCCAGTTATATTATAGTTATAAAATAATATTCATCAGTCAGAGACACTGATCTAGATGTGCTTCATGGTTAATATTAATAACAGGGGAAAATCACCTTTGGGAGTCCATCCAAGTCTCCAGAACCTAAAGTAGTGAATAAAAATGTATCTTAAGTGGACTGGCTCAGTGTCTCATGTTTAAAATATTCACTCTAAACTGTTTTTAAATAAATAAAATGAAGTGATTTTACCCCCGTTCATGTGCATGGGGTCCATTCCAGCCATCGCCCCAAGGGGGCCCTCTGAACCCGGCCCAATGGGAAACTACACAAAAGCAGGACATATCAAGACAGTGGCAGTGTAAAAAAAAAAAAAAACACTGCATGTTGTACCTCTGTGTGTAGCTATTAAACAGGTGAATGCATCAAGTGGAAGACTTCAGCGATATGAGATTTAGTCTTTTCATTACTCCTGCTTCTGTTCAGAACTATTCCACATCACATGTCTGGTCACACAGTGGTCTCTACCAACCAATCAGTGGACTTTTCCATTTGTGTGTTTGAAAAATAAATAAATTTGATTGCCATTATATTTAAGACTAAAAGACTATGATCAGGAATATTCAACACTGCAGTGTCTCCTTACGTTGGTTCTCCCTCCTCCACCTGAGTTCATCATGGTGTACAGGTTTTCACTTGAATTGTTGGAGTCTGAAAGGAAGACGCACATTAGTCTAGCTTTGCTGTTTTTAACTAATTAGTGTTCAGAAGTGATTAGTGACGGTGACAAACACCTGCAGGGCTTGGGACAATTCCTGGGGTTCCTGGGGGTCCGCCTCCCTGAGGGCCCTAGAGAAAACAGCACAAAGTTCCAGTTTACATCCACAACATCCTGAACAAACTTAGCTTTAAAATAAATAAAACGTGTGCTTAAAAGTCGCTTCAATTGCACACATTAGATACTGAACACGAGTCTGTTTATTTGGACTAAAGGGACACTTTTGGCTGAAAATTCTCTTTACCTCAAGGATTACAAATCCAAAAACAAATGAACAAAAATCCTTAAAATACTGCAATGAACTTTCTGCCCCATGACCGGAGTTAAATCTGGAGTGAAGCGTGTGATAATCACTCACAAGGCAAGAGAGATTCACTCACCCCATATGCACCAGGAGACGGTGAGGAGTACGGCATCTGAGAGAGAGAGACACACACACACACACACACACACACACACACACACACACACACGACCAGGTTCACATCAGTGGATTCTCTCTTCTTTGATGGCCTGGGCATATTCCGGGATTCGTCGGGTTCAAAAAGTGGCAAAAAAAGTGCTTCAGGGAGCATGAGGAATCATTTTCCCAACCTTAACCCCACTGAAAGTCTTTGGGATGCTGGAGAAAACTTTAGAGAGGTTTAACTCTCCCATTATCAAGACAAGAGCTCAGAAAAATTAATGCAACTCTGGACGAAAATAAATGTTGCTAAAGTTTATCAAAACAGTGCCATGGCAAGAGTGCGCCATAAGCAAAGCTCAACGCATTCCAATAAAATATTAGTGTGCGCAACAACGTTCCCACACAACACTGTTCTGTTGCCACTGCACTGTCAATTTATTGTCCTGTGTATTCACTGTTCTGTGCATTTAGGCCCAATCATCCTCCCCCCACCCCACCTCTAGTTTCAGAGTGCTTTCAACGGAGTAGTGGCCCTTCAAAACAGGGCTACAAGGGGTTGAAATCTTTGCTGAGGAAGTAGGACACCACTCGTTACACCTTCAGTGGCATACGTTACAGAGGTTTCCACAATGCTGGCGCAGATTCCTCGATTGATAATAGCCAGGCATCATGTTTACACATCAGCTATTTCAATGTAGTCCTACACTGATATCAGATGAGTGGGCAAAGTGTAGAAAATATGCTGCTGTATCATTTAAGCTTCATAAACAGCCATGGAAATAAATACCTGCCATGTTATTCAAATTGTCATTTACACAAAGTTCTATTGACAACATGAATAGCAATTTTTCCTGAAATGCTCATTAAAACAGTCCGACTACTTTGCATCTACATGAAACCAAGATATTCCAATGGATTTTTAAATTTTTGCATGAATATTTGCAAAAATATACATGTATGGGCTTCTCTCCCTGCACCAGCAGCCACGTTGCATGTTCCACTGCTTCAGGGGATTTGGGATTGGGCCTTATTGTCTCGCATTTCTCTCAAACTAGGGTATTTGCACTTGGAGTCTCGTGTACTGTCATAATGAAATGTGTGTTGCACTGTGGTCCTGTAAAAAAATTACATCTCGCTCTGAGGTATACCAGCGATCTAGACAATGACAAAACCCCACCTGACTTGAGGTATGGATTCTCAAAAATCTTTCTGTAATTGATTACAAAAGGCTTACAGCTGATATATCAGGAAATATTCAATTAAATGTCTTATACCAACATTAAACATGTGCCAAGTGTGAGTATTAAAGTGAAACAGGAAGCGGACTCACGTTGTTGGTGTTGGGATTCGGCCAGGGTGGTCTGCCGTTCCCCGGACCCCTGAAACAGATCATGAACGTGAAAGAGGATCGCTGAAATTCAGACCTTTAATAACAAATGCTAATTACGTAAGAGATTGATGAACAAATCCAGTTTCCTTACATAGCAACTCCTGGCATTCCTGGACCCATTGAGTTGTGTGGGGGTCTCATCCCACCCCCGAAATTCTGCAGGAGAAATTTACACCACATTTAAAGGAAATACTGAGCAGAAAGTGAACACTGCAGATTTAGCTTCACTCGCCCAAGGAAAGTATCTGACTCGATACTCACCACATGTTCTAAAACACACCATATTCACTAGAACTATTTTGTGAACCATACTGATGCTTTATACACAATCCCCATAATGCCCTGCACTGTGCATGTGAAGGGCCTAGAGCAGGGTGTGTGTACGATGTAGGACAGGTCCACTGTAAACTGATAAGGACATGGTGTGTGTGGTGTTTATGGATGTATTTCCAGAGAAAAGGTGTCAGGAGGTGGTACAGGAAACAAGACCAAGCTTCAAGAGGCTGTGGTGGTGTTACCTGGGGTCCAGGACCCATAGGTCCCATTCCTCTGGGAACATTCATCCTTTGCATTGGTCCTAAAAATAAAGAATTTAAAAATAAATAAATAAATAAAAACAAAAACAACACTTGAATGCTAACTTTATATCAGAAAACACTCTGATGTTAAAGAAAATCCTTGAGAGAGAGAGAGCGCGCGCGTGCATGCAGTGAGACTGAGCAGTTACCCTGAAGGCGGGGGTCCATGTTCGGGAGCATAGGCTGCGCTGCAGGGACGCCACCTGGAGGCTGGAGGAGGAAATGACATCACTTGTCAAACAACAGAATTCTGAAAACAAGTCTCCAAAAACTAAAATATTTCCCACACTCAGAGATTAATACTGTCATTTTATACATGGTTGATTAATACCATGTTAACCTTCTAATACAATTATTAATACCATGGTGACATAATCCTAATATTAATCACCAGGTTATGTCCAGGTGTGTCGTCTGTTACACAACATTTGTAATAAGATAAAATGTCTAGAATAAATGAGTCAGGGTTCATGAGTTCACCTGGTTGCCCATTCTGATCGGGGGTCTCGGTCCTCCACCAAAACGAGGAGACATGAACGGCTATGACAGAACACCACATGTTAGAACCTGGTTCTTTACTGTAAAGCCCCCCCCCCCCCCCACACACACACACCAAACTTCAACTCAAAGAGAAAAGACAATTTCATGAAAGCATTGTCAGAGTATGTGGAGGATCAAACACTTATTTTAACATCTGACACTGCTTTGCTTTCAGAAAACAAAGAGAAAGAAAGGAAAAAAAAAAAAGACAGCACAACGAGTATGCAAAAAGAGAGCTAGAGGGAGGAGGAAGTGTGCAGGGAGGAGCTACCTGGCCATGAGGTCCCATCATGCTGTTAGGAGGCTGAGCGTGAGGAGAGGACTGCGAGCCAGGAGGGCCCTGAGAGAGAGAAAGAAAGAAAGGCCAACAGACAGAGAGATAGACAGGAGAAGGTGGTGGTGGGGGGACAGTGGCAATTTAGGCACAGTGAAAAGAGAACAGAAAGCAGCAGGATTTCAGCCAAATCCACAAGTGGTGAAAAATGAAACATTGAAGCAAAAACACAACAGCAAGAAAGATTAGTCACCCAGAACTGATTTCTTTCACACACACACCTCAGTACACAGTAATAACAAATATTCTTCACAAAAACTTCAAGAACTCACATTGACCACATACAAGTATTATGCAAATTAAAAATCTTCCAGACTCCACCCTTTCAAACTATACAGGCCACACCCCCTTCACCTGATAAACCTGCACTATAATATTGAACTTCACTTCTTTTCAGATTTGATAACACACATTTACAGTACAGTGTGTGTACAGAGGACTAATGTCTATATACACTAGGGGGCAGGTCAGAGTCAAAACAACAAATGCATGGCAGTTTTCCAGACACACACGTTAAAATTTTAACAAGCTTCTTTGCGGCTCCTGTAATCAGCTGTATCTGAAAATCATACAGTTAAGCTTCAGAGAGCGTCACTGTGCTTCTAGGAGCTTCATATTCCCTGTTCACACTCTGTATTAGCACACATCTTGGGTGAAGTGGACAGCTCCAAGTAAAGGTGTGACGGGGGCATCCCAAAGATATACTGGGATCTCACTGGGAGGTCGTCCCCTGGAGCAGAGAAGGTTAAGGGCCTTGCTCAAAGGCCCAACAGTCACAACTTCACACCCAAGGTCACTTTATAATTGGGGGGGGGGAAAAAAAACTAAACGAGGGTCCTCCAAAACCTGCTGGGATCCGATTTCAGTGGAGTCGCTGCTCATAGGGCCGTCCCACACAGCCTGTACAGCCACCATGGACACCAGCACTTGGAACGCACAGACATATCGCTGCCTGGAGTGATGGAAAATCCCGATACTTCTCAGGATTATCATACAAACTCTCCACCACTGATGAAGGTAAGAGGCACACCACAGTCCATAGTGAGCAGGAGGACCCACATCTCACACAGTGGATCAAGTCCTGGGGGACCACACACAAGATTGAGCCTGGAGCTCCACTATGACCAGTTACCAGCAGACAAAAGCAGAAAATAAAAATACAAAACGCCAATGCATACAAATGCAGAAACAAAATAAAAGAACAAGAAAAATCTCATGGCAACCTAAAACGCACGCAACATACTCTCAAAAGGAAATGGAAAATTTCATGGATCATCACAGCACGTCTCTAAACATCACAGGACAACAAGGAGCTTCATCTTTATCATTATTTCATTTTTACTCAACCTTATCCATGAGTCCCAAGTGTAAACCTAAACGTATTAAATACTCATGTGCACCAAAACCACAGTCACCTCTGTTTAGTGAATCAAGTTGGTTCTATTTGTCAAAAATAAACTAAAGCTCTTGAGCAACAGAAAAGCCTTCAGAATCCTGACACACAGAAGACTTTCCTGTCCTGCTGGTGTTTGACAGAGGAGAGCCTGGCTGGTGGATTGGACAAGAATAAATTTGAGAAAAATGGAAGGAAATCCAAAAATATGAATAAAATGGTCATTTATACCACAAAATCTATTTAAGACTTAGGCCACCATCCACGAGAGTGAAAAAGCCCATCCCCTCGGAGCTGTGTTCCGTGAGAGCCAGGTCATAATGCATATCTGGCGTCACGACAGTGTAGTGGTTAGCACTGTCGCCTCACAGCAAGAAGGTTCTGGGTTTGAGCCCAGCAGCCGGTGGGGGCCTTTCTGTGTGGAGTTTACATTTTCTCCCCATGTCTGAGTGGGTTTCCTCCGGTTTTCCCCACAGTCCAAAGACATGCAGTTAGGTTAACATGGGGCAGCCTTGGGCTGAAGTGCCCTTGAGCGAGGTACAGAACCCCTGACTGCTCCCCAGGCGCTGTAGTGTGGCTGCCCACTGCTCTGGGTGCACACGCATGTTCACTGCTTCAGATGGGTTAAATGCAGAATATGAATCCCACTGTTCTTGAAGTGTGCATGTGACAAATAAAAGATTTCTTCTTCTATATCTCCAGATAAGACCTTTGCTCAGATGAGTTACAAATACAGTTTATTAAATTTAAATATACACCCTGACAGAGGTGGACAGTAACGAAGTACATTTACTTGAGTTCTGTATTTAAGTTCACTGAGCAATTGTACTTTACTTGAGTATTAATTTTTTTTGGCAACTTACAACTAACTTCACTACATTTGAAAGACAAATATCGTACTTTTTACTCCACTACATTTCTATCAAGGTCCTCGTTACTATGAAGTGGCTTTAAAAGTGGATTTTTCTTTTCCTTTTCTTTTTTAAAACGTGATCAGTTTTTTCGCAGGTGACACTGAGAGCCGATCACAAGGGTCACGTCTCGTCCATAGACTGGATAAAATCAAGTTCAGTGATTTCTCAGCAGAATTATTTAACACGATCAGTTGATGGCAGAATGGAAGGAGGCGGTTCTTCTGGGGAATCCATGCACCCACGGTTCTATAGCTAGAACCCATGTTTCAGTTTTCTGAAAGGAATACAGAGTTGTTTCATTTTAAACGTTTGCTTTGTTTGCCTAAAACTGAGCACATCACAGCCTACAAAAACTCCGACCTGCGGAAGCATATTGAGGTCTGTAAACATTTTATTGCAAGAGAAAGCTTGCAATGAAGTTGTGTGTGCTTTTAGAGCTAGCGATAACATTGCAATAGCTGTGCAGTCTGGGTAGTCAAATGACTTTCTATGGATTTGACCGCCAGGTTGCCATCGCCATCTCCATGGCTAACGTTAACACGTAGCTAGTTAACTTGGACACTTAGTTAGTGTGTAAAAACGGAGTTACACTAACATGAATAACATTAACTTATCCGAAGTGCTTTCAGAAATGTTTTAGCATAATCTTGCCAAATAAACAAAATGTAGAAATCTTTTTCTAGTAACTTTAGCTACCCAATATGATTTAGAGTTTGCTCACATGTCAGGTGGAGCTTCACTGACTAGCTTACTTAACATTAAACCAACATGATTCCACAGGCAGATTCACATGTGCATGAATACAGACACTTGCACACGCACACACGCGCGACCTGTAAGATGGACAGTATTGTACTCGTCAGTCACAACAAATTGCTGGAATTTTGTGTTTCGATGTCAGATGATGGCCTTGCATTTTTATTATTTTTTGTCTTGCTTAAAGCAGTGTTGCTGTTGGGCAGTTATTAAGCTCGAGGTGTGGATCTGGGTTTGAAGCAGGTTGGATTGTCCTTTTTATTTTCTGAGCAAGCTGCATTTACAGCTATTCCACTGTCTTCCTGATTAAAGGGCATAATTCTGGACCAATTTCATTTGTTTATATTATATATGTGAAAGTATGCCCCTTTACACACTCATCCAGAAGGGTAATTTTGCACAAGGCCATCTGTCTACAGCAGAAAAAAATA